>CM073769.1:123769330-124296799 GCA_037158775.1 Hetaerina titia
TTACAATGCTAATTAACTTCATGACTGAAATAACATTACTAACTGGAAATGATATAATCATGCTGCTTATGAATGTTGAATGCAAAAAGTGTTAGGTTTGTTCCAATCATAATCCACAAATTTTAAATATTAATTTATAAGGCTGGATAATGGAATAAACTCAATAAGTACGAGTTTCAAATAATATTCTTTAATTATGATTAAATTATTAATAATAAGAATATTTCTCCTTTGGATGTCCAAACTGCTATGAGCTCATCCGAGTCACATGGCTTGTTCTGATTCTTCTTAAAATCTAAATTAATTCGCTAATGTGGACATTTAAATGAATTATCTAAGGTTACTAACCTGTGTAATCTATTGGCTTTCTCACATACTTGATGGGTTTTTCGGGATTGGCTGGTGCTATGATCTTGTATTGACGAAGTGTTGTCTTATTTGCAGTGAGCACCCCAATTTCCCGGCGAGCTACCTTCTCCTTGTGTATCATGACAGTCTTTTTATATAAGGTAATAATTAGACATTAGTAACATAGAAATTCTAAATGAACATGCTTACAGACAAATACATATTGTAAAGCACCAAAAGTGAGCTCGTAACATTAAATTTCAACATACCATGGTTATGTGATTCATTTGGCTTTCCATTCCTGATAATCGAGTCCCTTGTAAGTCTAAAAGCTGTAGAAAATTGTAGGCCAATGTATTTATTTGGTATGCCACACTCGCCAAAGACTGTGTGGTGTAGTTCTTTGTTTCCTCTAATGCAGCTCTTTTATTTTCCGACTATTAAAAAAAGGTTGCGACAAATTATTGCCAATGAAATTACCTAAACATCATTTGTGCCAATTTTTTCAACGATAAAACAAATATTATATTAGCTGTAGGGTAAATAAATGGCAGTGGGCTTGAAAATAAAAATAGAAGGATAACAGGTAGAATTAACCTACCAGACACAAAATATTCCCACCTGAAAGTAGTTGCCCTCGCAGTAATCAGCCACACGCTCTAAATTGGAGTGACTGTCTGCTAAATTGCTCCGCCCCCTCCGGAATATCAGTCGTTAATAAGGCTGCTAACTCTGCCATATTGTCGGCGTCACTTCCCACCCCAGATTCACGATTGGGATCCATGGTGCCTAATAGACGTAATAAACACTGTCATTTCAGTTGCACGAGAATATAAACTGACACTCTGACCAAACTATAACATTGTACATAAATACGGTGTAAGACGTGAAGTATAGAAAGTTCACCGGATGTGTCCACTAACGGAACAATAAGTAAACTCGGATTTTTAAAGACAAAGTTCGATAAATGGAAATCAGATAGTTTAACAATCAGCATAAACTCGATAATTGGCATACCTCTGGTGACAGTTTCCTCTGCTCGTCGTAATTCCCCACGAAGGATTGAGGTGGACTAACGCCCATGAAACTCCTCGCATTACTGTGACTGACAGTTGAAATGCGTAAAGGAAGTAGCGACGATGGGATGACTGTAATCAGATGTTGCGGAGGGGAACAGGGGATGAGGGAACAGTTGTTATCGTTGTTACCGAGAAATTTAAAGCGGAGGAACTACCAAAATGTACATTCCGAAATACCCGGGGGTTAATTTTTAATCATGTTTCTGAACAGCATTTCATGTAAGTGATTTAAGTTTATAACGTGAGTTCACTGCATATATCCCTCACATAATGTGGAACATGGTGAGGGTTAAGTCAGAGGACTGTGTGTTGAAGATAACAGAATCGGAAGGAATCTATGAGTTTTTCCTGTCAAACTTAAAATGCATATGGAAAAACAAGCTAACAGAACGCGAAATATTGGATATAATTCATGTATGTATAAGAAGTACATGTGCTTATGTATTTTCAAATTACTGTCTAATCATCTTATTTGTTATTCTTAGGAATTAAATCCGAATATGGAAGCAACTCCTTTAGTTCTCGTTAAAAAAGCTATTGCTTCACTATCCGAAAGAAATTCTGGAGATGAAATAGACTACAAAGAAGAGCCATGTGGAATAGTTTTAAATTCAGCAGTTTCAATTGGTGGATTTCCGTTTAAATTTGATTTGAAGCTAAACTTGGTTCGCAGTGAAAACGTAAGTAATGTCCGCCGGATTGGATGCTTAATTAAAGTAATATGTGTTTATCCCTAAATTCTTCATTTCAGTTTTTTCATGAATTTACACTCCCATTGGTGCTAATGGCTCAAACTCTAAAAGAAAGAGAAGAGAAGTTGGTTGGAGCAATTAAACTAAAAGATAGGGAGATTGAAGACTATAGACTGGGTGGCGCTCAACTGTCGCATAGTAAGTTTTTGGGCTTGGATAACATTTAATTGGGGAATTTATATTTTGTGGATTAATGAAATAAATTGTGGTCTCAATGGAATGCAACGTTTGATTTCATAATTGATGTTAAAACGATATACCAATAGATAATTGGAATTGATAAATTTGAATTCTTCATAAGAAAAGGAATGAAGGACTACATTTCATGGCACAAACTGAAGTGATCTATCTGTTTATTTATTATTTATAATATACATAATAGAAGTAAAATTTCGATTTACTGAAGTACAGACATTGAAATTATGCCACTTTTTAATTAAAAGTAAAATGTATTATATCTTTTGTGTATAATTATATCATAAGTATGTAAAGATATGAGATGGCAAGAATAATTGCTCTTGGGTTGACACAGCAAAACCATATTTAATGTAAAGATGTATATTACACGTGTACAATGTAAATAGTAAATTTTGAAATATAATTGAAATAGAATTTAATACCTGGATCTTATTACTTAGAAAATATAAATGGAAATGAACCATTAGATGACTTTACCTTAATTCTAGGCTAGCAATGCAGGCCATAATAGAAATTATTTTTTTATAAAACTATTTTATAAGTAGCTGCAATTCAATTGTAATATATATTTGTAAATCATCCCAAATTAACCTTCTATTTGACTACAAATTTGCTTGCTCATGTTTTTTTATCACATATTAAAGTCAAAAGTCTGGGTTGGTTTGTATACATTTGCTGTAGGATATTGAATAAAATATTTCTCATTGTGGAGGGCAACAAGATTTTTGTTATCAATGCCCGTAATGTAGTCAACAATGCAAAGGGAAACCACTTCACTTGCAAACAATAAATATTTATAAAATTCATGGTATATTATTTTTTGTACTTGGCATCCAAGCATGCCATTGCTCTTTTTTAGAATTTAAAGAAAAATAAATTGTAGAAATGCAGTTTGTATAATAAACTTCATTTCACCTTTTCTAGAAATACTCAAGACAAAACAATTTGACGAAAAAGAGCATTTCAATGAGACTCGTGATTCACAAAAAATTTGTGAAGTAATTAAGAGTCCTGCTAAATATTTATCGTCATCTCTTAAAGAACTATTTGAGTCAGCTACAAAGGATATTATAAAATATACAAAGTGAGTCATGATAAAATATGGTTTTTTAAACATACATTTTTTACCATTTGCATCCTTCAAAGTTCTGCCTTTTTAATATTTTTTCCTTAATTTTCACAGTGATGAGGGGTCTAGTAACGAAGTAAAAGTAAAGATTCCTCGGCTCTCTCCTGACCTATTCAATGAATCAGATGAACCTGAGGAAAAGGTACCATGGCTATCTGTCCTACAGTCGTACTTCTCTTTGTTTTCATAGATTTCCTTCTGTATTTTTTCATAAAATGCCCCTTTATTTATTTATTTGATATTAATTATTCTCTTTTATTTGTTTCCCCTCTTTCTCTAATAAATTCTTATTTTATCTCTTCACATTTATCATTTTACTGACTCCTTTGCTTCTCCATTCCTTCTTAGTTTCCTACTTTTTGATCCCTAAATCTACTTTTGTTGTGTGCAATTTTATCAATCCTTTTTTATTGAAAATTCTTTTCCTAAAACCCTTAATTTTCTCACTTAGGGAATGGCTGTCCCACGGAAGATGCCAACTTTGTTGAAAGTGGAGCTAAAACCAAGAAAAGCCAAGAGCAAAAAGTGTAACCTCCCTAAAAAACTCCAAATATAATCAATCTAGTCTAGTTTTTCATATGTTGTGGTGGTGGAGGAATTTTGTGGTGAAACATAATTTTTAGCTTTACTCGTCAACTTTTGTTTCCTTAATAGTTTTTAGGTGAATATTTATTTTTACATGTCCGCCAATAGCCTTTTAGGGTGTATCTGCAGAAAAGGTTTTAACTTTTTATTTATACTTTTAAGTCAACTGTTGTATTTTTGCCATGAGCGTGTTAATCTAAATGTGATACTTACAATGGAATATGATTTGGTAGTGTAAGTGAATTGTGTGCTGATGAAAAATTTATGTTCATACTTTTTATATATAACTATGTTTTAAAAAAATGTGATGTTATTTCATTTAAAAATATAATTACTACACAACCATGTTTACCATAATAAGGGCACATTGCCAAGAGTGACATAAACATTAATGTACACGTGAGCATTTATTGTTTCTTTCTCATGCTTAAGTGTCAAAACATTTGCTTTTCATGATGATCATGATTGTACAGCAATTCATGTCAGATGGAAGGGAAATTTGATAAAAATCGCAAACCTGACAGTACTACATTTTCCATTCAGTCCACCAAAATGGGGAATATTAATCTTTGTAGAGCCAACATATATCCATATTGGCTTTACACTTATTCCTAGCTCTCACTATTCATAAGTGGAAACCCATCGCCTAAATTTTCATATAATAATATTTTCACCTGGCAACTGTGATATGAAAGTACTGCAGTGACCACAGTTGCAACAGTATTAGTATCATCTGCACTGCTAAAAAAAACTATGTAGTGCAATCCAAAAACTTTGAACCACTATCCAAGTCCCTGTGAATTTAAAACTTGAGTGGTGGAAGGGATTATGAGTAATGACAACCCCCAAAGTTGTGCCAGCTGGAGCCATGATAGTTACTCCTGGTACGGTCACCCATATCAGGGTAATAGTATTGAATGAAAAATACAAACCTCACAAAATCAAGCATATGAGCCAGATGAAAGGTCCATTTGGCATCTGTGTATCAGTGAGGTGGCTGTAAAAGCATCTGACTTCAGTGAAACAGACATTTGTGTGATAGTGTTATGTTAAAAACACTTGAGGAAGGCAACAGGATACCACCTCAATTAATTATTACATACTTTGCATTCTTGCACTCACACGAAACAATGATGTGCACAGATCTGATTAAGAGTCCTGTCAACTACAGGACTCATCCCACTGGGTCATGTACCCAAAGTACTGAGGGAGGGGCAAGGCTGCTATTTTATAATATCTTGGTAAAGCAAACAAAACAATGGCAGTGCAGAAGAGGGCTACAACAGAATAGGGACTTGGAATGTTGGTATAATTGTAAGGACAAGGAGATATACAAAAGCAGGAAATGGAGAGAGGTAATGTAGATATTTTAGAGCTGTGCAAGGATAGTAGGGAATGCAGGAGCAATGGTGGCTAATATGCTGCAGAGGAGAGCCAAAAATGAATGGTAATAATGTTGAACAACAAGGTAGGAAGAAGCAGAAAAGAACTAAAGAGCAAGTGACTGATAGAATATCCTTAGTGTAAGTAAAAGCTGGGATTAGTTTTGATCAACTTCTCAGTGCTCAATGCACTCAAAACTTCACTTTCTTATTCCCCACAAGGTGCTAACATCAGAAAATCCTGAAAATGTGGTTATCTAATTAAGGTTCATGCTCCCTTTTTATTTACTGTGACAATTATTTCTAAATAACCCATTTTCCAAAGAAACAGTATTTTAAAAAAACATTTTTTGTATTTTTCAATCATCAAGTAATTGTTTTTCAGATGGAAAATGCAGTCAAATGCCACTTTAAAATCTAGTACCTTTTCCATTTTTGAACTTGAGAATCTTTAACGGAATTCATGGTAAAAATTTGGCAAACCAAATGCAAAATCAACCTGGAGGCATTTACACAGGGCAATACAATATTGCCTTTAAGTGTTTAGATGTAAGGAAAAAAATACCTTTTTTTAAGACCCTGCCCTGGTCCGGTTTTGCCAGCAGACGGCGACGGAAACATTTGGACACCGCTCCCCTGAGAATGGCGGTAAGTCGCTCCCGGGCAGATGGAGGGATGATGCACAGCTCGGTGGAAGGCGAAGGGTTTCCCACACTAAGCGAGATCTCCCGTCACGCCTCGCTCCACTCCCATTGTGGAGCTCAGAGGGTCAGGGACCTTGTAGTCTTTCTGACCCTCGATCATGATTAAGCGATCTCACCCGCGTCGGTCCCCAGGTCGCCTTCTATTGACCCAGAGAGGTTGTGCCACATCACCCACTTGGCCGGTGGAGCGTCGCCCTTCACCATCCACTTATGGACGGAGACTCGGATGGTCGAGTCTCGGTATGTGAGCATTCTGTATATCTGCACAGTAGACTGAATGCTAGATTCATGTAGGAGCGGTATGTATACTATCTCCTGACTGGCCCTCTCCAGGAGGAAGAGCCAGGACTTGACCGCCTTCTGGATGGCCGATCGGCTGTGAAGAGGTCTTTATGGGTGACCGGTCTCTCAGCGTGAAGGACATCCTCGTTAGGAGGAATGTCCGCAGAGCGTCTAGCTTTTACCAAGGGAGAAGGTCGCTAGCGTCCAAGATCGCTAGGTGCACCTTAAGACCTTCCAGGGCGGTGGGGGATGAGGTAATTTTTGAATCTCACGGGGGAGCCCAAGTGCATTTAGTTTTCCCTTCTTTCAGCGCTCTCATTTCGCCGCCCTGTATACAGAATGCGGGTCGCGGTGGTCTAGTGGGTAGAGCGTTGGACTACTGACCGGAGGGTCCCGGGTTCGATTCCCGGGCAAGGCACTTTGGGCACCTGCAGCTCCACCCAAGTTAGTTGATTTTTCGGGTACCAGATCTTTCTGGGAAACCATAACCGGCACAGGGAAAGGAACTGACCCCCTACCCTGATGTGTGAATATTCACACGCCGTCGGGCTTGGTACATGGGTGAGCTCTACCATCACCTACTAAACCGACCTTCGGGTTGATTACTGTGTTTATGGTTTTTTATACAGAATGTGGTCGATTGCACCCTTTGATGGCTCTTCAGGAAGTTGAGGTGGAGGCTCGCATACTTCCTCGACTTAAACTGCAGGCCGCACCAGTCAGCAGCTCTACCAGCCACATGAAGGATGCTTCGAAGCATGCCCGCGCTCCTAATCACGACGACCAGGACATCGGCGTACGCTAACACGCATTGGGACGTTGGCCTAAAACGGTATGCCGTGGTGCCCCGGGTGTTCAATACGAGCCCGAATCAGCGGCCCTTTCGCGAGATTGAAGAGGAGTGGGGAGAACGGGTCACCTTACCTCACACCGCAGTGAATTGCGACAGGATCCGTGGTCTCCGACTTCAGCTCGGCGATGGTAGTCGTCCCGGTATACAGCAAGGCTGTATACCGGGACGACTACCTGTAAGCTGTAACAGACTCCAGCAAATCCATCGCTCTCAGTATGCGGAGTATGTGCGGGTAGGAAACGGTACCAAAGGCATCGGCAAGGTTCAGCCAGGCAACCGCGATCTCTTTGTATTTCCTCCGGGCATCTTCTATCGCCGCTTTCAGAGGCTGCTTGCTAAAGCACAGATCCGAAATCGCGCCGTCACTGCGAGACCAACTTGTTTTCTAAGTTTGCATAGAATGTAAGTCAAAGGCTTTCGAAACTAAATTTGTCGCGATAAGTTGTAGTTGGCACATATTGAAAATATAATTTCAAGAAGGTGAATTTATTAAAAGGTGTACGTTTAAAATTATATAACCTGACCGTTTAAAGATATATCATGAGCATCTCTCATTTAAGAGTACCTGCCTATTCTTCATAATGCCCAAAGGAATATCACAATTCGCGCGTTGGAATTGTGCGTCACCTACTAGGAAATCTTAGAACTGGTACCACTTTCACGGTCACTATCGGCCTTCGGCGGTTTTGTGGTCAATTTGAAGCTCGAATCGAGCGCCGAGTACAATTGAGCCTGTTTTGTTACCCATACTCGTCGAGAATTATGAATGCTGAGTCTTTCCGTAAAAGATTAGTTGCAGGAGAAAATAGTAAACATGATGACGTTTTAGAAACGTCCATAGAAATTAGCCAAAGCTCTTCTGTGAAATTCAGTTGCAAGCTCCGTAACAAAGCAAATGACAGGAAGTAAGTAATTTGAGCTGTTATCCCTACTCGATGCTTACAACATATTTACCCCTTAAATGAATCATTTATCGTTTAGCACATGTCAATTTATATTTCATATTTATGTTTCAGCTCGATAATCACAAGGCATATCGAAGATATTGTTTTGAATATCTTATTATCCTTGAAAAATGGAGAGCCGCTTATGTTAAGATTTTTTAATCGTCATATTTGGCAAAATGTATCTTTAGAAGACAAGTAAGGATTGTTACATATCGATACAAAAGTTTTGGATTTAAAAAATTAATTTTCATACCCATTGGTATGCGCCATAACATGGTTTACATAAAAATTGGCAATACCTGACATTAAAAACTGCATATCCCGAATTCTAAGAATATACAGAAGTATTTATGTCCATTTTTTCTCCGAATTTGAGTGTTAAATTCAGGAATAAATGTATTTAATGGTGTAGGAATTCATTCCTTTCCAAAGGAAAAACTAGTTTTCCATTTGTACTATGATAACCAATCAATTTATTTATTTTGTCTAAGAATTTGATAATGTTTACCTGTTAGTTAAAATATTTTAACCTTGAGTTTATTAACATTGAAAACATTTATTTACCCTTTAGTTGTCCATTTTCTTGCCTTCATAAAATGTTTATGAATTATTTTGTCCATTAAGGATCATGAAGGGGACTGGAAATATTAATGTAACAGTTGACTTTCGACAATCTCAGTCTCGGACACATATGGCATTAATGTTTTGGCTACTGTCAAATCTACATCATCAAATGATCTCTGAATCTGCTACCACAAAACGGTAATTTCGGCATAACACATTTGAAAAAATATCAATTATGCCTAATACTATTAATTCATTGGGTTGTTTTCTGATTTTTATGATATTACTTTGAAAGTTGTACTAAAATGAAAAATACAAAACCAAGCCATATCATTCCTTAACTATCTAGAAATGAACAAAACAGTAAAATAAAGCTACATGATGCATAGTTGAGGCATTACCAATTTCGTAAAAACATGTAAACATTTCTTAATGAATTGGCACTCTGGATATATTCTAAAAAAAATAACAATTATGCAATAATAATCAGAAAATTTTAAACAATAGAGTAACAATAAAGAAATGTAAATTCAATCAATCAGTACCTATCAAAATGAAGACAAAAAATGAAACTTGATAAAAAATGATTTAGAAGGACCATTTATCTTTTGGCTTTTTGTTTATGTGCCTATGCATGTTTATTCTAATTATTTTATTGGAGTTATAGTGGGATTTCATTGAGTATACTTTTTTACAAACAAATTTGGCAAATTTTGTTTTTCTCAAAGTGACTGATGCTCCTGAAACACATCAACTTGTTTATCCAGGATGCCATAAGAGTTTCTATTGTTGCCACAGATAGAAGTCAAAGAAATTGTAACCATTTCACCTAAGGTTTCATTAATGGAGAAATTATTCTAATACCACCTAATAAACTAAAAGATCAAATTGTTGAGAAAAGCTATGGATAGTAAACATTTAGGGAGACAAAGTAACTATATGTCTCCCAGTCCCCTTTTAGAAAAAATAATAAACAGTAGTGTTCGAGTAACTGCATAATGGCAGAGAACTTTTTGCATACTGATAACCTAATTTTGGCCAGCTAAAGTGGCTGGTGAAACAATGGTATTGAGAATGTATTTATTTCACTGAATTGTGTTGAAAATAATCACTCTTATGTTAAGTATCAGGTGATCTATGCACTCAACTACTATTTGCTAATGTAGTAAACTATTTTTTGGCTATAAGTTTAACGAGCTAGGGATTGCTCTCAGCCAGAACCCCTGAGAGGCCTGAATGTAGATGTCAAAATGAGGTCAGGGCATATCAGATGGTATCTGTATGTACAGACTTACATGTATTTGTTTCAAATGTTCTTAATGATATATAGCTCCTCATTTATCTGACATTTTGTACTTCAAGGGTGCATTTTGAAGAGTGATATTTAAAACTGGGAATATGATATGCAAAGTATGTATCAATCTCAATATTACGTCATAAAATCCCTAAATATGTATGAGCATATTCCTGCTCCAACAAAATATGTGAACTTCCTCAGGGTTCATCTTAGAAGAAATCACATCCCAAGGTTACACTTGACTACTTCAATCTTCACTATCATACTATTCCACAGAAAATATTTTAGTATGGCTTGGTGAATTCCACCATTTAACTGATGATGTAAAATGGTAAAATATATTTTAAAATGCTTTCTGTGGCTTGATGAGGTTGTTCTTTTTTAATGAACTTCTTAAGGCATTTTTGTGAGAATCTTGTGAGTCCTTGAGACCAGAAATCCATCTTTCCTGAACTCTTCATTCAATCACTTGGTATTGATACAAAAGTAAGTCTTCTACAAGGTTTCATTTAAGTTTTAAAATAATATAGTCATAAATTTGGGAGGAAATTTAATCAAAAGGATCAAGTGGCTTATTCAACCAGGCACATATTTTCTTTTTCATTAAGGCCAATAGATATATCAATTATGGTGTAATGTTACAATAACTGAACAGTAATATATTCTCATAGCTACGAAACCAATAGGTGAAAATCACTTTTATTGCAATTTTCCTGCCTCTCAAATTTTTTTAATTGAATTTATTATAATTTTATGGGAAGTTATAGTAAATCAAAGATACTTTGCTTAAGCTTTTCAAATATAAGCAGATTTGCCTATTAAATTTAGAATTGGATGTTCTCTTGTTAATGAGTAGTTCATTTGATTTGTTTCTTTAATTGCATTTTCAGGGAGCTCTATTATAAATCTTTGTCCACACTGAAAAGGCTTGGTTATCCCTCTTCTCAGGGAATTGTAGATAGTGCCATGAGTGATATTGGTGCACTCATCAACCTTCCACCAAGGCTTCTTGGTGTTCTGCCATCATCCCATGGACTTATAGCTGGTGACATAAGCTTATCAATACTGAATGCTGAATCCAGCATTTCATCCCTGATTTTGGATACCAAAGCCTTTGGAAATGGTAAATGATGATCTTTTCACCTGTAATAAGAGTTAAATGACTATTAGTAGTAGTAAACAATTTAATTTTGGTTGCATTAATAGGCCAAGCGCCTTGCAGAGCTATGCCTAAGGTTATCTAAAATTTCAACTGTCACTGCCTAAAATTCTAAAACAGATAGACAAAAATTCTTGAATGGGACAAGAGAAATTCTCAGGTTGGAATAAATCTTCATTGCAGTCACATTCACACTACTCATCACAGGAATATGCTGATTGTGCCCCAGCTGCTGTTTCATTGTCCCATTCTCTAATATGACTACATTTAGCCATTCATCAGCCCACTTCAGAGTGATTGAATTTTTGAAGAGGGAAAAAAAGTGTTTCAGGAATCTCAAAATAACAGTAATCAGTCTTAAGACTGATTTGATAGGTAAGAGCAGAGCTTACCGAAGGCTAGCTGTGAAATGCATTCTCTATGAGTAAGCAGTTGGGGACAGTAAGTGGTGGTAATAATTGGAGGATGCAGGAGTGCATCATTAGGTTGTTATGGTCTAAAAATTCTGTGAAGATATTGTGACTAGATGAGTTACTGCCACCAAACCACCAACAGATTGCCAATTTCCTGGTGGATGGGGCAGCATCCCTCTTTCATATGAGTAAAGTTTGAGACCATAATGGTTGGTACAGCCAAACTCATTTTACAAAAGGTGTGGTGATAATTACTTTGATTGCTTCAGCAATGTGAAGGACACTGGAAACCACAGAATTTTTCTAGGAGCAACAACTCACCAATGACTCAAGCACCAAAAACGCTTTCACAGATAATTAGCTGAACAATAGAAGGAAGGAAACCTCTCAGTAAACCAATTTGGATTTAGGAAAAACTGAGGAGCAAGAGAGGCAGTTCTCAGCTTGAGAGTTCTGGCCGAAAAAATGAAACGCGTAAATAAGCCATTACATGGTGCATTCATGGACTTGAAGAAGGCCTTTGACAACATTAAATGGAACAAGATATTCAAGATACTAGAAGTGCTTGGATTGGACTATGTTGACAGAATAATTATCCATAACCTCTACAAAAATCAGGTTATGACAACGCAAACAAAAACTTTAAGAAAAATAGAAGCCAAAATAAGCAAAGGAGTAAGACAAGGATGCAACATCTTGCCAGCAATATTCAATGTATACCTGAAAGAGGCAATAAAAGAAACACAAGAATTGGGTATCAAAGGAGTCGAGGTAAATGGAGAAAAAATCAACATTCTCCAGTTTGCAGATGACATCACAGTGGTGGCGGAAACACGAGAGGACCTGCAAGCAACTCTAAGTGTTGTGGATCAAGTACTGTGGGAATATAATAGGAACATCAACAAGAAGAAAACTAAAATCCTTGTGTGCAAAAGAGAGATGCTGAATGCAGGCATCACAATTTGAGGGGTAGAACTACAGCAAGTGGAATCTTTCATCTACCTGGTCAGCAGCATAACATGAGATGGGAGAAGTTTGACTGACATCAAGTTAAGAATAGCCCAAGCTAAGAACGTGTTCATGAAGAAGAGGCAATTACTATGTTCAAAGAACCTAAGGCTGGAAACAAGGAAACAATTCATCAAGACTTTTATGTGGAGCATGGCGCTCTATGGTTCCGAGACTTGGAACATTAGAAAAGTGGACCAGCGAAGAATAGAAGCCTTTGAAACATAATGCTGAAGATTAAATGGACAGACAAATTAAGGAACGATGAAGGATATAGAAGAGCAGAAGAGGATAGGATCATATGGATAACTCTACGGCAAAGAAGAAATAGATGGATTGGACACACATTGAGGCACATGGATTGATTAGGAATATAATAGAAGGGAAGATTCCACAAAGAAGACCAAGGGACATGTACATAGGACAAATTAAGAAGGGCGGTAAAACAGAGAAGGTATCAAGGATTGAGGGAATCGACATTGAATAGAGTAGAATTAAGGCTGCAGTAAACCAATCCTAGGATTGAAATACTGATGATGATGGCATTAGTGAATTTCAATTTCCTAAATGCCCTTCTATATTACAATCAAGAATCTCTGAACCATAACTATCCGCATCTACATGCTGAGTGTTGTAGTTGCTAGGATTAATTTCTATTTTTGTTTCCGTCATTGTTTCATGTGATAAAATATTAAGGTGAAATCCCATTGCCTCCTTTTAAGAGTGTTACAAAAGGTTCAGAAATTAAATTGGTTTAAAACAGGAATAAGGCCAGAGATAAATAGGTGAAAATTCTGGGTGAAAAATTTTAGCCTTGTCCCAGGAAAAGTTTTTAACTATAGATCCATGATATTTGCTTTTAATGGACAGAAAGCAAATATAAATATCATTCAGGATACAAATGTAAAGATTTCCCTTCTTATCATTCTTGAAATATTTTCAATCTAATAATTTCCATTCGTTCATCATTGCTTTCGCAGACTAATTGATTTTAAGATGGCATTTTATTAATGCTGAATTAGGGTCACTGTTGATGACTTCTCTCAGGGCTTTGGTAGCCTTTTATATGATTTCGAAATTCTTACTAGGATGTAGCTAATTTAGTATCATCTTACATTTCCAGGCATCTTCCATTGCTATTCTTGTTCCAGGTAAGTAATAAAGTGTACTGATGGAAAGAGTATTTGGAAAATCCTAATGATAGGAAAGAAATGCAACTCATAACATAGGAAGAAATGGACACTTTTAATGAAAATAAAAGAGCAGATGCATTCTTAGGTCAAAATTTTATACCGCAGTGACAGATTTGTGTCCAAACAGGGGTATCAGGAATTCATGAAAATCCCCTGGGCCTAGGAACAAATTCGGAAGTAATATTATGATACAGCTATATGCTTGGGAATATTATAATAAGAATAATCTACTGAAGAATGGAGAAGAATTCTTAAATGAAGCCATGATTGAATTTTGAAGTGGAAAAAAAGTGAATCTATTAATACGCTCATAGAGAGGCAGCAGTGATTAGATGTGGTGAAAGCAGGGAATCTAATTTAATGGGGTAAGATGGGGTTGGTTACTCATTTTTTTTCTCATGATATCCCATGTCTGCATTGCAGAGATAGATAATTAGATCAAGAAAAAAATGAAATTTGTCTTATGAATGCCCAGAGAAGGATACACATACTGTGATATGTGGATGACATAGCTTATACTAGCAGAGAAGTAAGACCTCACAATTATAGTGACATACCTCTATGGAGAAGGCAAGGAAGAATGGGATTCATCCAACAAGGGGGTGCAATACAACTATAAGATGAACAGGAAAAAAAAGTAAAGTAATAGATTACAGTCAGGGTAAGGGGAATAAATAATCTCAAGAATAGTTCCAGTTGGATGCATTGGAACAAATAAAAAAGTGCTCTTTTGGCAGCTAGGTCACTAACAATGAAAGAAGTAATAGATGAGGAAATTGCTGAACTTCACAATTCTGCAAATTGAAATAATAAGCAGAATAAGGATAGCAAGGAATTCTTTCTAAAAGGAGAAGCATCTACTAATGAATAATGCTAATTGTCTAGACTCAAGGAACAGGTTCATTTAAGCTTGTTTGAGTACTAAGTTTGAACTTAGTCATAGGATTTAATTTTCTTTGGCTATGGAATATGGACGATTGGAGCTGCAGAGAAGAGAAGATTAGAAGAAATGAAGATTGGTGCTACAGAGAGGTGATGGAAAGAAAGTGAATAGATGGAACAATCAATGAAGAAGTGCTTTGAAGAATGGCTCAAGAGGGAACACTTAGCCCTTGAGAGAGCTTCTGGAAGAGCACTTAAAAGGAGAGGAAAACTAATTGAATATATCCTTAGGGACAATGGGATTCTTCGTGATATACCAGAATTTTAGAAAACAAAGAGTGGAAGAAATACTGATAAAAGACAAGGAAGAATAATTAGAAGGTGATGGAAAATGACAAGAATTTTGAAGAAATGGAGAGACTGACAATTGAATAAAGATCTGCTACAAGCTTGCTTGGGTTGATAAGCTATATAGATATTGATGAGCAGCAGGCTCTTTACATGTTGGTGCATTTTGTATGGAGTATATTAGAATTGAATAAAACTATACACATTTATTTGATGGAAGATAGTCATTAGGCTTTCTCTTAGTAGTATAGTAGATTTGTAAGGTTTGTACATATAATTATTAGACATTAATACTCTAATTTATGTCAAAATATGTAGATAAATTTTCTTGTTATTTACATCGATTAAATTACAATATTTCACCAATGTTAATGAATGCCTTATTTTTGCTGAATATAATAAATAATATTTGTAATAATAACTACATATTGTTTTTAATTTCAGAGTGTTGCCCCATCCCTGGTGACATTGCTGCCTTGTCGTATGATAAAACCATTGTAAAATCCTCTGCTCAGTTAGTACTTATAATTGAAAAAGATGCCATATTCCAGAAAATTATTGATGATGGAATTCTAGAGCACTTAAAACCATGTCTTTTAATCACTGTGAGTCGAACTTTGTTTTGTATTACAACTATACATTTTGCACCAAAGCTTTTCAACTACACATATATTAATTTTAAAAATATTTTATAATTGAAATGTGGATGAGAAAATTGTATGCTTGAAGGCTAGCGTCAGTATATGGACTAATATATGTCAGTTCATGTCATCACCTACTAATAATAGTAGGTGATGAAATGAAGGGGTCTGATCTTAAATGGTTAGTAAAATTATCAAATTTCAACAAATTTAAAAACTTTAAAAATTATTGTGAAGATCCTGTTTCATCAAAGAAATTCTCTATGTATCTAACATTGAGTCTATCATATTTCTAAATAAATAAGACTTTAATTGGCACAATGCAGTCATAGATACAGACCCAAAAGCTTTCTCACAATAAATGTTGAACTATGGAAGTGAATTTTCTACTCTGCAGTTAATTTTTACTGCACTATGTACATGCCATTACCTCAGACCAAAAAAATGGACAAATGTGGTAGGGGTTGTTTTGACCAATATTAATAGTCACGTGGTTTATCAGACCTCCTTCTTGATATAAAAAAATGTTTTGTCAAAACATATATTTTAATACTTGTCAATAATTTGTTTTGTTTGAAATAGTGCCTTCAATAAGTTTTCGAGTGGCTTAAAATAGGCCCATCCCTTTGTGAATTATGTTGATGCTCACTATAAAGATCCACCTCTATTTCTATTTCCCAGTCTCAGAAAAGGAATTACTGAATATTTCATACAGTCTCAAAAACAAGCAATCTACAGGAATTGACAATATTCCAGTCATGGTTATTAAAAAGCATAAGTGTAATTTGCAAACTCTTTGTTCATGTAATAACAAAGGGAGAATTCCCAGATCTGCTTAAGATATCTAAAATTAAGCCTCTTTTTAAAAATGGAGACAGAGCATGTTGGAAATGATTGGCCAATATTGCTGTTATTTAATTTCTAAACATGTGAATTTGTCATAATGTTTAGCTAATAATAACTTATATATGGCCCTTACACATTGAGCTAATGGCTGAATCGATGACTGTAATGGGATTGTATTGGAAAATGGCGACATTTTATTTTTACTATCTTCAGGGTTAATGATTATGTAAGTGTATTATCATGATATATATGCTTATAGTCCATTACTTTGTGCCTTTTTTTAACAGGGCAGGGGTTACCCAGATGTTAGTACAAGGAGACTTGTTCATATCATTTGGAAGTGCCTGGAGATCCCTATTATGGCTCTTGTTGATGCTGACCCCCATGGAATTGAAATAATGCTTGTCTATCGATTTGGATCATTGGTATTGACTCAATTTTAATGTCTAGCTCTAATACATTTCTTCGGAGAAATTTTTAGCATATACGACTAAGATGGATGCAGTTACATATTATTATTTATGACTTACATTGTATGAGACCATGGGAACAGCTTGAGCCCATGTCATAACTTGAAGATGTTAATCCTGGTCAATATGGAAGATACTATAAAACTCACTTAACACTAAGACTGGATGCTATCTGAGCTTGGAAATAGGTGGTCAAAAAACAAACTTCACTTATCAAACCGAGTTCACTCGAAAGGACAGAATTAAATTGGCCAGTCAGAGTTATCTGCATTTGATGAGAGATCTATATAAGAAAGGCAGAAATCAGCATCAAGCACATCTCAACTGAAAACGTTCTCTGCATTTGGTTGTCTAATAAATATTGGCCTAGATGGAAGCAATTCTAGAAGTGTCACAAAAAGTTGCCAACAATCACCGTATGCAGTAGATCATCATTTAGATACCAAGTTAAAACACAAAAATATTGGAAAGAAATTAAATTTAGTCATGGAAAATCTTTCCAAGGCATAAGAAGGCAATCCATAAAATCCAATGATGCACTTTCTCTTTTATTCATAGCAGCAGTTAAACTATTAATAAATGTACTTTATAAGGAGGGCTAGTTACTGTCCCTCTGCCATATACATTTTCTCAGGGTGATCTATTATGTGAACTATCACAGACCTAGGTGAAGCTATAGGTACCCAAAGGTGTCACCCAAAATCAAACCTGGGGCCACTGGTCAGAACCCCAATGCTCTATGCTTTACCCAATCTACTACCATGCCCCTATTTCAGAGAAAGGATGAGTTGGAGAACATATAGACAATATATATTTTTACTGCAACATCAATTTTCACACAGTTTGAAGGAAGAGAGAGGGTTGTTACATAAATCAATTAAGTAACATTATACTTTCTCAGTATAATTCACCTGGTAAAGTATTCCGTACAGTAGTTTTAGTTTAAATAATTTTTACTCTACTTCACTGCCACCCGTGAAATACAGTCTGTCCTGTGAAAGAGAATATGTCAGATTAAAAAAATGCTTTGCCTCACAATTTGATGCTTAGAATTTGTGGCTTCATACCTACAAAGATGTTAGAAACAGGGCAGTTAATATTTATGTTGTCAAACCTGCAGATAAAAATGTATTTTGTCAAATAAACTTAATCCAGATTTTGGAAAGGAATTCATTGTGGCATAAGTGTATTTATAAGCTAATTATAAGGTATAATTTTAGAATCAAATTTTATCATAACCTGTCAAGAACAGTTTTACCTACAATGAATGAATGTAAATCTACCTTTGGAAAGTGTGGTAGTGCTAAGAGGTGATAGTGGTGCTCATATGAGGGCAACAATGGTACATTAAGGGTAATGTGACAGGGAATCATTTCAATATATTGTTGGATGCACAAAATACATGCAAATTAAGTTGGTAAAGTGTTTGGCTGGCTCTCTATTGCATCAGGTAACTCAAACCATTCACATTTAAGACAATATTTTGAAACAGTAGAAAAATAAATCAAATTTAATATGTTTGTTTAAGAAATATTTGTATGGATTCAATGAAATTATATCCTAGCCCAGTTAAAACAAATCAGGTTTTTTGGTTAGGAGCTGCCTTTTTATTTTAATGAAAAAAATAAATACTCTAGATTTATTAAAAAAGAAATGTGAGTGTTAAAGAAATATTTTGCGGTGTTTTATGTTATTTAAATGCGAAAGAAGGTCATTTAAAGTCCAAGGTACGGCTGACAAGTTATTTAGTCTCGTTGTTTCAAATTTCATCTTGATGGAATTAAATACATTTTTAAAACAAAGCATGTGTATGTATCCTTGGAAGAATGTCCATGTATTCTGGAAAATGTAATGACATACATATATTGCTCTGAATATTTCAGGCTATGTCTAAAGATGCTGATGAGCTTGCTGTGCCCTCGGTCCGCTGGTTGGGGGTGCATCCTTCCGATATACCAAACTTGGGCTTGCCCACTCAATCATTGCTTCCACTGGGTAAAGAAGGAACTGCTAAAGCTGAGGCTTTACTGACAAGGCCATATGTACAAGCTCATCCAAACATATACAAAGAGGTAAACTTTGTAAATATTTGAGTGCATTCAGTGTACATCTTCTTTCTGCAACAACAAATAACATGCTTCCCATTTTTTTGTCTATTATTTATTTTGAAGGTTTAAATTTTTCATTCAGCTAGGTATATATGAATGTTTACCTGGAAAAATTCTTAGCCTTTTCATGTCTTAGAAATGTTGCTTTTATACATACATTTTTTGTCTTAAACACTTAAATATTTGCATTTCGTACACAAATTCGACATCTCAATATCCTCAAATTCCCTCTGGGAATGACTCAAAGGCCCTTGCTAATCATCAACTTTGATCACTAGGAGCCTCTAACGAGTCTTCTTAGTGAACAGTCCATGTAATGTACCAACAAGGGAGTTCCTGATGCATTCCCTATATTAAAAAATCACACAGGAAACTTTGGTGTGGGAGGTTCTTTGGAGCTGTCCAGAGCAGTGAGAAAACTATTAATGTGGAGTTAAGATTGTAGTTTAGGTTAGGTTATCCATGATATGATACTGTGTATGTTAAGGAGGTGGTTCACCAGTTATCACATTATGTGGTTGTCCTTCATCCCTTCACAATGTACTGGTACATTTCACAACAAAACTTTGAACAAATCACTATTTGTGGACAAGTTTGGTGCCAAATTTTATTCCTGTGCTATGTTATTTTAGGATCACTAACTTGTAGTGATGGATTGGTTCAGTTCTTTGGTTTTCTGGCCCACCAGGTCTTTAGACTAGAACTAAGAATCAGTTCACAAATATAAGTTCCAAAACTAATATTTAAAGTAAGGTTAAAGTTTATTTACTGGCTTCTGAGATGGCTTGTTGCTGGAGTCATCCTTCTTCCTGGATGACTATCTTGTACATTGTTTACAGTGACAAGAATTTTGCACCCTCTCCTGAAAGTATTTCCAGGTTGAAGTGAGTAGGTTACAGAAGAGGAAGAGAAACTGTTATAAAAAAGAACAAACAAAATGGCAATCCTGGAAGAAGTATGAAAACAGCTTATTCTAAGTTTGTTTTCACACACTTAAACCACGTATTAGATTGTTACATCCATCGTATGGTAAAAAAAGATCTCATAAAATATTTTGAGACCAAAGTCTAATACTATGTTTGCCTTTCTTTACACACCCAGTAGACTTGATTAATTGGGATGAGTATTAACCAGGATGCCTCAAAAAAGGTTTACTTAAAAACTACTAATCATTTGGAATCAGAGAAGGTGGCTCCTGGAAAACAATTCACGAAAGGTATTCATAAAGACAGCTTATTTTAGGTTGTGTGTTATTAACACACTTACTAATGTTGGAATTCATAAAAACATCTCATATATTGAGGGCAAATACTTTGTATTTGTAGAAAGCAGTTGCTGAAAAATAAATTGTTATGCAAAACCCAATCATACTAGATGGTTCCCTCTACCATATATGGACATTACAAAGGTGGTTTGGAAGCTTCTTGGAATCATCACCAGATGTCGGCACTAGTGCAATGAGTTTCCCAAATAGTAATAGAGTAGACCCCTTTATGAGTAAACATAATGTGTCAGTGCTCAGGGAAGAAACCTGATGCCTGACGTGCGGACGCCTGCCTGTTATTATTTCAGTGTGGTGATTTGTGGAGATGGAAAAAAATTAGATTCGAGCATTTATTAAATACTTCGTAAAGAAAGGTATGAAAGTAAAGGAAATTAATGTAGACCTTCAGAGCACTCTAGGAGACTCTGCTCCTTCATATTCAACTGTTTCCAAGTGGACAAACGAGTTTAAGTTTGGTCAGGACAGCTTAGATGATCTAGGAAAATTGTGCCACTACCCCAGAAATTATTACAGAAGTGCACAAGATGGTCATAGAGGATCACAGACTGAAAATTCAGAAATTGCTGAAGCTGTAGGGATATCATCTGAACGGCCGTATCACATTTTAACAAGGGAACTGGATATGAGCAAATTATCTGATAGATGGGTGCTGTGACTCTTGACACAGGATCACAAACGCATCAGAATGGAAATTTTCTAACAATGTTTGACCTGTTTTAAGTGCAACCAACAAGATTTTCAGCCCTGGTTTGTGACCACAGATGAAACTTGGGTCCATTACTATACCCCAGAGACAGCAGTCAAAGCAGTGTAAACATGTTGATTCATCACCATCAAGGAAAGCAAAGGCAATACGGTCAGCCAGATAGGTGATACTCCAGTTTTCTGGGATGTGAAAGGGATTCTGTTGATAGATTATCTTCCCACTGGTCAAACAGTTACTGGGCATTGCTGCATTAACCTCCTGGACCATGTTCAGCAAAATATACATGAAAAGGCCAGGTTTGGCAGGGAAGAAAGTCATCTTTTTCTAGAAAATGCACACCCACACACACAAGTGTTGTTAACATGGCAAAAACAAATGAACTAAGATACAAATTGTTGCCACACCCACCTTATTTGCCTGATTTGTGTCCATCAGATCTCCATCTCTTCCCCAAGCTCAATGTGGATGGAGATTCTCTTCAAACAAAGAATGAACAGATGAAGTAGATGAGTATTATGCAGGCCTGAAGGATTTTTGAGATAGGAGAAAGACATTAGAACAATGTTGAGACAAAATTTTTGAGTCACTGTAAACAACACCAGTTATGATCAAACAATAAATTGTTCTGAAGAAATTTAGCGTTAAAAGTCTCAAAATTTCAGATGTAAATGTCAGATGGCACCTAAAGCACTTAGTGTTGTCAAGGATAAAAATATAAATAGCAACCCTTGTATAAAAGAAAGATTATTGCCATAAGACAGTAAACAATACCTCCATTTATCGCATGGAGTTTGGATTAACTGGGCTTTTAATTCTCCTATATAAATCCTCTGACAGTACGGGTTTGTTTTGTACTTTTGAAAGGAGAAGCAATTATAATAGCACCTCTCCTACCCATCCATTAGCTGTAGTTAGTGACTTCTTAACATGCGACAACAATTCTTAAAAGCAGTTAGGTATTTTCTATTAGATAAAGGTTTACCTGCATAATGGTTTGCAACTGTAACTTTTGAACTATTCTCTTAGTTCAAATAAGAAATGAGGTGGAATTTCATCTATGAAACTTGTTCATTCCAGTTTATCAAAGCAGGAAAAACTGACACTAACAGTTTCTCCCCCAAAGATACCTGTATGTAGATATGATATCATGAGGGAATTTATAATCATCTCAAAATATTGGAAACTATGTACTACTACTCCATTTGCCTGCTTGACTTCAAATTAAATAATACTTTAAAAAAGGGTAAACAACTTCAAAATATGAAAAGAAATTTAACTGAGTAGTAAATGTGTATTTATAAATTTTGTAGTCTTCTTTTAGGTTTTAAATTTGAAAAATCATAAATGTTATTTGTAAAACTCTGTGATGGTATGCAAATTCTCATAAACCATAAGTTTAACTTTTAATAAGGTGATATGTAATTTCTTTGAAAGTGATTATTAAGTAACACTACTCTTCTACCCAGGGATAACCTATTGAATGTGACTGACAAACTATAATGGGACAAGTTGACCCTAGCTGTATTCAGGATTCATCTCCATATTTTCTATTCAGGATATTTGAACTTGTCAATGTTACATTTCATGCTCCATGATCCCTTCTCTGCCTAGCAATATTTCATAATGACATATATCAAGCTGGAAATAAAACATAAATTGAGTTAGCATAACATGCTAGGAATAATCTGATTGTGTCCCAGGTGACTTATTGTATCACCTGATTAATTCCTTCCCCTGCATTCATCAATGTATGAGAAAAGTTGAAAATGGGGTAAAAAAGTATAATACCCTCAAAGGATGTAGGACTTTAAGGATTCTCATACAGAAAGGATTGGTTATCTGTATTTACTGTATTGATTGGTTTGATCAGAGCTCACGAAGCCCAAATGATATTCACACAGAGTAGAGGGCTAGGGAATTTGGCTATTTATGTAACAGAGCATTCAGTTGAAAATTATTTCAATGAAATTATGGGTACCCATTATATTGTGTTAGACATGTTATAGAACCTCAGCTAAAGTAATTTTGTTGCTATTATTTTTTGGATGATCTCAAGGTCATTTCTTAATTCAAGTTTTCCTGAATACAGTTAGATTTCACCATGGCCACTATGGTTTCTTCTGCAATAATGAATTGCTTGACTGTCTTCTATTCAAAGTCCTCATTTAAAAGTAACTTTCTGCAGTTTTAATTTTTTTATTTACTTGTTTCTCATAGGTTGCAGCAATGATTAAATATCAGTGCAAGGCTGAAATAGAAGCTCTTAATTTGCTCTCTTCGACTTACATCACTGATGTTTACATTCCAGGAAAACTTTCTGCAAAGAAAGTTTTTTAGCATATTGTGGATGGTTTGTAGAATTCTCTATAAGAATTTTAATTTGAATTAACCTTTTGTAACTTTGAGTAGGTACTCAATATAAATTGTTTGTCACTTTAAAGAGATACTCATCATTTACATCTCATGTAAGAGAGACTTTAACAATTACAAATAAGTTTTTCACTTTCTGTAATTTCAGAATACTCTCATTGACTTCCTATAATGTAATAAAAAATTCAATTAAAATGTTGAATTCATGAAAAAGAATGTGAGATAAAAATGAGTTCTTATTTTTACTCGTCAATTTTAACATACGTACGGTATTTTCTGGCCCATGTGATGCAATTTTTTTACTCCAAACATGCTCTAAAATCAGCCTGCATTTTACTAGCCTTCATAATTTGCTTAATTCTCTCCTCTACTTCGAATCCCTACTCAAAAAAAATCCTTGAACACTTTCACCCTTTCAGACCTTCCTAAGACACATATGCACCTTACGTACAGTATGCATATGCACCATGTTTTTAAATACTTGGTTGCATGCATATGTACATAAATGCCTGGGTCAGACAAAAGGTGTTGTTGCATTAAAAATTAGTAGCTATATCAATGCTTATCATCGTTTCATCATATGAATCCCAGTAATTCATCGTCACTGCTACTTTCCTCTTTTTCCGGTTACCCTCTGCAACTTCTTCTACAGGCCAGAAAAATAGATGATGTATTCTTTCTGGGTTGCAGTGGTCTAGTGGGTAGAGCGTTGGACTACTGACCGGAGGGTCCCGGGTCAGCTCCACCCAAGCTAGTTGATTTTTTGGGTACCAGATCTTCCTGGGAAACCATAACCGGCACAGGGAAAGGAACACTACCCTGATGTGTGAATATTCACATGCCCTCGGGCTTGGTACATGGGTGAGCTCTACCATCACCTACTAAACCGACCTTCGGGTTGATTACTGTGTTTATGGTTTTTTTAATATTCTTTCTGTGGCCACTTAGTATGGATTCCCTTGAAACATTAATTTCCTCCCTCAATGCTTTCTCTTCTCTCTCTTTCACCTCCATTTACTCTAACTCAGAATTCATTTTCCTTATCGTTAATATTACCCTCCTTACTAATCAAAAATGCACACCTCTGTCCACGATAAACCAGTTAACAAACAGCAATGCCTTCACTTCACCAGCTGCCATCCACAACATGTTAAACTCTCTCTTTCATACTCACTATCCACTTGAGGTCACTGTATTTGTAATAACCCAAACTCCCTGGACACATTCTTTCACAATATACATAATGCTCTTCCAATAATTCACAACTATATCTTTAAATGATTTTCTGAATTTAACTTGAATAAGTATTGAGGAACAGTAAATTCACTTGTGATAAAATGAAAGCTAAAATATAAGAGTTAGGTCTTTGACTCAATGATGTCAACCTTGACCTTAAACACAAATGTTAGGAAAGCACAGAACAATCACAAGGAAATAATAAAAAATTACAAAGAGAAAGTTTAACTTGTGGATGGTATTGTTTCATGTACTTAGAGAAGAAAGACTATCTGACAAGGACACTGCGCAATTTAGAACAGAGTTATGAGTCCATCTCATAACTTCCTGGATGTCAATATCATAAACAAGAGCCTATGTGGCAGCTAAATGGGAAGAAAGAGATATGGCGAAGTTGTATTAGGGAGTGGTAAAAATTGTCTGACATTAAAAAAAGTGGTTGAAAGGTTAGAAGGGGCCTATTTAAATTCAATTTTCTTCATTTTAATAGTATTAAATACTGAGGTAGGCAACTATCTTTTTAATTAAAAGAGCAACTAAAATTTATATTTATAATACAACTTAACAGTGAGACTGAATTCATTGAAGTTTTCTAGTATGAGTGTTTTGTGCTGTTTCCTACCATTAATTTACTTAAATAAGGTGGAAAGTTATGACAAAGATTACAACTCTTTATTCTACTCCCTAGAGGGTTTTGTGAGTGAATTGATTCTGAAATGCAATTTGTTCCTCTCACTCTAAGGGACATTTATTGTCCTACACAAACATGCACAGCAGGTACTTGTGTATAAGAAGTGTGCATAACTACAAAATATCATTCATATGCTAAAGTACAAAATATAATAATTCAATTTCTGTAAAAATCTTCACTGCCAACAAATTGGGTGTTTTTTTTTCTGAAGAGACATTTGTTAGATAAATAATGGCCATAACTTTGGCTTTATTTTCAACATAATTTAGTGGTAACAACCATTGTGTTGACATCACATGGAGATGAGGCAGGAGTGTGACACTTAGTACCTAACCGACAGCGCAAACTTTCAGGAACCACAGAGACCACAGATGAACAAGGAAGTTTGAGTACGTATGTGGTTTAGGCTAATGTTAAACTGGGAACATTTTTCAAGCCTCCTACTTGGTGTTACACTTAGCAAGCAAAAGGACAAGAGAAAGAATGTGATGGGTAGATACTGCCACACTGACACTTAAATCAATAAGCCTGTCTTTAAACCACACACACTCAACATACTTACACATTAAATTTTGTAAGAAAAGCATCAACTTAAAATATGGCCAGGAAAGCTTCACCAAAGATTTCATTCACAAATGGTAATTGGCTGGCTGAGACATGCTATGTACTTATTTCTGAATGAGCAATTTTAAATGTCATTGAAGTCAATTTACATGGAATAAGATATTCAAAACGCAGAATTATTTCATCCCATTGTAATACTTTTCATGTTTTTGCCCCCAATCACCATTTATAAATCATGTAACCAGTTTGATTTTTTTCATGGAAAAATTTAAAGCCTAATGTAGTTGTAACAAATGCTTGACAGAAATATGTAATTACAATGAAGAATTTGTCATTTGAATATCCATAAAAAGCAAATGCATTTGCTTTGTTCTTTTCCCAAATACTGTACAAGATAACAACTTTACAACAAGTTGCAACAATCAGGATTAAAACATCCATAACATCTGTATAAAATAGTATTTACTTTTATCTAAACATTAAGCACAGGAACTAAATGTAAAACATCACTGTCCAAACTTCGGTCATTTGGAATGCTTTTAAATATTTTATCTCACAATGCCATAGGTTTTTCACCCACCCCAATCCAAGAAATGAAAGACACAAAAGAAAGAAGCACTTTCCTTAAAGAAAATTGCTGCAAGCAGAATTCAGAAGAATATGCTATGAAGGTAATTTAAAATCTAATTAGTAAAAGCAACACGTCACAATACACTCATTTGTGATAAATTTTGAGGCTATCAAAAGAAATCATCTAGCAGATAATGCTTAATTAAGTGAATCTGAAAGTATTGCACATAGCAGCCATATTGTCAATGTAAAACATGAAATTTACAAGGGAATTCAGAGTACCAACTGTGAATGATTCACACTGTCTTTGGGTAAGCTGATGCTCAGCTAAGATACAGTCGAATACAAGTCTTTTTGAACAGAGTACTTCCATTGATCACTTCAGCAGAACTTTACTGGGTTTCTCTTACTTTTTACGACCCAATGATCATAAAAGAATTTACATCAACTGAATGGAAGTATATGACTGGGACTAAATTGATAAGATGTTGACATTGGGTTAACAGTGGTCAAAGTACGCTCACACCCTGGCTACATATTTCCTATAATTGCTATACTGCTGAGAATTTCATGTTTATAATCTATATTGAGAATGTATATGTAAAATATTTAGGATGCATTCTAATTACAGAGCAGATACACATAAAGGTGTACATATATTATGTTCTACTGTGAGCTGAGCATGAGATCACCCATAGTATGAATTTCCCTAATGAAAAATGAATAAATGAAATAAATGGCCCTTATAAGCTCCGTACCATATTCATGTATGATCATGGTTAATTAATTGAAAGCATTAAGAGTTTGATGTGGTTTGGAAGCTGAACTATACTCAAGGCAAATAGAAAATTAAAAATTTTATGCAGGTACCACTTTTTTCTTGAAACATTTGTTTAACACAGTGAGTCAAAAATTTTTTTACCCTAGGATATGGTTTTTTCACATTAGGTGTTGATAGATACCTTAAAATTTTATAAATAAATTGACCCATAGTTAAAGAATACGAGAAAAGTGACACATAGTTGGGGCCAAAAAGAGGCTGTCATACTTATTCTAGAGCTCTTGAGTAGTCAATTTTAAAATATATGTTCAGATTTTACAAATAAAATTTCAATGTGGCTAATGCTAAATATACTAGTTTGATATTGTCTCAGGAAAAAGCTATAGCATATAATGTAATATGCAATTTGAATTTGGAGCCTGGCGTGAAATACCTCCGTGCCAAAAGAGTATAGAGGTGTGATACCAAATGAATTTGGTCTCATAAGCATTAAAAAAGAAAACTGATTTTTTAAAGTAAATGTATGTTCTTTGGAAGCTGCGAGCTTATCCTTGTGACACTGCATTACTGATATCATGTTATTTCTTTGAAAATATTTAAACTAAGTTTGATACTGATTATAATTAACTGCTCCTTTGTAAAAAAATTTACAATTTACTTATTATTGGAAAATCTCTTATATAATAAGTAAAATATTTTCATTTCAAAAGCATAATGTTTGTTGTAATTCAAATGTAACCCTGAAAGTCCAACCTTTTCATCAAATGCCCTATTTTGATCATTTTAAAAATTGTCCACTGATTCATGTTTACCAGAACAATCGTGGACCAGCCAAATTCTATGATTCAGGTAATCATAGAATATGTCATTATGACCTTGAAGTTCTATTGAGTCTTTGAACATCACTAATAATGCATCTGCTTTGAAAAAAAGTATCCATTTATCCCTTAATTACTTTTACCAATGATTGTTTAAATGACTTGAAAATATACCTCATAAAGAAAAATAGGATGCTTTCATTTTCTTCAAAATATATCCTATTTAAAATATGTTCATGAAAACTGATGACCATTTAGCCTTCATTGCATAGTTAACATTCACTTCAATTGATATTCAAGCTCAAAGATTGGGTAGGATTAATATTAATGCTTACAACTTGTAGCCATTCCTTCAATAAGAAACATAGTGACCCACCCTAATTTCACTTCACATCACCTTATTAATTTTTTACATCATTCAACATAGTGCCACATTTTGATTATTAAGTTAAACCATCAGTAATACACTTATTGATAATCTTCTGATACTTGGAGATACTGGCACATAATAAAGCAAACTTGCATTCACCACTAACTTTGGGATTACGAAAGCTCATGAAAAATAAAGTCATCCAAATTATCTCTGGAGTTAGCAGCCATATCCTTAGAAATGATAAGGATAAGGCTCCCATCTCTTTCAACTTCAACCATTGTAATACATAATACTGGAATTACATTTTTACATTTGGGAGAAATAAAAATTTTTCTGTGAAGGAACCATGTAAAAATATTCAAATCATGCAAAGTCAAGGGGAAAATACTGACCTAAAGCTTTGAGTTATGATGCATCAAATGAATAAATTCTTAAAGAATTTAAATTTGCATCTCTTTTATAATATTTCATTTATGATGCAGCTAAATAAGATGTCAAATTTTCTAGTTTTGGACTTGCTCCTTGAGATGAGTCCAAATCATGGGATATTCTGACAAATACAATAACAACCATGACCAAATATGGCACGAAGTACTACAGCAGAGCCACAGATAATTGATAAATGCAAAATACTATGTTACCAAGATTCTTGACATGCTCAATCAAATGCAAACAGCACATTAATACTAAATTAATACTGCACTTAGAGATAGTTTTCATTAGCTCAACAGCCCAACCAAAATAATAAAAATATTTTCAGTGTATGGGCGATTTCTACCTTAAAAGCTTTCAACAAGAGTCACAAAATCATTCAAAATAAACACATTTGATTAAAATTTCTTCAATAAATGCATCCCTCAAAGTTGACTAGAATGGTAGACAAAATAATTATATAGGACAATTGCACCTCATGCCGATGCACTGGGATAAAGGTGATTAAAAGAAGGAGAGATGCTTTTAATTTTGACATTCCTTGATGAGTACATCTTCAACGATTTGGGCCTTAGAGAGCACGGAAAGAAGACAGAGAGAGAGAGAGAGAGAGAAGGATCAGGGCGTGGGACACAATGATCCTCTTCAGAGGTAGGCAGAGTGCCTGCTGGAATGCTGAATGGCAGCGAGCAGGTCGTGGCGCATTCTTATGTACAACCGTCCGCGCCTCCACGGATTCTGGAGCATTAGCGGTCGGAAATCATCTCTCAGGCAGCGTTCTCGAGCTCCTATCACGGCCACCAGGCAAAAGGATCTCAGTCGCTGGGCACCCGCGTACACGGGACCTGATTTACCCTTGAGAACGGCTGCCATGCTCAACTGTTGCACCACCAAGTCCACCACCTCTCGGGCGGTGGTCTCTCTAGTCACATGCAACCGGACACTGGTGCCAGGGGCCAGCCCCGTCTCATACGCAGCGTAAACTTGCAGCTCACTTCCGGTGTCGTCTGTGGCACCGCGACTCCCAACCATGTCGTCCTCCTCTTCGCAATCCACATCGTTGTCTATTTCCCCCAAGTCCACTATCTCCCCGGGATCTACTCCGTAGTCCTCGCCCATGGGGCGGTCACTCTCCCCCACCCTGCCCGACTCCGCCGACGGATCCACTCCCGTCCAGCACCCGGCGCCGTCGCTGCTGATGCTGACCGTCTCCTCGCTCCCCGAGGCTGCGCTCTGGACCCGCTCCGCCTCTCCGACCGCCCCGCCGTCGGCCACTCCGAGCAGGCTACCGTAAGGGCGGTGGGCAGCGGAGGCGGAGGGGCGTGAGTGGAGGCCCACACCGACGACCTGCCCCACACCGTTGGCCGTCACCCTGCGGCCCGCTCGCTTCACCAGCGGCAGGGTGGAGTCGCTGTGGGCCCGAAGGCCGGGGCCGCTCCCCCAACCCATGTCCGCGCCCACCATGCCCAGCCTTGCCGCCTCGCCGTCGCGGAGCGAGGTCGCGCCGCCCTGGCTCCCTTTCCTCCCGCGGCCATGGAGGTGGTCCTCGCTCCGCGAGGGCGGCAGGCGAGTGCCCACATCCGACACGGTAGACGCGGGGGACGCGTTGGCTGAGTCCTGGGAGGCGCGGGCGTGTAGCTGCTGCTCACTCTTGCTGTGCTCCCCACAGAGGCCACCCCCCATGCCCACGCCGGGCACCCACCTGGGAGGAGGCGGCACGGGGGCGGCCGCAGCCTTCTTGGACAGCTTCCCCTTGGCGGAGGAAACGACGGAGCCGGTGGCACCGGGCTCCCCCTTAGGGAGTTGGAGGAAGAGGAGGCCGGCTCCAGTGTTGCCTCCGGTGTCACCGTCCAGCGGGCTGCCCCTACTACTTCCCCCGCCCGTTCCGGTGCTCATCTCGCCCCCGCCACTGCTGGCTCTCCGCGGGGGGAGGATAGAGAGGGCCGGTTGGGCGAGGAGTGGGGTTGGTGGTTGGAGGAGGCGGTGGAGAGGGATTCCTGCGGATGATGAGCTGCGGTCCCGGGCGAACGTGAGGGCGTCCATCAGCCAACGGGCGCCCTGCCACGCCAGATTCAGCTGTGTTGACAGCGTAGATAGTTGTGCGAGTCTGTCCTTGGCAGCAGATACTTCGGCTGAAGAGAACGCCTGGGTTTACACAAAAGGAAAACAATCTGTAGGAGTAGACTTTTTTCGGCCGTGCATTTCCGATACATTTAATATCTTATTTTTCCTTTCTAGGTCTACGAGTGTTTGAATGCCTGTAGCAAAGCTTATCCTCGAGAAATACAGACATATTTGCATTTTGATCCACATCAAACAAATTAATGTGCCATTTTTTGCAGGATCCTATTAGTTTTTGTTCAAATTTTCTCTACCGATTGATAGACATTGAAAACTGAGTCAAATGAGATATTTTATGAATAAACAGTTTTTCACATTTATGAACAATTTAAAATTTCAATGTTTGCAGAGCCTCAAATAACCCCGAAGCCCCCAAATAACCACAAATGGAACCACTGTAATGCAAAAAAATGCATACACAACCTGTTTTTAATTCATAAAGGTATGGTATACCTAATAAAAATACTTTTAATTTCAAGTAAAAAGAAAAAGTTTCAAAAGTTTGTAATAAAATCCTATATTTCTTTCATACTCTATTTACCATTGCTTTGGGTAAGGTTCAAAATTAATTTATCTTCTGGCTATATTCCTTCTTCAATGCTCTAAGACTATATCCAGAAAACCTCAATTTTTCTAAACTAGTTTTTGATATCTTATTTCAAATACTAATATTTTGTGAGTCTGTGGGTACATATCACCACTGCCTTGATTACCTTAATTTCCCATAGTGCTTTTTTTTATCTCCTAAGTAAGTATTTCAGGACTCAAGCCAGCTTAACCTACTTTATCTTCCCATTCCTTATCTTAGTTATGTAACCTAATTTCTCCGCTATATTGTACTATTACATGTTATTTCAATCTTACTGGAATCGCTTTCAGTACCACCAACACCTTTTCTGTGTTATCTCCTATTCGGTACAGTTTTTCCTTTGCTATCTCCAGACACTTCTCTTACCTTCCTAGTAAACCACTTCCACTAATCCTTATTTCTGTATTTTATCCACATCCCTGCATTACAATCATGTTTCCTTGGCCCTAGTGGTTTCTCAAAAAGGATTTATTTAGATTTATATACAGTCTTTCCCTATTTCTGTTCTAATATCCTACCCTTTCTATCTTCCATTCCATCCTAATAATCTCTCCTGAGATTCACAGCTTCTTAATGCAGTCCTCTATTGTTCTTGTGTTTCTCTTTCTATTCCTTTTTGAACAATCCAACTACCTATTTCTTAATTATATGCATCTTCAAGGGGATGTAGTAGTCTGGTGGCCAGAGCACTGGACTACTGGCTGGAGGGTCTGGGCTTGATTCACAAATACCTCTGGGCACCTTGAGTGTCACCCCAGATATGTGATTTTGGTTTGGGATTCTTCTTGGGAAACTATAGATGGCACAGGTAAAGGAACTGCCACCCCTATCTAGGTGTGTAAATTTTTCATGCCATTGGGCCTAGTACTAGGTGAGCTCTTCCCCCTATCAAATCAATATTTGGATTGGTAATTGTGATTTTTATGCATCTCTAATAGATTGTTCTGGCTGTTTCTGCATGACTGGTACCCAACTATTAACACAAAAATCAGGAATTCAAATCCAACTAGGGTAAGGAAAGTATGGTTGTCTGTGATATTTCTGCTTGCTATTGCTTAATACAAAATGAATTGCTATTGAAAAAATGAAAAATGCAATAATTACTACAATGATATCTTGGCATGATAGCTTTAAGTTACAGTAATCATGGCCTCAGATTATTCAAATACTCATTTCCATTTTAAATAGCAAACCTTTATCTGGAATTAAATGAAACATAAAAATGAACAACAAGTATATGTAACTACCAGATCACTCCAAGTCTGCCAAATCATTTACTCTTCAAATGTAGTTGTAAATATAATAGGTCATCTGGGGATGAGTGCATCGGTTAAAACCCAGAAGTTTTTAATTTCAAATACATGGGAAACAACCTCATAATTCCTGTAGGTTAAAAATGACCTTGATGTATCACTTAACTAAAATGACTTAATGTATCACCAAAAAAAATTCCAGAGTGACTATTTGAGATAATGTACTTTAAATATGTTCCATGGTTTGAATTTTATATATGCTTACACATGGACCATCGATTTTATCTTACATGTGAATGGAAGCATGTGGGTGTATTTTGGTTCATGCAGACACCTTGACAATATATCTGGAGAAGTTATTCACTAAGATGGAGAAGTTATTCACTGACAAAAAAAAGCAACCACAGTAATCCAAAGGTTGGCTTGATTGATGAGGGTTAGGTCCATCTAGTACTAAGTCCAATGGTGTATGAAAGTCACACATTTCAGAATATGGGGCCATATCCTATCCAAATACCTCCATACTATGCTGTGGTTCCCCTGGAAGATCTGGTGTCCAAGATATGACATAGATTAGGTAAAGCTGAGAGTGCTCAGAGATGTGACTTGGGATTGAACCCAGACCCTCAATAGCCCAGAGCTCTACCAAATAGAGTACTATGCCGCCCCAATTGTTCTTAAAGTGTCCATAAATTATTTGTTCAAAAATATATGTCACATGACTGTTTTTTTTATGAATATCAAATAGTGTGAAAAATTTGAACAAAATCTTAAAGTGTACAGCCAGATAATTCATTGAACGATGCATATAATTACTTTATAATTTATTATCAGTAAACATATATGAGATATTGGCAGATTATTTAAATGTACAAATGTTCAAAAATGTTAATAATCATATTGTGTGTATGATCTCATAAATATATAGATGAATTATTAGGAAATTTGTTAAAATTGAATATAAATGGAGGCTCATATTACTTTGCCTCCTGCACAAATACATAATTTGCATCCCATAGAAACAAATTAATTTACTAAAGCAATAATTATATATTTTTTCATTTATTAACATGAGATGACTCAAGGAAAAAGTTGATTTGATATACGTATATTTCAGTGAGGATCTAATATAATCAACTAACATGAAGTGTTAGGCTTTATGGCTTGGAAACATAGTATGATGAATGATGGTTAAATAGAACAGACTAGGATTAATACTTAGTAGCGGGTGGGTAACGCATTGTGGGTTGCCTATATGCAAGGATGCCACAATTTACCAACTACTTATGTAATGTCTTCAAAACTGATGAAAAAGAAAATAGGCCATTAAACATACAGAAGATAGTACAAACATGGGAGTACTTTCTGGAGCAAAATAATTTGCACCGTTTTTAGTCTTTTGTGTACATTACTTTACCTCTCTGTGGGAGTGTTGAGCAATAATTGTGTCAATCTCAAGAATTGAGCTGAGGCGGGCATATCGACAAATGAATTCCCGTTGATACGCTGACAGATGTGCAACTTCAAAGGCCTGCACAGGAAGAGGAAGTAGGTCAGGCCGACGAAGAAGGGCTTCCTTTTGACCAGGGGCAGCACAAGATGCCTCTGCTGGAGGTACAACTACAAGGAGTGATACTTCACTGCTTACTTCCACAACTTCTGCGTCCCACAGCCTAAAAAAGAAGTGATGGGATGAATGAGCAAAGATGTGGCACGGTAAGTGGAGTAAATTGGTAGGAAATTATGAATAAATTCATTATTTATTTTATATGCTAACATGAGTAAAAATTTCAAATTCAGCAATAGTTAATGAAAAAGGAAATTAAAGAGGGGCTTATTTATAAAATTATTAGACAAAAATACATTCTGTCGCATAAGGAATTGGAAAATTTTCCAAGTTTTGATGGAGAAATGTTACCAAATTTCATAGCCTCGGGAGAAATTTCATTTTTTGGTTATTACCAATGTCCATCAACTCATTTTAAGAATATATTTTTATTTCAGCCAACCTGTGACTAAGAGCATCCTCAGCTCCAACCTCCACATAAGCCAGAAGTCTACGAGCAGTGGCAGACACCAACTGAATAAATGCTCTCTGTGTTTCATTTCCTTCATCATCATCATCATCATCCATATCCTCATCTGGCGCACCAGTGTCTGCCTCACTCTCTTCATGCCTTTGCATTTCCTTTGAGTCTCCAATTCCTTCCAGAGCGTCTCCTGGCCGCTTTAGGGTATCATCTAGATCTGGAGAGAACAGCCACCTTCTCTCCTTCTTCACTCCCTTGTGTCTCGCTGACAGCCTCTTCAGCCATGCCCACTCCTCCCTGAGGATGACAGGTTGAAATAAAAATTCATGAATTTCTCAATGCCAATTGTCAAACTGTCAATCAAAAGTCCGTCAGTTGGTCAGAAGTGTAAATCATTACAATTAATGAAGTAAAAGTTATGTGGGTCGTTCAATAACTCCTTAGGCAAAAATAGGAAAACAAATTAGTTTAGCTATTTTTGTTTTATTGTTCAACATAATCTCCTTTTAGCTTGATATGCTTTTCCCGGTGTTTCTAAGCTATCCAAAAAGTAGAATTCTGGAAGGTCCTCAAAACAGGCATTTGTGTGTAAACATACACAAACATGGGAGCAGATGTGCCATGAACTTCATTCAATTTGACTTTGATCTCTTTCGGTGTTAAGCCTTTAATTAGATGTGTTTAATCACCACATAAAACTCATTGTTTCCATTTTTCTAAATAAAAAAGTTTGTTGCTTCAATGGACTATGAAAATGAAATCATGTGATGGATGTTTGAAACTTTAACGAAACGAAAATGAAACTTTAACAGCAGTCCTGTGAGAGATGAGGTATGCTAAAAGCAAACATCTTCTGATACTATAAGCACTATCTTTTGGATTTTATAAGGAATTATTGAAAGGCCCACATAATTTATTTTGATCTAATTTAATTTAAAGTAAGCTATTGAATTCATCTAATGTTTTCGCTATGTAGAATGTCCAGCTAGCTTCATCTTTTTCCTCTATTTTCAAGAAAATTCTGTTTGTACAGACAACTCCTGAAAATTAAAATCTTATCCATAATTTTCAAAAGATAATGAATTTCAAATTTGAATTTATCAAATTTGAAATGTATATAATTTGAGTATTTCACAAGGATAATAATTAGCTTCATGCAAAATGGAAAAATTACATAAGTGTGGCTTACGCTGAAACATGTGGATTGTCCCTAATCTTGCAATGAGGCAGAATGTTAGGTGTCTTCATTGGCACCAGGACCTGAATCAAGTCCACTGAGCTGCGCATTTTGAGATAAGATAAATAAAGTCCTCGTCCTAGTCTCACTCCACAAGATTGATGGTAAGCAATTTGCTCCTGGAATAAAGCAGAATAAATACATTTAGAAAAGTGGTTAAAATAAATGCAGTTAGTCGATTTAATTATTTATTACACTTGCCAAAAAGTCACATGATGGATGTTCATTTTTATCTTTAGTATTCAGGGAAAAGTAAGGTATCTACAGAAAAGTATAAAACTAAGTTGCTTGACTACTTGTTAACAAATTTGGCTTGATGAGACTTTTGGGCAGATGTGTTTTTTAGAAATTTATTTCCTGAAAAAAATCTGTTAGGAAAATCTATGTAAAGGAGTTCATGAATATATAATTGTGACAAAATATAATACACTTTACAATATTTATTTAATGTTATCCACTGAACTTGTGAGTGCAAACAATATAAAAAAATTCAGTTTTATTATTATTACTAAAATTTTAACACTTCCACATGAATTAAAATTTTTTTTTACATTAAAAAATAATATAAAAAATATATGATTTTCAAAAACATTTTTCCCAAGAGGGAGAGTAGTTTATTTTTAAATTCAATACTTTATCTGGCAATCTTAGGCAAACTCAGAGGAAAAATATATCTCAACCTTCCTGGTGAGAATAGCTTCTGAAAAAGTTTCCTATTAATTTTTGGGAAATATACTCCTAATGAGGTTAAATGAATTGCCATGGGAAACTTTGATTTTGTTTTAAAATCTATGTACAATGGATGAACTATGTACCTACTCCTTTAATTTAAAATGCAACAGACATTCGAGTTTTTATATGAGAATTTACTTGTGAAAGTTTATATTGATCCCTATGAGTTAGTGGTTCAGTTTACATCAAGTTCTTTCACATTGTCACTTTAGCTGGGAGGACATTTTTGCACAAACTAATCATAAAAATCCAGTGTTCATTCGTACTAGTTAGACAGCCAAACAATGTTTTACTCCTTAGTAACAATGGGTGAAAAGAAACTAGTGTAGTATAAATTGAAAGAGAAAAATAGACCAACGAAAGAACTTGATGAAAACTTTCTCCATGATTTATATGAAAAAAGGCATTTGGAGGGGACATAGGAACTCCCAGTCCCTAAAAGTTGATATTTTTCAATTAACCTGAATAGATGCCATCAGCATGTCACCAACATTTGGACCATCTTGAGGAGCAGAAGTCCCACTAGAACTACCAATTCCAGATGCACCAGACCCTTGTACTGAAGCTTGGTAATGTTGTTGGGAAGAGAGTAACGTAGCTGAACATAGTGATGAATAACCAGAAGAGGAAGAGGGGTTGTTGGAAGATGAGGTGGAGGTGGAGGAGGCAGTTGTTCCCAAAGAAGATATGGATGATGTTGATGATGAAGGTGGAGCCATGGAGCATGATGATGGCTGGATAGGAAAGTTGCATGGGTTGAATTGCTGGTAGGACCCTTGAGGAGATACAAGGGGCAGCCTTTGCTTCTGTAATACTTTGCTGAGGGGAACCCAGCGTGCATTAAGGCCAGAAGACACAGCTTTTGGAGATCTTACACAGTTGACTGCTGAGAAAACTAATGTGCCCTGAAAAGGAAATTTGATTTTAAATAAGAAAGATGATTTCAGACAAGAAAATTTATTCTGGAAGAGTAGGAAGTGGAGTGAGAGTAAAGATAAAGCATAACAATTTGTATTATGAACTAGATCATAAAACTCATAAATTTTTCACACACAAATATACTTACGGAAGCTAATTATTCTTATAACTCTCCACTTTATATTGAAAATTAGTTAGCATTACAGTAAAAACCTTATGTAACAATCCTGGAAATATTTTTTCAAGCTTTCAAGTGTATGCATTCTTTATGTCAATGAAAAATGCTTGGTTATTATTACACAAGAGTCCCCAAAGAGCCAAACAATGACTCCTTAAAAAATTCTCCTGTAAGCAATTTCTGAAGTTTTAATTTTAGCATATGAATACCTTGAATAAACATCCAAGTTGTAATGTATTATGAATTATTGGATTTCCATTAAAAAGAATTCACTTTTGAGGAAAGTTTGACACAAGATTCGTATCTTTAAGGAAAAGCATTTCAATGAGAAATTTGTCAACGTTATATTAATATGAGTAGGATTCCCAAGTCTCTGGTGTCTGATTCATAGTTAAATATTTAAATCTTTTTCCTTTGATACCAAAAGGTTTTTGGCTGCTTTACATCATCAAAATGAACTACTTTAAATAAAATATGGCTTCAATAAACTCATTACATATTATACCATACCTTATACCATATTTCCCATTCTAGTTAATCTCTTTCATAATGTTCCTTAAATTGAACAAACTGGAAAGGACTGCTTCTTTTGTGGTAAGAATTTTCTAACAACTTCTATGAAACTATTTTACTTCTCAGTATTAGTCAATAATTAATAAGTTTCATCAAAACATGTATTTGGAGTTTAATACTAGGGTAGGTTGAAAACTAATGCACACATGCTTGTAAACCATAAACCAAATGACCTTCAGAAGCACTCCTGTTGGCATGTGGAAGTAACATTCCCCCTCAACATTCATGCCCAGGTTTGAAGTCGTTTCATTCATCCAGTGTATTTTGAGAAGTGGAAATATGGAGACGTGTTCTAGTGAAATGTCAACATGAGTTAAACAGTGTGCTTTATTGAATTTTTAACTGCTGAAAAAGTGATTCCTACTGAGAGTCATCATCATTTAAAGGCTGTTTATGATGATGATGATGTTGATAGGCCAACTGTAATTTGATGAATAGTAAAATTTCTCAGTTGCAAGCCTGAAAAAGCCATAATTGTTGATGAAGCATGCAGCGGATGTCCGATCACTGCCAAAGATGATAAACATTGATTTAGAATGACCAGTGAATCACTCAAAAGCATATAATACACCTCTGACGTTGAGTTTGTTGTGTTAAATGTAACCTAGCACCAATAACCTTGCAATATGAAAACGCTCGCCTCGTTCACACCCTTTGCGCACAACTGGAGAGGCTCTGCAACATCTGAAATTTGAACAGATTCCACTCCCTCCTTATTCCTTCGATCTTGCGCCTTGAGATTTTAATTTTTTTCCTCAACTCAAGAGACACCTCAAGGGTAATCATTACACCTGGATGATGAGGTGAAGGCAGCTGTCAATTGCAGCATGGTGTTTAATTCACATTGACATAGCACTAGAATGTGACTCCATATTTCCGCTTCTCAAAATACACTGGATGAATGTAATGACCTCAAACCTACACATGTGTGTTGAGGGGAAATGTTACTTCCACATGCCATCAGAAGTGCCCATTTTGTTGGTGATCTACAAGCATGTGTGCATCAGTTTTCCGCCTACCCTTATATTCTATGGCTATGAAACATGAATGATGAGAGTGCCTGAGAAAGATGAATAGAAGCACCAGAAATGTAGGGCAACATAAGAATAATAAAAATACAATAGAATGACAGAGTTAAAAATGGAGAAGTTGTTGAAGAATGACTAAAGGAAGGTCTATGGAGAACACAGGGAAGAAGAAGAGGGAAAACTATTTGATATATTCTGAGACATGATAGTTTATTGAAAACCATGATTGATGGAAACATCTAAGGGGGAGACATACAGAGAAAGGAATGGATGAATTGTGAAATGTGGGTAACAGAGACAAGCAAAGGAACTATGAAGGTATAAAAATATTGCCAGGTAACAGGATATCTTGGAGAGCTGATGTTAACTCATCCATGGATTGATAACCCATAATGGTTGGGCATTTAATTACAAAATCAAGTAATTCATTTTTAATTAAATACTTTGGTTGTGACTATACAATTACATCAGGGATACTAATAAGAATTGACATCAGAGCTTTTTAAAATTATATGTGGAAAAAACACCATTTTTTAATTATTTATGGAATGGAGAGAAGAAATACATAAATTCAATTAAAATTATTGAACTAAACTGGCCATAGATAAATAGAATTGTGGAAAGATTCATGTAAAAAAGATGAACCTATTATGGATATTTAAGCTCCTTATATTTCCTTCAATTATGGAAAATTGGTAGTCAGTCATAAATCAACAGAAGATGGCAAATCATTTTTTAAAATTGTCCTCAGGTTTATTCTGAGAATTTGGGTGAACAAGTGCAACCAATAAAAATTAACTTAGAATATAAATGTATTTTATGTTAATATTTTTGATGGATCACTGGATAAATTTTATCATATTTACCTGGGAATCTCTTATTGGGCGATGATGTAATTGTCCAAGATCTTGAATACAGAGGGCAGTCTGCAAAAAATAAAAGACAACTAATAAATTTTATGATAAAATTTAAGTTAAATATTGATAATATTCATTAAAGATGATTATGCAATAATAATTATTATAGAGCACACACTTACAGGAAAAAATCGATGGAAAGCTCTTGTTCAGACAAAATCGCACACTTAAAAAACATAAATAATTTCTGAAAAAGACCAGTTAAGTGATGTCCTGTGGTAAAACTAGCCCAATCAAGAAGCCCAGGTCATTCAAGGGAAAAATACCAAAATTTTGTTTGCTATGAATTGGCTTAATTATCTAGCATTGCTAGGTTATAAAGAGAATTCAACCAGCACAAGTATCAGAATCACTAGTCATCTAAAAAATATATGCCAAAATTTATGTTTAAAAAAATTATATACGATAATACATGAGTTGCCTTGTAATCACTGTATGGAAATTTACTGAACAATGTAACTAGTTCAATTAATTTAATTCATTTGAAGGGTTAACCATCAAAGATAAAGTAAAATATCAGTCCAGCCAACCTGATGAGTGAAATATCTTATTCCTGGGCCTATTGCTTTTATATTTTTTTCACTTTTGATGGCCATATTCTAGGTAAGTTAGGATGTCATGGCCTTGTGAAAGGCAGATAGCATTGGAATGCGTGAAGGAAATAGAACTGTACAAGGTTAGCGGTAACATCATGGAGACAGAAAAAAATTAATATGAAAACTACATACATACTGATAATATGAGGATTATTCAAAAAAGAGGTATAATGCATTTTTGTTGGCATAATTTATGGTGAACATTTTGTTATATTTCTGACTTAATGCATGACATATGATCAGTAAGTTTCATTGATTTAACTACAATACTGAGGCAGCTATTGCAAAGTTGAAGCATTTTCAGTTCATCTTTCAGCAATGGAGAGGTAACATTTAATGAATGGTATGTTGGACTGAAATTTTGCATTTGCCTGAATAAATCATCAACCAAGGTCTATGCATTGATTCAGGAGACTAATGGAGAGTCTGTCATTTTCATCAACAGAAGAAGATGTGAGTGTTTTTTCATAATAATTAGTATAAATAAAAATGTATGGTCACTCCTACATACAATGGTGGTTTCCTTTGATGTGAGATTATCTTTTTCGTGTGACATACTTGCAACTATATTTTCAGCCTTAAACCACATTTATATATAATATTTACCAAGTACTTGAAATCACTTTGAGAAATATCTAATTAAAGACACAGTTCTGAGAAGAACTGCTGGAACTAAAAATAAACTTTTGGAGAAACTATAAAGATTGTGATATGGTAGCTTCTAGTGCTACTCTATGGGAGTTGATAATGACAAATTAATAACCCTTAGTGATTCCACAGAAATGAGTTTTCTATGCCTAAGTTTCGACATTCCTGCATCATCACCAGGTGAATCATAGTCATATGTACAGAGTACATATAATAGTCTATGGAATCATATGATACTTACATTCGAACCAGTTATTTTTAATTATTAGATATTTCAAAAGGCTAGACACCAGATTTACAATATATTTATACAATACTGGCCTAATATCAACGAGTTTGAACATTTCAAGACTGGAGAATTTACAAGGTCAAGGAAGGGTCAGTTGGAATATAATTACATGTAACATTTGATTAATTGGAATAAATGCTTTTTCTGAATTTCCAACTGCTCAAGTCCATCCATACGGGGCATTTTCTCTCAAAACTCAATATTCCAGTAGTAGAATCATCACTGTGCTCTCTTTCTATTCAGTTTTTTGAATATTTGGTGGCAGTTTTTGATTTCAGAAACATTCCTGATGTGTTGAAAATATACTGCTGAAAACTTTTTTCCCATTTGACCTCAGCATAGGGCAGAGCATTCACAATGAAGATTATATAAAATTTGAAATTTTATCCACTGTATTCGGCAGTTTCCTCACACTAGGTCTGTTTTAAAAACTCATTACTTTACACCACCTTTTGGCAAAGCATTTTCAAACTTAGGAGACATTAGTTCTTAAAAAGAGAATATTGGCATTTATGAGAAGTGCCTATGTGTATCAAATGGGATAGATGTGCTATATTATTTCCATCACTCGTTTGCCCTTTACTTGGTCTTATTTTACCCAACATCTTTATCCTTCCTCTCGATCTCATTTGTCGATAAGTACTCCTATCCCTATTTATAAATTTGTAGTATATAAATGCAAAATCCTTTTTCAGGTGCATCTGATGATGTTGCATGCTCCTATGTAAGTGGCTAAACATTTTTCGGTGGAAATACTATGATATTTATTCACCTTGACCAAAACACTTAGAAAGGAACAAAACAATCATTAAATAGAAGTATTTTTTTCTGAGTCACCAATCTATTATCATATAGTACTGTGAAACATATGTAGCTAAACTCAAGTAAACAACAACATAACAGCTACACTTGTCTGATTGAGAATTTGAACCATGATCTCAAGAACTGATTAGGAAATAACTAGATATATTGATTCTGCACCAGATACTTGTTAGAGTTCACTTGGCATCATGGCAATTAGGTACGTTTTAGTATTCCACACTACAAAAGCACACCTAGCTACATTTAGCATACGTTTTAGAAACATATGAGAAATATATAAATTTCAATGTATATTCAGTGTAATTAAGAAAAGTTGTTTATAAATGAATGTAGGTTCACCAGTTCGGTAGAACCTGTATTTCAATTGTTAATTTGATTAACTAAAGTCAAAGGGATAATATATTGTCTGGATTCTTTTCCTTGCCAGCCTATCTAATATTAAAACTTTAAGACAGGTTATGAACATGCCAATTCCTTTCTGAGCCTGAGAAGCATGTGTGACAAACAAAAAAATAAAGACTTCTACTGATAGGATATATTTGTTTTTGCCTTTAATACAATGAATTATTATCTTTATGTTTAAACAATTGGAAGCATCTATCTTAAAGCCCCTGGCACAATTGAATGTGGTGTATCTGGCAGGATATGATACATGGGTAGATAAAAGTAAAGTAATTAACCATACATGAATCATCTCTTCCATCAAACAATTAAATTTTGAATACTTACATGATTTCTTTTAATTCATTAATTATTAACCATATTCATAAACATAAGCATACCTGCATTTGAGCTGAAGCTTGTAACAACTTGTTTCGAAACTGAACTGCTGTGGATCCACTACAGCGATCCATGTCTTGTTTCAAAGACTTCACATCATCCCATGTGCATGCAACCTTAGGTAGGGAAAATATGTAGGTATTAAAGAGAAGCATTTTTAAGTTAGATAAAATAGGATGTAATGATAGATCTATTGCTTAGTAAATATTTAAGAAACTTCATATATCATTGTTACAGACATAAATTTAAAACTTCAATACTCCTGTTTGTGAGAATACATTATAGAAATTATATGATGGAAATTAAATTTTGGAGCACTATTAATAATTAATCTGTCCAAAATTTACAGAGAAAAAACTAGCTATAAAACTCATTTGAATATTTTTACAAAAAATGGAATATGAAAGTTAATTGTTCAAAATTTTGGATTGATTGTATAGAATTTAATTTTTTGGAACAAGAAATATTTAGAATAATATCAAAAATAAAAAAATGAAAACCATTCTACTTTTGAGAACTCTCATCTGCTGAATTTTAGTGCTGTGTGATGATGAAGATCAAGGAATTAAAGTATTTTCTTTATTCAAATTATATTTTTAATGTGAAAAATTATGGAAAATAAAAACGCTAACGTAGGTCCATTTGAATTCTTACCTTCATTAACCAATGGAAATCACCATAAATACTGTTAGGATATGCTTCATCGACTTCAATCACAGGAAGAAAATCTTCATTTGTCACTAAAACCTTGTCTTCGTGGTAAAGCAAACATGCCAAGTAAACTCCTCTGAAAATAGAAGTTTGAAATAATTATATCTGTATTGTCTATAAGGCTGTGTTTGTTAAGTATATTTTAAGGAGGCATTTGATGGAGTACTTGATAGAATTAATGAATGTATTAATGAAAATAAGAGTCGCTTCATGTCATTTGCAACTTGCAAATGCCTCAGATGGCTCAGATGTTACATTAAATATTACTTGATTTATCTATATAATGCTGAAATAAGATTTGAAGAGCATTGAACAACTGACTGGAGGGCTCAGGGTCGATTCCTGGGCAAGCCTCTCTGGGCACCTTCAGTTCCCCCAATCTATGTGATTTTTTGGGTACCAGATCTTCCTGGGAAATCATAGCCGGCACAGGGAAAGGAACTGGCCCCCATACCCTGATGAATGAATTTCATGCGCAGTCGGGCTTAGTACTGGGTGAACTCTATCATCATCGACTAAACTGACCTTCGAGTTGATTACTGTGTTTATGGTTCTATAGGATTTGAAAAGTGCTAGTTTGTGCCCTGGGTAATAATCACATAGGTATGTACAGAATGGATTGAATGCGGAACGAAATGGATCCTCGTATGGAGTGAATTTATCTGTCAAAGAAGTTATCTTTTACTATCTATTTTGGATTTCAGGAAAGGCATTATATTCAAAATCCGTCACATACAACTGAAGGAAGCATTTAAATCTCATAAACATCCTGCCACCTACCTTCCCCTCCCCATGGTTCATTTGCCTCATCCCACTTCTTCGGGAAAAACTTATCAGTCGCTATTTACCGCAAAACAGTTGCGAGTTTTCTTGGGAATGCGAAATTGGCCGCGCTTTAGAAAAATTCAGCACTTTGAAAGAAAAATAGTCTCAGTACCTTCTTAAATTCTTCTGAAACTTTGAAGCTGCAGTGAACAGTTGCTTTATGCTAGTAGTGGTCTTTTTCCGATGGTTTCTTCGTGAGGGCAATGGTGTATCACCTCCACTTCCCAGACCACTCCCTCCTGCACTCCCTGTGCCACTTCCTGAGCCCCCTCCTCCACCGACGCCAATTATCGTTGAGGAGGAAGAAGAAGGCTCTAGTTCTTTGATCTCAGATGCATTCTCTGGACGGGAAGATCTTACTTGAGCAAATAGGTCTTCCAGCATTTGCAGGCGCCCGGCCAGTCTGGGGCTGCGTGAATCAACATCTCTCCAACCTGTCAGAGAGTGGGTCAATTTGTAATAGGAATTGCGAGAGGAAATTCGAAACGTATCTTAAAAAAAAAATAATTATGATTTACTCCTAATGCAAAACCGCTTCTATAATTTACGTGAAACTTTTAGTTAAATAATTTAATACTCCAAAATTTATACTTACTATACCTGCCCAAATAGACGCCGTTTCTACAAATATTTTAAAGAATTTTTGGACGGAAAGTAATTTTTGCGGCAAAGAAGTAATTTATTGGATCCGTTTAATTATTATATTGCCTGAAAAATACGTCGTTGGCATGTTTTCTCGCCGGATTTATATTGGAAACCGTCTGGAGGAAAACTTCGTCAGAATTTCATCATCAATTGCGACTACTTTTTCAGTTTCCCAGAATTCAATGAATCTTACTGTATGCATAAATCCTTTCTTACTTCAATTGCTGAGGGTACAGAATTTAATTTCGAAAATTCGTATGTAACTTCAGCTTGGAAATGACATTACATCGACTTGTTTCTAATTGAAATAACAAACCAAATGAAACACACTTAGTAACTTTCACAAGTTGACCTTTAATTTATAGCAAAAATGAAACATCGACTTGTGGTTTTCATATGGTTAAGAATGTGACTTCCTCTTGAGTTTCACCTGAAATCATCGACTTCAACAAGTGCGAGTGTACCGCGTATGAGGCGACATTGCATTTGAAACATTAAAATGAGACTCCTGGCCATGGTAGCCCTTCGGACTACTATTCATCGCACGAATCGACAATTGTAAAGCGTTTTGCAACGCAAGCTCTATCCTATGGCACATGCTACTCACGTTAGCATTTTTCTCATTTTTCGTAACTCAGCGCTTAAAGGTGGTGTGATCATTTCCTTCGACAACCTCCTCCCCCCAAAGCTTATGACTACATATTTATCATCTTTTGCATAAACTGTCTTCAAGGCCAAAAGGTTTGTGGTGAGTGTATAATTTCTTTGCAAAAGATTTGTGCCGAGTTTTGAGTGTATTTTTACTCTCATGAACGGCAGATGCTTAACACATGCCGTTGCGTAACACGAGTGCGAAGAAAGTCGCGGACGACACATGCTGTTAAACGAGTAATGCCATCCTCAGATTTTTTATGGTGATTTTGGAAATATAATGCGGTGACATGGTGGTCTTGTCTAAATGCTAAATATGACATTTATTTTGCGAAAAAGTGAGCACTATCAAAAGAACGGCTAGGAGACACGCTAACAGTATCTGAAATTGAATTTCGTGTTTATAAGGCTCACAATTTTTCCTGGACGAATCAATTTTCTTGGTATGAGTTGGCGTTTATTTGGTCAACTATGATGCATTCCAAAATTTTGAGTCGAAAATCAAGTCGCTATACGAAACTAATTGCACAAGAAAGATAAACAGAAGTGACATCATAAAAGACATAATTGTCTTTTTTGGCCTCACGCCCTGAATAAAATACACTACAGAGGTTACGCACTCTGCTACTGAAATATTAGAAATCTTATGTATAATAAATACACGTATTTCCAGTTGAGCAATTTTCACAAAACCTTTAAATATTTGCAATCCACTTACTCGAGGGAACGACTGATGCAGGACTTGACATCTTGAACGGTCCAAATCCCTTCAAGTTCCCACAAGCGACTCGGAAATAGTAACGTTGCCCTTGGCACAAGTCAGTCACATGACATTCTAAAGGCCATCTAGATGCCAATCTCCCGTCATTATCCCCTGGGCCAAAGCCCCCAATATAGGAAGTACCACCCTGAGGTCGCCCTCTAACTAAGTTCCCACTGGGCAGTGCAGAACTGCTACCCCCTCCACCAGCCCCACGGAGGACCTCCCTCTCTCCAATCACTAGTGAAAAGTCCTCAGAGCAACTCCATTCCACTGAAATTCACAAGAAAAGAAATAAAGCACTGGAATTAGTCAATAGAAAATTTTCAAATTCAGCTTAAAATTGTAGAAAAAATTATTCTTAAATGTGAGTCTTATTTTTAATCTAGGTGATTTCAATTGTTTTTTTCACGTCTTGGACGTTAACATTTTCAACCTTTTCTCTAATCGTCATTTCTATTGACGATTAAATAAAAATATACAATATACATTTGTATATTTTTATTCTTTTGTATTTGTATTCTTTTGGTTCAACAGAAATGATAGAGGACACTACTCGTATGAAAATATAAAAACGGGTATATTCCTCCTTATATACTAATGGCAACATTCAACTATTCATCTTAATGAAAGCACAGTTATAAATATAGGATAAAATAGCATACGTGCCTTTAAACTTCGTGCAAATGGCTGAATCCTGGTTTTCTGGTTCCTGGAACCTCACTGCCAGCGAGTTGGTACCTGTCACATCGACGGCTACCAGGAAAGGCTCATCTGGGGGCCCTGAAGGTAAAATGCCACTAGATATTAACTGCCATTGCTTGCGGAGTCATAATTCACAAAGCATGTTGCCATGCCATAATTATTTTACTGTGACCGTAAAACATTTAGACAATCATACTAGTAGGATGGACAACAACTCTTTATTTGGTGTGAGGGGGGAAGTTAATATGATCGGTGAAGAATTTCAGCATACATGAGTACACAGGGCTCACAAACAGCGACACATGGGTAGGGGACCAAACCCAATACCCTGCTGGGAGGAGTGGACTGTGTCGGGGGCAGGAGCTTTTCCACATTCTTTTATTTCGCTCTACGCCCCGTCAATTTTTCAATTCAAGTGGAAACGTCGACTTACCCCACCCTCTCTCACGCAAAAGTATCGACCTTTGTGGCCATGAAGTGTAACTTAGTACAAGCATAAATAAATTCACGGTTATTCTAAGTCAGCAAAGCATTCACAATTTTCAAAGAACATACATGCTGCCGTCGCGCAAATCGAATTTACGCAGCACGATGGCGATTTTTTGTTGTAACTAAAGTTTAACGACAATAATATCTTTTCTTTCCAAGCAAATAGACGATTACATTTGTTTTTCCCTCATCAAATGCATTTTGATCAGCAAACCAAACTCATCATTAAAAAAAAGTTTCAATTTACTACAATTCTTTATGAACAATGAGAATTACAGATGGTACAGCGTTTTTGTAAATTTTAAGGAAGGAAAGGAAATTTAGCTATAAGTTTTATTTTCAGTATTTCGATCATGTTGTTGATATGGCGTCTCTCTGGTGTTGACACTTCACCCTATAAACGACCAAACATCATGTTCAACAACACCCCCGGGGGGGAAACTAAAAAATATAAGTTAATTCAATTCGCCTGGAATGTCGTTAATTAATCTCTATTCCGATGACTTTGGTGTGCTTGACTTCTGAGAGAAGAAATGACTATTAATTGAAGGAATGGGATAAATATGTACCCATATAAAGGGCTTGGGTTCGAATGCTTGTGGTGAGGGATTATTCAACGGTATTTCGATCCCTACTTGGGTTTTCTGAATTGTACTTCAAGTGAAGTACATATTCCCTCAGGTGGGACGTATTACCCTCCGACTTTTGAGCCCATTTTGCTACAAATAGGCTAATACAGACGCCGAGTGCTTATCCTACGTTTAATTTTTCTCAAAAAGATCCTGCCTGTTCCTAAAAGCGCAAATTGCTTCAGCTGACTGGAATTTGCCTTCCTCTTACGAGAACGCCTACTTTGAGTAATGGGCACATTTTTCAAAGAGCACTCAAGAACTTGAAGAACGGAACGAATAGAGAGAACAGAAAGGAACAAAAAGGAAGAAGTCACAAGAATAGAGAGGAGATTGCTCTGAGAAACCCGATGGCAGGAGAATAGATGGTGAACAAATTGAACGGCAGTGGGGTGTTGAAATCTGGTTAGACATGTTGGATGGAATGGAGAAAGATGGAAAGGAAATTTAAAAATAGTTTATTGTAATATGGGGTGTGAAGGCATTTGGTGTCGGGTGAGGCGGGACTTAGAAGAGTAGCAGTATTCAGCCGCTGGGTCCATCAAGAATCTACCTTTACCGGTGGATTGCTGCTAATAAATTATATTAACACTCACTGGCTTGGTCGAACCCCAAAAGCATCTTCTTGATCCCCTTGGCCCTCCTCTCCCAGAGCAAAAGCTGCTTGTCTCCAGCCCCGACGCCACCCCCTTCGTTGTACTGCACAGTGTGATGGTGGTGGTGATGACTTCGGTGGTGGTTCTGCTGGTGATGACCGTGCGCCATTGCGGGGACGCTGGCCGAGTTGTGGTGGTGGTGGAGGTGATGGTGAAGGTGGGCATCGTAGGGGTCGATAAGCAGGCTGCCCCCAAGGGCCTCCACCCGTGACTCGGCGTCCTGCAGCAGGTGGCGCAGGTGCATCCTCAGGGCCTCTTGAGATTCATCTGGAAGTCGAATAACAGTCGAATCTGTTAAGACGAGCGTGGATGGCGAAGCGGATCTCTCACTCCATTAGGATATGCATAGCTTTAAAGCCGTACCCTTTCGGAGAAGGACTCAGCTCCCCAAAGAAAACCTCATTTCAGCGGACTAGACTCTCAATTACAACATTACTCCATATTGCTTGCCCAATTCTCACCCTTCTTTTGCCTCTGACAAATTTATATACTCTTTTTACACACTCCTTTTCCTGAGACTCCTAATAATTTTTTTCGGGAGTCTCTTCCATTACAATTTCCCGTGACTCTCTCGAAGCTCTACTCTCATATACTTGTTTGGTGATTCGCCTCTCATCTCAGTATGGCCAATCACACGTCTTTCAAACTTGCCTCTCATCCTATGCATAATATTTCATCACTCACTCATTTCTCACCCAACTCTCCTATTCTTGTAATAAGCACTTCTCTGACACCCCATTTCCTCTACATTCAACCCACATTACTATAAATCCTGATATACAATACTCGAATTTCACTCCCATACGTACAATAATTTTCGGAATATATGGGAGTATACTTTTAAATACTGCCACATTGGCTGCTTTAGACATATTTAGCTTATTTTTTTTATATTTGTAAATACTCCATATACTGATAGTCCACGAGTGAATATGAAAAGTTGATGAAGTTACAATATTTTTCGTTTTACCCATTCATTTTAATTAGTCGATCTTCTGATCTAGGGACTTCATGCACTGGGTGTTAGGATGCATCTTAAGTCCTTCCTTAGGAATTATATGCTATTCGATAATTCAATTCCAGATCATAGAATTGATAAATATTGCCGAGTTAGGAAGATTGTACTCACATATGATTGATCGGATTAAGTAGAATATGTGATTAAGGTGAAGACAAAACTCAAAATATGTATTTTTTCACAGATTTTTAGATGAATAATTTGCTCGCTTCAAATTTTAAACCCTGGAGTTTTAAGAAAATAATCTGCAGCCATGGCCCTGATAAAAAAATCGACAAAAAAGAATATTTTTCGAAATACGTAATCTAATTTACCTACTATTCTACCATTATCATTCTGTAGGTATCTGCTGGGTGATACAGACGAACACAATTCTTCTTCCATTAGTTATTGCGTCGGTTAATTTGGCAGACAACGGTTTTGCTAAATTCCCAGGAGGTGGACACCAAAAAAAGGTGTACACTGTAGCCAATTAAGTCATTCCATGTGAAGAAACTCCAGAGGGATAACATCTTTGGGTAATCACCAGTACTAGAACTAATTAAAAAAATAACGGTAAAATACCCGTCACATTGTGCAACCAGTGCTGGTCAAGTAGCATAATAAAGAAAAAAAATGACAACACATTATGGCAACTCATAATTTTCTACTATTAATGCTTGCACCTAGGAAAACCTTGCCATATTTCAAAGAGCTGCTCACGAAAAAGACGCCGAAATAGTGTTCTTCTCTACTAAAAATTAGATTTTCATATAATTTCAAATGACATCATTAGAATAAATTGTAATATAATCACGAAATACTCGATCAAAATGGGTGAATAGGACCGTGGAGAACGCAAACCAATCAAATAGTGGAGGAATATAACGTCCTACGACACGTCTCTTCCATTCAAACTTTAATGAACCACAAAGAGAACAAAACGTTAGAGGAGCAAAGGCAAAAACTTGCAGATGGAGGATTCATGCAGGAATTTTCATGAGAATCTTAGCGATCTAGTCTTTTAATTGAATTTCGAGGGATTGAAACAGAAACCCTGGAGAGAATTTAGGGCACGACCTATCTCCCCAACCTTGCATCCTTTCTCCCCAGGGGGTGACCTGAGAGAGGACGGGAGAGATGCCAAGCAGCCGGGTCTGCCAGAGGAGTTCGGACAGGGGTAGAGGAGCGAAAGTGAGAACCACAAATTCTTCACAAAGGCATAGCAAAAAATCATTCATCCATACTTGTCTCTCGTCAAGCAAGGCGAGCAGCATGCGTTCCGAAGGTCTATCGGGAATGCGAAGGTTAAAAATTGTGAACTTGCCATTGCTCTTCTGAAGGCCGAACTTCCTCGTTCATCGTTGTCCATCTTGCCCTGAAGTGGTTAATCGTTTTAGATTTCTTTATTGCGTCTTTTCAAAATTTTTAACGATGACCTTAAAAAATAGAAGTGGTTGATTGAAAGGAGAAGGACGATTCGAATCGTGTTATTGATTCGATTGGAATAGAAATTAATAATATAGAAATCGAGATGGAAAAGAAATGTGCCAATTGATGATTTAATATTCTCGATGGGAGTGAATTGGGGACATCATCGAATCCTTTACTCATTCGTATCGAAGTACTCATACGTATAAAACCTTAAGTAAAAGAAGATCGCACGGCAAGGAGATCATAAATTTCGAATAAGTGATCGTTTTAGAGAATCAAATGGGAATCTTCCACTTTACGTCCGCATCCATAGCTGCAAACTGACGCACATATAGTACATGGGATGGATTGTGTTATGATGTCGATCAGAAAAGAGAAAGAGTTTATCAATATCATAAACTTAATAATTAATTCATTAAGCGACTGGGGAAGGTGAAGGTACAACGACCGATTAATCTAAAAACTAAAGTGAAATTTATTTGGAATTACCGTGAGTTATATCCTACACCATACTGTGAAATGCATGAGGCCATTTGTAGACCAATTTCTCCAAAGAAAGCTGAAATACTGTATTTCATAATGTTTTACTTGGCCATCAATAATTTCAGCAGTTGAATAAGTGGTAAAATTACAAACTCTTTTGATATGGACATCAACCAATTCCACGAAGTGAAGCCTGAAAGTGTAAAGTGTAAATAAAATGGGGTTTAGAACGGGTTGGCAGATGATGGGGACCTATCGAGCTCATTATTCTGAAAGCAATTCAATACTGAACTGACGAAGCCATTGATAAAAACAATTAATTTATTTGAAAAAAGACACCGTAAAATATAGCAAGAAATAAGAGATAAAATTTCAATGGAAATGTAATCTAAAAATGTATTGTATGTCCTTTATTTTTATTAAAAATTTTAGCATGTGGTGATAACTTAAATCAACGAGAGTTCGGGGGGGGGAGTGAAGTTTAACTGCAGAAAATCTCACGTACTGCGCAAAAATCATTTCAAGATAGGCTAATTTATTAACCTATTTCTTAAAGGACTGATCAACTGAAATGCCTGTTTTTCAAGCCTGGCGAATTTTTAGATGCCGCAAAAATGTAAGTACCGGCAAACTAAAACCTAAGATACATCATGTGCAGAGGCTCACAAATCAAATTGCATAAGATTTAAATCGTCAACAACCAAATAGAAGGGTAGTATAAGCAACAAAGATGCCTCACATTGGTCTGAAGTTCGCTTTGCAAGTGGGAATCGCGATTATAAAATTTTAAACAAGCGATTCCAACGTTATTTTTTCTAGATTTTCAATTACTTTACCTGAGATGTGTTGAGCTTATTTAAGTCCCTGAAAAATAATTGTCCACGGATATTTTATCAAGTTAATAAAGTTTATATCATGGTAGTGAGAGGTTCCACGAAAAGTAATCAAAATCAAGATCTGAATGGTATTAAATTTGAAAATTTTCTTTATGTAGCTGCTTGACGCACATGATTTTTTTCGAAAATATAAGTTCTCATTGATGTAATTATGGAAACTAGAAAATTAAATCATTGGTTTAGTACTGCTCATCTGCATCCACGTGAACAAGGGACTTAACAAGAAAACTTATTTAAGTGGGAACAATCTACTGCAGCCAACGCGAGAAGATTTTTGAAAAAGGCACAGAATTCTTTAACCAGGTAGACAAGGAAACAGAACTGTATTTATTGGAAATATCCAGCTATGAAACTTCGTGGACGAAGAACTTTTATAGAAGAGCCGTAGCAAGGACTTTGCTCCTCAGGATATTGAAAATGGAGGGATTTATAAGAACGCCAATGCATGACCTTTCAGATATCCAAAGGGGAAAGCAGGACGGCGCGGGGGAACAGGAGGGGGGGGGTAAACGTTAGGAAACTGATGAAAAACCCGTGAGATGAGGCGAGAGTAAAGGAAATCATTGAACTGTGAGTCTAAAATACGGTTAGACTGAAGGAAAGTGAAGCGGTGATAGCAAAAATGCCAGTGGTGGAATGGAAACTACTAATTATTGAAATGATTTCTTTCTCAATTAATCTCATTGAATTTCTCTCGAATGTAAAGCAAATGCATTAATTCACACCAAAGAAAAATAACGCCACAAATGAAAAAACTCAGAGATTTCTGAAGTGATTCTTACAAAGAGTGTAATATTGAGACCCGGGCAATTTTGTAGCATTTAATAAGTCTGGCACGATATTAATCAGGTGCAAAAGGCCCCTTCATTTCGAGCACTTTAATATTATTAAATAGGGCGGAGAGATGCTTATGTCTGTATTTTGCTTGAGCGTAGCCTAATAAGACATGATTGCTCCTTCATGCTCCTGAACAATACGATTGGTTAGAATCGGATTGTTAGTTGAATTAATTGAGTTAGTTGAATAGTTAGAATTGGAAAAAAATTGGTCTTGGTTTGGTGGCATCGATAATATTTTTCAAAGAAGTACATAAACATCCAAAATGGAACCAAAAAATGACAGTATGTGCCAAGTGTCTTCTTATACATGAGAAAGGGGATTAATACAAACCATTATGAAACATTGATGAATATCTAAAGATGTTTGAGAGAGTGATTTTGCTCAGATTAGCGTGAAGTCGACAGCTGATTTCAAGCATCTTTGATAGCACTGCCTTGATTGGTAGAAGAAACGTCAATTGATTTTTCGATTTTGAATAATGAACAAGTTATGCGACAAATAAAAGGATATGAGATTCACGCAAAAACCTTGAATCGAGTGACAAAGTTGCCTTAGAATAACTTCACGAGACTTTAAATTTTAAATTTATCCTAATCCACGGATGAAATATTATGCCGGCGTAATGATATTCTCTGGAATTTATAATTATTCAAGGTTCTAAAAGCCGATGCAGTGACATTAAATCAAAGATGAAACTGTCTCTTAATTGCTGCTACCTTGTTTGTTGATACGGTGATAATATAGAAGCATCGTCTCCATTGGCTATAATTGAAAATTTGCAGTAGACTAAATATAAATTAGAGCTCTTTTCAGTATTGCCAAAAATTTGATTTCAATTTGGAGAATTACGACCCTTCGGATAGACAGATAAGTTCAAAACACTCCAAATAAAATGGAAACATTTACGTAAAAAAATTATTTTTAATAATTGGAGATCTATGTCAATTTACAGTCGTGACTATACGAAAACGCTTTCAAAGAGCATAGATTTTTCATCATTTCACTACCATCGACGTAATACCTTCGTGGAATCACGTGGTGCAATAGAATTTCGCGAACATTTTTGGCACATAGCCGCTCTGCAAATCCAACGTAAGCATGAAAAGGAAGAGGATTATTACTTACAGCTTTGGCCTTCCTTAGCTCCGAAAGCGAGGAGCGTCTTGGCCAGAGGTCGGTCATTGTGTAACACTGCGATGTCCAGCGGCGAGAGGCCGTCCCCATTGACACTGAAAGTGAAAGAGAGCGAGTCAAGACAATTGAGAATCGTGCCGCGAAAGACAATTTACTGCTCGTGCGGCGGCAGCGGGCGCGGACTAAACTCCCATCACCAAACGCACCTTGCGTCCGTTTTTTGAAAAATATGTCATGTTCTGCGGGTGGAGTGCGGGGCGGCACGTAGAAAAGACAGCGCGCGCCTTACGGCTAAAGTATTTCATTGGGGCAAACTGTTTACTCCTCTTTGCCTCCGAGGCCGTTCGTAGGAATGAAACCATTCCGGCTGTGACCTCCTAAGGCCCTTGAAGGAGTTACATTAAAAATATTACCCAATACAGCTACATCTTTTGAATTCTAACTCCTGCACTATATTATACCGCGGGATAAAGAACACGAGGAATTAAAGCCGCCATCCACATTGCGTGGGAAACTACGCGTGGTCAACAGACTTTTTTCTCACGCAATACGAGAAAAGAATAACTATACTTGTGACTAATTTAATGCTACAGGTGCAGAAGGGGCTAAAATATGGTTTATTTACTATGTTTTCGATTCTATGATTCAATTTAATGGTTTATTTAGTGTTTTTGAAAATTTTGAAAGCTAGGCTAAGTGAAATCCATAGAAATCAAAAAATGTGAACGGAGGAAATGTTGAGAGGTGGTGGGATGTTGAAGGCCGTTATAGAATGGCGATGCTAGATAAAAAAGGAGTAAAGGAAGGAAGAAGCGTTTTAGACGCCAAGAATGCAGAAAAAATGAAAGAACTGAAGGAAATAATGCAAAGAAAACAAGAGGGAGCTCATGCTGTATTTAGAGCCATTAGGGATATCCAAAACCTAACTTTAACATTTAGATTACCCATGCCGTATTAATAATATTCTTACTCGCTTGCTTTATGGATTTTCTGCAGCCCTTTCAAGGGACCTACTCAGTGAGACGATAGATATTTCTGGGAACGATTTTGGGGTAGTCCTATGTTCAAAATCGATACTCTTAATTCCACTTCGATTCCTGTCATGTCCAGGGAATATTCACTTCCATATTATATTTTTCCTGGCTTCTTTAAAGTTAATTTACCCAACAATGTCAACTCTTTGGAGAGTAATATGTGTTTGGCATATCAACAACATCGTCAACTAAGAATATTTTATGAAGGACAATATTGACCCTGAATATGGGTAAATTGACTTAAACTACTGAGTAATTTTGCGTGTCGTTATTTCTCCGGCGTTCGGAGTAAATGAACTACTAAAGCTTCAAGTTTAAAGAAACTCTTTGTTCTGGAGTTTTTTCTGGCTGTGATTTAGTTCTCTCGATGAGAACTACCAACCGCCGCATGAGTGGACGATCATGCCGAGCAGTGCTAACTTAAAACTTGGAGACAAAAAAAGCCTTGCTTTAGATTTCTGAACAAGAGCAGCTTGCCGTTTGAATTCCTTCGTTTGCTCCCTGCAGTTAAAAGCAAATATCACCGAAACGGTCATGACAAGTTTCTCCTTATTGAAATTGAAAAATAAACAACTTTAGTATGAAGAAACGCGTAAGTACGCCAGAAACTGCTTGATTTAAAAAGTTTCTCCTTTAATCAGGCTGCAATTACGTAGGTGAAAAGAAGAATTAAATCTATGGGATCTGATGAAACTCATTTTGGGCGTGACTATCGTCAAGTGACTAGAATTCTGGGATGCCGTCTCTGACGTTCTCAAGCCAAGGCAGTCAGGTCAGCCTCTCTCTTACCTGTTGACGTCAACATCCGTGGACTCGAGGATGGTCCTCGCTTTGTCAACGTGGCCATGCTCGACGGCGGCGAAGAGAGCTGCAATAATAAGCAAGGACGGGCATTAAATAATAGTCACGAGGGCATTGCATTTTGCAGACATCAAAACCAACGTCATAAAATAGACAGTAAGGTCGGGAGCTCTCTACCATTGAGGTCATAGAGTGTACATGATTACCGTAGTCCCAAACGAAGTAACAGCAGGAGCAATGGCAGCCAACGGTCGATGCACTCCTATGATTAGCGACGAAAAGTGGTATAGAGACTTTATCATTGAATAAACAAATGTGCTTTCGACAGTGTGGATTAAGTTGCATTTTACAGCATTTACTGAAAACCAGAAAGGTAAAAGTAACAATTCAAAAATATTTTAACTAGCCTTAACTGGGTACAATATGAATATAATAATACTTGTATGATAAAATAAGAATAATCAAATATGAGCAAAATAATATTTCAAACAATGTAATATATGTAAAAGAATAAGAAAAATAAGTTAATTGATATAACAGAGTTGTGAGAAACATTTACTATTTTTCTAGCAGAAAAATAATAAATTCAAAATGGCGAAATAGTAGTTTCTGAATCATGCAATCACTATATGAATTATGTGGTGCTTGGCTTAATTTTATGGAACTTCATAATGAAATTGGACAATAAAACTGGAGGTTCCACTGAGTTTTTTCAATAAGGACCCGTTTCGTCCAACGGTCGACATTCAGTCAGAACATCACCTGATGATGCCGACTGACGGTTCGATGAAACCGGTCGTTCTAAATAAAATTCAGTGGAACTTACAACGTTTTATTATCCAATTTAATCCCCATATGTTACATGTAAAATTAGATATTCAACTTATAGAATAATATTAATAATATACACATACACTTGAAATGAAACTTTGCATGTTCTCTCGGACACAAAACTTTGGGACCACTGCGGTACGAACTCTTTAACAGAGAGAAGAGGGTAATCCCCAAAATTGGAGATCTCAATGTCTGGATTACCCTTGTAGTAATTTGGTTCCGATTTCCGTTAATTATATACTTAATAAGTTAATAAATAATATGCAATTAAAACAAGAGCTGGGGCAATCAGTGTGGTACTGTAATTAAATAGGAATCCGAAGGAAAATCATAAATTTATTGCATATATTCATTCACCTCTTGTTATCGAGTAGAATCACGTTTCACTTGATTCTCCAAAAAAACGAAGCACCTGCCAGTAATGTTAAAACAACCTTCAATAAAGGACACAGCAAAAATTCAGGAGTCCAAAATATACAAAAAAACGTAAAAATACCGATTATTTTATTTAATAAATAAATAACCTTCAAAAATTAAGACTAAGTATTATTTTTGTTAAAAAATATTGGCAATGTTTAGTTGATGGGTAATTAAACATCCTAGATACAAATATGCCTGACTTTCAATAACCCACCTGTTCCTGCCCATAAACTAGTACTTTTAATGACGTGATAATTTTAAGCATGGTGGGAACAGAGAGGAACTTTTTAGGTGAAGTTCTTAAGTATAAAAAGTGGAAGGAAGAGATATTGAGTGGTTGTGGGATGTTAAAGGTTATAATGGCATAACGTGTAAGCGGGGAAGAAGAAGGAAGAAAGTAGATTTTTCGTGAAGGCAAGTAGCGAGTATAAAAACTTTAAGAAGGCAAAAGTGTAGAAAAAAATAAGAGGAAGACTACTAAGTTTGCAATAATTGTAAGGAACCGTCCAAAACCTTCTTTCTGTAGACCTATGGTGAATAATAACCCTTTATATCTGATTACTTGTAGAGCATTGAATTTATATCATGTAAGAGTTAACCTCTTGCCATTGATTTAATTCGTCCATTGTTAAACTCATTCTTTGAAATGCGTATGTATGAATAGGCAAGTCCTCTACCATCAAATATGGTTAATAGTCCCGCTACTGCAATTCCCCTTTAAAGCACGTTTTCTTTTTGTCACATTCAAGCTGTAATGAATACTACATACAATGCAACCATTTCAGAGAGTAAAAATCATTCATCTCATCACTCTGAGTGCCATGCGAATTATGGCCAATTCCTTTTTTCACATAGAATTAACAAATTCCTTCCCCATTAGAAGCATGAATCCACTCATTAAAATTGTAAATTATTCTAGAAAATAGAGCATAGGCAATGGCTGAAGAACGAACTATGCTATAGTTAAGCATAAAGGCATTACCATTCTTTTTTTGATTTTAGGTGGACGCAAATTTAAAATATATGGTTTAATATCATTTTCTTCCAGAAAATTTTACCCATTGGCCGATACTTCAACAGTCAGATCATTGCAAAACAATAGTTTAAAGAGAAAGCTGGAGTTTCCCAGTAACGAGCATAGAGATCAATTTTTCACATATATGTGTGTGTACCTCTGTGAGAACATACATTAAATATTGTTTCAGATAGCCTACTTTTTATCTGAAACTTTCATGCTATGAAAAATATTACGGCCGCAGGGTATTGATGATTTCAAATGCATGCGTAAAAATGCATGTCTGTGTGAAATAGTAAAACTAGTATTTCACATGAAAATGATATATTTCATCCCTACCGATTTGAAGTGTGCGCATACGGTATAATGCATGTGCATGAAGAATCTCATTATTCATTAGCTTTAACTTCACGAAGCAATGCTTGAAAAAATGAAATGAATTAAATGCGCATTATCAGTGGAGATCAATTTAAGCTAAGCAAAAACCATCACAAAAAATAATTTTCTCAATTTAATTGAAAAAAATCAATTTACCGATGGCTCCTCATGTTGATTACCATGTCGAGGATGGATGCGAGAAAAAACGTATTTCTCAATTTGACATGGTCCGGAATCGTGCGAGGGATTAGGAAAACCGATGATCGACCTACATTCGTCTCTTATTTTGATCCCAGGCTTACGGGTAATGTGCAGGACCTGGATTATTTATGTGATTCTGTAAATAATATCGCGCGACTGATACATGATATAACAAGGAAAAACTAGTGTTGAGTCTCATAGTCTCTATGAAATCCCGTAGTTACTCTGTAATTGTAGTCACATGGCAGTTTATTCAATAACTGGGTAGATTATTATCTGCATTCAGTTCAAATCTTGATTTAATGTTTGCTGAGGCGGGCCCCAAATGCTCGCGACATATTCAATATGAGTTCCAAGCATGGGGGTGAGAATTTGAGATCGCGCGAGAGGCAAAAGATTTCCTATTTGCAATATTAGAAGTAATCACATAAAGGCAGGAGAAAAGGAAAGAGGAGTTAAATAAGTAATATATCTAATAAGTAACATAAATAATAAATCAAATATTAGTAACTGTTTGAGCATAATTAACCAGCTGTAAGTGTCACCCTTCTATGAAAAGAATACTCATAAAGTGAACTGTACGTTGAAAGGTCGGTAAAGAATGGTGATCCCCGATTCCCTGACGTTCCGCAATTGTTTTGAAATTGACCCTCAACGACAGTGCGGTGTGAGAAAGGTTGCGTACTGCGCGTAGAATAACTATGGAATTGTACGATTGCAAGTACAATTGTACTCGTATGTACTCGTCGAAACGCACTGATTTAACATAGAAACATACTACTTAACACATTTTCAATTGACACACAGCATTGTATAATAGAGGAAATTTGAATTTCTTTGGGTGCATATGCATTTGTACATAATTTTACAGCAATTTAGTTACCGAATTGAAACTTTGCATAGCCAATGCATAGATAATAGAAACATAGCAATTCTACGATTCTGATAATTCGGTATAAAGATAATCTCACGGTTAATCATGGAATTGTTGTGCTTTTGTTTTATATATAATGAAGAAATTCCACCGAATAACGACTAAAACTGTGTTAGATATTTACTTTTCTATTGACCAAAAGGAGGCAGCAGTTTTGCCGACCATTTACTTAGTGTCTAATAACCCATGGAATTAAAAATATTTTCATAACACACGACGAATTGATGATGTGGTGTGAGACCAGGTGGTCTCTATTTATTTGAATGGAAATAGGTCTATGTAACTCAGGACGAGCATTTTGCGCTCGAGAGGATGAGAAGTTTAACCCTACTCATTTCGGTATTGTTCTTATATTTAAAGCTTGAAACCTTTTAAGGTTAACTTTATTTGGATTCCTACGCTGCAGTAACGATTAGTCTTAATTGTTGACCTTTAAAATGGTTATCAAGATGTTTTCTGCTTTCCGGGCACCTCTGGTGGTCCGTGCGCCCGATTGGGTTCCCGATAAACCTTTGGCTTATCATCAGTTGAGTCCCAGGGGCCGAACCACCAAAGTTAAGACGACATCCATACCCAAGGAGGGAATCGAACCCGTGACCTTCAGGTTAGCAGGGCCTTACCCTCTTGATTAAGTCGGCCAGCCAATTAATTTAATGGTAGTCTGCGAATTTCACGCTGAAGAGGATTATTAAGTAAAATTTATTTTACGATAAGGATATAATTAGTGAAATACTTCCATAGTTTTACAGTGAGTACAATAACTTTTCAAAAACAAATTATGAGGAAATGGATTTGACTTTTTCACATAAACACTAATGATCTATAAAGATAAATATTAAACAAAAAGTTTATACTTAATCACCTTAATGCCAAGTTATACAACTACACACAAAAAGCAAAAAATACCGAGCGTAATTTTGGGAAGGTAATGTTTTCTATGCCTTTTTCCATTAACCCTAAGTGTTAATATAAGCTGGATTTCTGAAATGAAAGAAGAAGCTTCGAAATTACCTCATTCCTTTTATTCTAAAATAATTGATTGGAACTGTGAACACCTAACGAATAAAATAAACAAGACTAGTAAATAAATTTTTCAATTTTACAATTCCCGTTAAGGCTCCAAAAACCAGAAACACAACCTATTACTTGGCATCTCAAAAAGAATTTGAGATTCATAGACGTAAAACTATCTGAGATTCATTTGAAAATTCATTTTATGGAATTTATAACCGTAATTAGAGCAAGAATATAAGATATTTTTGGGGAAAAAATTAAAATCATCAAATATATAAATCTACCAATTAGATAGATTCTTATTAAATTACATGAATGTAAGTCTCCTTTTCCTTACTATCCATTTTATGTTCGCGATAAAACAAGTTCAACTTTGTACTTTGCTCAAGTACTTTGGGTAAACATCTCTTACATAATATGGTTATAAGGTTCCTTTAACCTCTTAATAAAAACACATTAACAACTTATAAAAAGCACAGGTTTGGTAAACGTATTACCTTTGTTTGTGAAGCTAAAATGGAAAATTGTTTTCTTCAATGTTACCCTGGGATAATTCATTACATACAACATTTTAATTTCATATGTGTATAGAATTGTTTGCCCCCAGATTAACGACATGCCGATTCACCGATTTTCTTAATATTATGTTCTTAAATATTCAAAACTCATAAGCAAATGAGAGCGGCTAGATGTATATACTATCAGACTTCAAAATAGTGGAAATATAATTTGGAATAAAAATTGCAAAACTATTTTCAGTTAAAAGTTTCAAAATTGTGTCAAAGTTCGATTCCAAAATGAGACATTCCATTTCCACGCGAGGTGAATGGTAAAACATACAAATTAATCATAGTTTTAGTAGCAAGGAAGGACTAGTGGGATACTTAAACGCCTACATTATTTTGTTTATGACATAATGCCTAAATGACAATTATTATGGCAAAAACCAAAAGTGCAAATGACAATTGAATATTTTGAAACAGAAAGCGTTAAATTTGGGATTTTCAGGCGAGGAAGCAGACCGTATGATTGAATTATTTTCAAACACCATGGGTAAACGACGGGTATATGCCTTTCGTGAATAATTGAAAACGCACGCGTGGGGGGGGGCATGATCATTACTCACGTGAAATTCAATACAGTGTTGAATTTAATTAACATAACTAAGCATGGATTCATTTTATTCCGTTAACTTATTAAAATAAAGTGAACATATTATCGGTAAATGTCTCATACCAATAAACCCATGCCATTTTTGGGCGTTCGCTGAGTCAATTTCATCTACTAATTAGATTTTTACACCTGACGAACGCACGTTAAAAACTCTACTTCCCTGAACAAAAAGGTATGGAATAATGCGAATAAATCAAAAGCTTACTAAATTCATTAAATATATTATATCGGGCTTATTTTTATCAGAAAAAAGTGCCTCCGTAAAAATTGAAAATGGATATCCTGATATATTTAACAATTAATTATTATCAGACACAATATTTGGCTGCAGACAAAGGAGAAGAGAAATTAAGGAGGAAGAAAAGATGTACGAAGACATATTGTGTAACAAACCCATGAACAGAAGAATACATACTTTTGCATAGAAGGCATGAAAAGGAATAAATAAGGATGAATAGCGAACTAATGATAAAATGTTTTTTCTCTGCAGCCATGATTTCGTCTGGATTGCTCTTCCCTGGCATTTAGTTGGTTTAGTTGGTTTTATTATATACATGCAGATTTCTCAAAACCTAAAATTCAAGCTAATTTTACCAAGATTAGTTAAAATTTTTCAATTTATCACAAATAAAACGAAATTTAGCCGACATTATTTAGTTATGTCAAAACTTTCAATCCAGAGCGATAATCGATTAATTAATCATGAGTGGTGCAACGTTTTCTTTCATTTAAAGCCACCGTCGTGCCTGCTCCAGTTATCAAAGAGCAAGATGACAATAACTTTATTGTTAACTACAGATTCTAAAACCTCTTTGTGCTTATTTTATTGTTACTAGGCTTTGATACATTAATTATAACGAGTTTTATTTTTTAAACAATTCAGATAAACAATATTTTTATAGTATTTACCTATTTTAAATTGACTGAGGTAAAATAAGGTGGAGGAAGATATATGGTACACAGGAAGTAAACTTTTGATCACTGGAATGATGATTAATATGATCCGACAAAATCACTTATTCAAACAAGCTGTTTGAAAAAATAAGCTTTATCGATTTTTATATAACCAAATTACATAATTTTTTCTCCAAGATTATTCGCCGGGAAAGTACCAGATCATTATTCAAATTACATAATTTATTTTAATTTTGTGACTAAAAAACAAAATTGAGAAGAAAAAATATGTAACTTGAAAGAAATACTGTCTCTGATAACAAAAAAAAATAAAAATTATAATGGGAAAGTGTTATAATATTGATTCTACAATATAGTTTTGATTCCAATAGGAGCTTTCAGTTCACTCTTATATCATTCTTAGGTGATTCTACAGGGTTCATCATTTCAATAAATCTACCTTTAAATAATGACTCAAAAGACTTAAAGTAAAGCATTGGCAAGGCGCAAACTGATAATTTTACAAAGTACTCATAGAGTCTGAGAGAAATCATAAATTTAATTTAACTTTTCTCTTTTTTAAATTAACAGTGAAAACTTCAATATTTGTTCTCTCTCTCTAGGGGTGTTTTTCCAATATTTAGACGAACGTTTTTCTCTATTTTTTATACAACGTATAGTAATACTTAGCACAATGTTTCGTCGAGAACATTTAAGGGATTTTGAGATTTCCGAGAGGTTGGGGGATGGCGGGGGGAAGGAGCAGACTCAATTGAGCGAGGCACGGAGGCGCATGCAGAATGATTGTGAGGAGGGATGCGTCTAACACCCGATTCGTTAGATTATACGGAAACCTTTCGTCCCATATACAAGTATTGTACATGCTAAATGTTTTTGTTTGATAATAATCCTTATAAATGTGAAAAAATGCTAGGAAGTGAGAGGAAAATAGAACGGTTAAGGGACAAATATAGTAGAAGAATTTTAAAAAAAATTCGTTTTTTTGGATCGATTTAAAATCGTTCTGGGGTATGTGTAGGGATTGGGATGAGTTTTTAATCTTCAGATTAAATATAAAAATTAAAGATAAAAACTTTTCCCTTCCTTTATTCAGCAAAATACCTGCGCGATCCCTGTATCTCCATCTGATTCCGTTCCTGGTGGGAATTGTTGAATTGAGGGGTGGTAGTTGGAAAAGAGAACAGTTGTACGTTCGTTGCCAGAAGGACGCGTGGAAAAAGTGGCGCAAGGGAATGGAGATGGCGACATTGGAAGGATTCGAGGGAGAGATTAAAAGGCCGCGTGCTACGAAGACAAATGAGAGACGGGCGGAGGAAGTGAGGAAAGGAGAGGGGGGTTAAGGGGATGGCCGGCGAAGGAGACTCTTGGGAACCGGGCGGAGGAGAGAAACCAAAGCAGGACGAAGGGTGAGGACGCACTGGCCGGGCTAGAAATCGGGTGCCGGGAAATGGGGCCTTGAATGAGAGGACTCACTATGGATCTGGGAACTCGAGGTGATGATGCATAAAAGATGGAGGGGGATGGAGGTTTGGTGGAATAGGTCCTAGGAAGGAAACTTGATGCTCGAACTTGTGACAGCATGAGTACACACCCGTAGGATTTAAGCAACGGTCTCGGATAAGGGTACGCTATGGAGTTCACTGGCCTAACATCAGTCTCCCTAGATAGATCAGAAGGAAAGCGTGTGTCAAATATATACGCTTATCAACTGATCGCTATCAGCTTCTACCAAGCAGGGGCATTTTCGCGGTGTGGCACTTGGCTTTCACCTTCAAATTATAGTGATGATAATGAAGTGCACGACACGTCCCTATCAGATGGCTTGCTGATTGAATGATCCAGGGCATTATATCCAAATGCTTGATTCCCTTTGGTTCGAATTGCAAAATCCAGGGAGTGACTACAGTGCGTATATTTGGAAAATAGCAGAACCCAAAGGTTCGTGTCCATTAAGTCGCCATAAGATTGAGTAAGAGGCAGCCTATCCCTTCACCAATGTCCCATGATCTGTTCAGCGCATCGTACTGGGAGGCTTTTCCGGAATACTCGGACCAAGGAATAAAATAATGCACTTCGCTCGAAGACTATTTCTCGGACGGAAGATCAAAAGGTCATAGGTACCACTGCTACATCATCAGACAAAATGCGATGCTAACATTCAGAGACTAGAATCAGCGGGAAAGACTTAAATTTGGCAAATTGTAAGGGACGGCGGCGAGAAAATTACTCATATATGATCGTGTCCAGACTAGTGGTTTACGAGGTTACAGGGTCTATGGAGGAATGTGGGTTGGTCAAAAATCACGGAAGGTTGATTGTAGAAATAACTATCCTTTTGTTTGTTTCATTGAGGGTTTGTTGGGCCGAATAACTCATCGAATTGATAGGATTCCTGAGGAGGGGGGGAGTGAGGCTCAGTCCTCACTTGGGGAGTAACATAAAATTACCACGGGCACAAGAGTTAGCATGACTTCAAGATGGTTTCATCTGAAGCCCACCGGAGAGGAACTTAATGGGTCATTAACTTTATCGTACGTTAATGGGATTAACTTAATCTTGCGTCATTCACTCGGGCGAATTCACAGAGCGCCGCATGACCGACGGAGAGTCGAGCAGTCGTTTCGCCTCGATTCACTCCCTTGCCACCCCATGGGCGTGGCCACCCGTCGTCGGGTTCGCTTCCAGCTCCAGGTGTGCGTGCTCCACCCACGCTTCCCGAAACGTGATGTGTAAAGAGAACGCTACAATAACGAGGCGTTGCCGAAATTTTTTAACGGTCAGAAATGTACTGATAACGATCGAGCCCGCGAACTTCAGCCTAAAACACGTATTGCAGAATATTTGCAGGAAACACGTATTTCTGGGAGAGGAAATATGCAAAAATATCAAGGATTGATGTTTTTGCATATTTCCTCTCCCTTCACAAAAAGATACATGTTATAATGGGAATTAATAATGAGTGAACGGAGAATAAAAAATGCAGGGAGTGAAACCCGACGGAATTCAGACTCTCTAAAGTTCATTTAGTTTAGGAAGTAATGAGAAAATTCTTTTTATGTTAATTCTTTGTTCCCTATTTGGGAACAGACCAAATCTGCAAAAGAATAAACGCGAGGGATTTCTAATATTAGTGAGAAAACGACAATTTGACCCTTTGAAATATTAATGAATTTAACTTCCATCAAGACGTACCAAAATTGAATGCCTTGCAGAAGGCAGAGACGGATAAAAATGGGCAATTAGTTGGTTAGTTCGGGAAAACGCTAAAGGGGAAGTAGTGTATCGATTTGGGGAATACAAAGGGCGTCTCCATACTCTCACAGAATTACAGTCGTGAAGCGACATTACACGTGAAACCGAAATTTGAAATTACACCCAAACCAAGTTTGTAGAGAAATGAATTTTACTTCGGTTTCCAAAACTGAAAATTTGATCTTTGATGTAAAAACTATGGAATGATTTAGCAAGCAGCAAACATACTAGCTTTAAATATAAAATAATATTACTTTTTTCATTCATATTTATAATAATAAATGAAAATAAAAGGAAATATATGGAAGGAAAAAGTGTTAGATAAAACCTGAAATTTTGTCCTAATACGTCCTACTACAATGCTACTTACAAAAATATAAATGTTAGATTAATTATCCATTGCACAAAATATGTAATCGTAGGATGTAGTATTAATCTAATGAGATCTAACTATGTGGAATACATTTTTAAAATAATAGAGTATATAGTAAATGTGTTCCATTCGACACTCCGGATGTAGGCCTGTATTATAATAATGGGAGATATGAAACAGATTCATTTTTAGAAGTGAAAATATCACCATAAATGTTATTTATGGCATTAGCATGTATAATAACAGTAACATTAGAGAAAACAATTGGGGATAAAATATATTAGGATTTCTCTCTTCGCCAAACAATCAGGTATTTGAAGAAAATAATTTTTCCCCAGTGAAAAAAATGTATGTTTAAGGTCTATTACAGCTATCATTCATTCAATAGTCATTTTCTAATCTCTTCCTCAAATATATATGAAAATTTATTTCTAGATTAATGGTTAAACGCGCAAATTAAACCAAATCTCCTTCACAAGGATTGCATTTCATTCTTGCTTTCTTGGAATTCTTCCTCTTCCCTTTATGGCTAGTGCCCTACTACGTATGCCCTACAGAGGCACCGGCGTCAGCTTGCAGAGCAAAAGCTCCGATGCAAACTAACCGCTCGGCCGCCCATGAACCTTTTAATTGGTTATCATTACAGCCCATTTTCCGTGCAGCTGGTTCACCAATAAGGTAACTACTCATGTTAAATCAAATTCATGTAGAACGTAGGCAGTTTGAGGTTTTAAAGTGAGGGGAAATAGCGCTAATTAGAATCGCTTTTCTGTGCAAACGGATGGAGCTTCGAAGTTTTTTGCCCGAGGAACTTTGGATGGTGGCGAAATTTGAAGCTAAAAACTATGAACAATAAAAATAGGTCAGTTGTATGATTACATTAGGTTTAGAAGTCAACCGAGTTAATGGAGTACCTCCTGCGTAGGGAAAAATCCCATTTACATATTCAGAACTTTCTTGGAGCATGAAAAATGAGGGGATTTTAATGCGGTAGCTGTTATGAGGAACCCATCTAAGAGATTTTGCAGATATTTTGGCGTATTTTCATCACTTACATCGCCATCTTCCACTACCTTGCGTGGGCGTGTAAGCTCATTAAGATTTGAAAAAAATAATACATTACATTTATTTATGTGATATTAATTAAAGCCGGAAAAACAGCAATACTTGGTTATTTTTAGAGCAATAATGGCATACAGTTCCAGAAAGTTTTAGGGCCACTTTCAAGTTTTCGTATCCCTAAGATCTCCTTTTCAAACATTCTTCGTTTGGTATTACTGATGCTGTCGACTTCCATGTCTTCAAGACTAAATATTATAATTGGTGACATCATTTGAGGACTAACATTATCAGGATATAATAAAAATACATTCGTATGCAAATTAAACTTTAAAGTGTTTTAACATAAACAATTATGAACTAGGCGATTGGTGTTACCACGTAGGCAATATTTCATTAAAAATCAAGAATAAGTCGATCCTCTGTCGTCAAATTTTTAAAGTAAGTGGGGTCTAGCATAAATATTGAATAATGTGATGATGTGATGTCTCAAAGTACAGAAAATTATTTTCGCTGAAATACGAGCCTATAAATTTCGATGGAATCACATATCAACATAGCAATTTAGCGTGTTATAACATAGAAGCCGTTGAGAAGCTAGAATTTCTATTCCTAAATAAGAGTAATCAATTCCAAGGTACGAGATATTGGTAAACTCGTATCATGCATCGTAAATTAGATAAGTAAGGGTACAGATAACCTACAAAACAAGGGCAAATGCTCTTAACCACTACGCTACCGTGCCCCTTGCGTTAATTTCAAGGCAAATATGTAATAGTACGAGGGTTTAATATGAGTTGAATGAATACCTGATGGAATAGAATAAATAAGAGCCGACGCCGGTTAGACTCCTAGATAGGCCTGGATTGTAAATCAAGTTGCATATAACGATTAGTAAAGCTAAGAGCGAAGCGGTGCTCGTGTTTGGAATTTATGGGCAACTACCTAGGAGTGGAGAAGGGAATGAAATCAGGTATATATGTGAAGGTTACTAGGGCTGGTCGCCCGCAATAAATTTCTCAGTTTATTTATTACCATCTCCAGGTGAGATCAGGTAAAGGGTGAAATGGTTAAAATTCAGGTTGAACAGGTTCACGATTTCCTGATTTTTTTGGCTGCCTTTCATGCCTCCAAAAGTTGAAGTAATTCACTTACATTCAAGTAGCTAAATATAATTAAAATTTAACCGGTCGTCAATAGCCTCGTAAAGGAGTTACTTTAATCACCGAGGATTCAAATTGAACCGTATACACACGAGTGATTTATGCTAGTTTTTTATTGGGTTTTTAATGCTAGTTTTTTATTGATTTTTTAACTCAAACTTAAAAAAATAATATAATTAACGTCAAAAGTTGGCAGTAAATGAAATAAATATATAAATAAGTAAAATTGAAATAATTATATACATAACCGGTATGATATACATATTATATATAATATAATATATATTTTATTATATATATATACACATATATATATAATAAAATAATTAAGTACTAAAGAAGATCTAACCTTTGAATCCTCTTCCATATGATATAAATCTGGAAGATTTTACATCGTTGAAGTGCCCTGAAAAGCCCACGTCTAAATGTTAACTCAGTCCAAAGAACCACCAAGTAACAAAACTAAGAGTCAATGACTGAGGAATATATCAAATCCGCGAATTTGAGATTAGACTGCTAGGATATCCATAGGTTACTCGTTCTATAATTGATAATGTGAGATGATAAATATCAGGGATTTATTTCTTGAATCGCTGACGATCGTGAATGGAAAATACATGAGGCATACTTATTTGTCGATTGTAAACATATTTGGAAATCTCCCACCAATCGCTCTCACCGTGGAGGTGGATGTTTATCTTGTTCAGCTTGTCCACTTTCTTCTTGCCCGCCTTGGTCCGACTGAGGCCGTCGGACAGGAACTCCATTCCAGCCGGGTGCGACCGCTCTGGAAAATGAAAGGAGACGGGAGTTTAGTACGAAAAGAGCATCAGACGACTACCGAATACGGCATTGAAATTTCAATAACCGTGAATACGGACGAACATCTTTGAATGTGACAAGATCTACTCCAGTGGTCCGCTGCCTTTTTTCGCGGCGGGAGAGGAGGAATAGCCACGGACGTGCCGCCACGCACTCCGGAGAAGTGAACTCCGATATTTCTAAAGATCCTCCGGATTTGACAAGATTTCCAAAATAATAAACGACATAAATATTACTCTAAACAGGGTTATAAATTTGTAACAGGATAATAAGCACACAGTAACAGTTTCCCGACGTTACCCTGCCAAATATCATCGCGTAATCGAACATTCTGTGTTCATTTTTAGATTTTGCTGGGTGCCATGTGATGATGGCGTCTAAGTCCACTCATGAAAGAGACTTCAGATGAGGTCCTATCTTCCTCCTGCACTTTCCTTTCCGGTCGTTATATTACGAGTGAAGGTTTCTACCGCATTAAAGGAAGAAGAAAAGCAATCGCAAGAGTGGTATTTCTGTATCTGATGAATAAAAGAGAAAATCAGGAAGAGTTCAGGAAATCCGCAGAGATCAAAAGTAAGTCCTTCGTTTTTCAGCCAATAAAATAATGCTAAGCATCAAAATTAAACTTAAAGATGCTCACCGAAATAGTTCTTTCACATGTTCACAATGAGGATCCTAAATAAATACAACACTGAATACAATTGATAATTAATTATCATTACTCTGATAGGACTCATTGTGTAATAAATCCGGTGAAGGATGATATGTTCCTAGCGAACAGATTTCCTATTATTTATTACTTCAATATGGAACGTAACCAAGAGAAAAGACGATGCGTTTCCTCCTTCGGTGGATTTCTTCTCATCACAAGAAAATATAACAAATGAAATCACGAGTAGTACGTATTCAACTTTTTATATTGCATTTTTTTTCTTGTTACTTTAATCATAAAGTAAGAGTTATGTTTTAAATAACCGAAGGCACTTAAATGACATCGGACATTGTACACAAATAATGGTGAATTTATATGAAATATTATCCTAGGAGTCACTCCTGGAAATTTTAGCTGGTGGGGTCGTGAAATAATCATAAAAACGGAAGAATAAGATCGAGCTTTAACATAGGAATTAGGCATTATAGAATGATCAACGATTTTGTTTGCGGATAAATCATCTGAAATTACACATATAACTTACATGTTTCATGGCAGGCGAATTCTAGATCTTGTGTGAAAATACAAATGTCGCCTCATTAATTAAAATCAAAAATGCAATGTGTTATAGATCATAAGAGGAGGAATCATTAAATGGCCTAATTGATTCGTTTGCAAATGAAATAATCAAAAAAAATTGGCATCAATACCCTATCAGTTCAATTTGTTCTAACGTCATCAGCACATACTATACTATACTTATTTATGTAACCATGCTAGGATTTCTACATCAAGTAGGTAACGTACAAATTTTCAACAAACTGCAGGAATTTAAAGAATTAAACAATTAAGAATTAAAAATATTATATATTGGTGAGGTAAAAGAGTTTTATCTAAGGTTTTGAATTTAGTGCAATGAACTTACATCCCACTGGATGAGAATATAGCTAGTGACCCACATATACTCTATGAGATTGATATAATGACATGTTTTCTGGAAAGAGATATATGACAAATAAAACAAAAATAATTATGCAGTAATGCAATTTTGGTTTATTTTTAGCTCAACTTTTCGGTCAATTTTCCGATGTTCCACTTTTTTGGAACGGTTTGAGTGTTTTTTGGGTGTTTGACTGGAATCGTAGTTTGAGGGAACGTAAAATTCAACGTTCATTATAATTTTACTAAGTTATCCAATTCAGGCTCAATAATTCATTTTTGTTAGCATTAAGACTAAAACTACTTAATAAAATTCCCCGTCAAACTATTTTTGGAATAAATAACCTGAATGTAATTCTACTCCAACAATTCCTGATTTTAATCAATATTGGCCCTCAATCCTATGTAATGTGATTGAGCTGGACTCCAGCGCAAATCCGTGAACTGTCTTTCCCAACTGTTTTTTTATTTAATTGAATAAATGAGAGAATTTAATTTCTTTCCACAAAGTTAGCGCAATAGGTATAATTTTTAACTTAATTTGAACTTACGTTCCCTAAAAGATTCTGTCTAACTTTATTCTAAGGACGGTCTTAATAATTCTAGGTAGGGAAGCCAAGCCAGAATCTTCCCGAACTCTCTCCCTCTCTTCATTTTCCTTTACTCAATCCCACCACGGAGTCAAACCGCAGAATTAAATTACTCTTCAAGGATAAAGTGATCATTTGTCAGAAATGACTTTTAAATTCCTACGAGATAAGCAAGATCACGACATCAGCAGAAGTAACCACTTCTGAGAAATATTCTGGATGGATGTACCAAGTAATTAAAGGAAGTTTGGCGTATTTGAAATTCAAAATCAGTCATAAATATGTCATAACTAATATTGAAGTTTTAACTCGAGGGAGATTGAAAACTTCTGCAGCGACTCATGGAATATCACGGTTCTGAACAATTTATTACCTAATCTACATTATAACAATGGGATTCTCGCCATCAAACGTAACTCCATTTCACCCCAAAATAGGAATGGAAAATATATTTTTATAAGCATTGGAAGTAAAAAAAAAACAACGCTCTATTTTAAAAATAATAAATATTTGGACCACGACGATAACAAATGGATATAATCAATACGCTTAAGGGAGATGTTTCAAGGTTAATTAGGGTAATTCATTTCTGACTGCTGGGGTACAAGAGGAAGAAATATGGCCAAGACATATAGGGTGTTTGCTGCATATCATCATACCAAGCATATGATGAGGGTGGTGGATAGAGGGGATGTTTGGAGAATGGAATGTGAAGGAGAGCGGCTCGGCTAGCAATGGGTACGTCTCATTGTCAATACAAGTTTGCTGGGGAAGAGAACACGCAGGCGAGACACACGAAGGTGAAAGTAGCTCGTGTAGTTTCTCTCACTGAGGTGGTCATACGTCCTACGGTCTTGACTAATATCTGGCATAAGCCTTCAGTTTTCTATCAATCTCAAATCTATTAAGTCTCAGTATTTGCCTCACAGCGAAAAGAGTGAATGTTGATAAAACTGGTGACGAGCTGTTTTCAATCATCGTGTTTAAATATAACAAATAATGCAGAACTAAGAATAAGATTAATAGTTTATTTTTATTTTACATGGACACACTTAGAATTAATTATTAAGTATAATTAAACATTGTTCCTGAGAAATTTACGTTTCATCATCTTAAATGTCGGAATAAAAGTCATAGCTTTGAGGTGACTGACTCTATGAGGAGTTGGAACTGTACAACTTCTCTTTAAAGCGAGTTATTATTTTAAGATAAATCTTCGAAATATTTGGATTACAATTTTTGTCATGATCTTAATATTTAGTTTAGTCTTAAGATTATTTATTTTGTATGAAAACAGTTACAGTAAAAAATTCATTTTGCATTGCCAAATAAAAACGAATATGATAATTTTGTAATCAATTAGCAAAATGATATCCTGAAGGAAAAGGAGCTGGATTTTAGTCTTCAATTTTTGTAATGCACACTGAAATCTGTTTGAAGAGGGAATTACTTTGAAAAATAAAAAAAAGATAATGCTATCAAGAAAGCATCTGAGCATATTCTAGAAAGCGCCTATAACGTACGAATAAAATATTATTATTCTCTGCGTGTCTCTCTCATGAATGCAATAGGTTTCATTGATCGGTACAAGCCATAAATTTCACTTTACTGTTTACCTACAACGGTTGACCTTAAAATAATTGTAAGGCTAGCAGAAATGATCACAATAAAATGAATTTACTAATGTCAAAATATATTTTTTTAATGTTCATTCGTCGTCTCACTTTCTCACACGAGTCCGACTAGATACTTTCTAAGAGTTACCACAAGGGCAGTCTGTAGGCTTTACAGCCACACTTTCCACACAGTAAATTGTACGCTAACCACGAAGGACGGGGTGACACAGCGGACCAGCTTTATGACATTATAGTATCACTTTATGTTCTGTGTCATAACTATTCCGCTCGAGAACTACACGTATTTGCACTTTGAATTTGAGTATGTGCATTTCCTGTCTCTCAGCTGAGTTCAAATGTTCTTTCATTAGATACTATATAACTGGTTAATATAGAGCGATTATCATTATATAGAATTGATTTAATGAACTTGTTTATTATACGCAAATCAATCAATGTAACTAAATTTGACACAAAATCATTTTGAGTTACTATCACTGCAGTTATTTGATAATCAATGAGATTTGTCTACGATTAGTTTTATTTACAGGATTATATAGCAAAGTGCTTTTTCCATTGCAATATTTCATGGAATATAAATAAATTTAAACATAGTGTGGAATAAATCCCAAAAAGATCGTTGTGGTGTGGCAAAATACGATAACAATGTTTGCCTCTCATCTGATGATTGTATATTATCATTTGAGGGAAATTTACATACAGGGGTCATTAGGATGCAAAAAAACGAAATCCGCTACAAAAATGAAAATGCAATTGCCACCATTGAAGGAATGTTGTTGAAGAAGAAGATGTGAAATGAATCACATCTGGATAGATCAACAGAAAACATGCTAAGTTCCCTGTTTCTGGAACTTGCCTAGATAGGTATGGAACCGTTTTCATAGGTATGTACCCTCGAAAATCGTTCCACGTTACCTAGAATTTTTTTATAAATAGCACTTCTACTTCTCGTATTTAGCAACGAAAGAGATAATGGATGAATTGTCTCTAGTTCACAAATTAGTATAGAACCTACTAAAATACGCGTCCGCTGACCGATTTCCATTTCTTTTCAAAATATTGGAAAAAGAAATCAGACGACCTTTGAGATTTCGATCAACGACTATGAAAATTTTCTAAAATACCCTTCAGACGATTGAAACTTTATTGAGCATCCAAGGTAATCGCTACATCGAATACCATGATGAAGCATTTCAGGGGGAATCCGTCACGCACTGGCAGTCAGACGACAGCCCGGGGTGATTTACATGAGTATTGAACATACACCGGGGATGGACGTCCGGTCCCACACGGCGAGCTCCGCTCTCCGTCACGTAGTGAGTTCCGGTTTGCATTGTCATATCCCGAAAACCTGAAATCGGTGGACGGAAACGGGCGGACCACGGATTGTGATGATTTTGGCGGATTTTCATATTCAAACGATCGGGTGCGCGATCGAATAATACAGGTTCCTCTAGGGGAGGGTGGGGGAGGCATGTATCTCATTACGAGTTCCCCAAATTGTTCTTCTAGGTCATTTGGAGGGAGTCGGCGAGCAGACGGAAACCAAACAAATGAAATTGGGTCGTGCGATATCGCAATGCATCATCTACAACGTGCGATGTCAACATGGAATCTCATCTCTATGCCAACTCACTAAGCAAAACGATTTAAATGAGGAATTTTAACGTGTTACATTTATTCAGGCGACATATTAAAAATCTTTGGAACGGTGTAAACAAATGAAAGCTTTATTATAGTCTGCTTAGAATTTTTTCCTCCTCTCAAATTATATACACCAATACGAAATAGTTGACATATTATCACTTGAAATAAAAATAACTTCCTAATCGCTGAGATAGTGAGAAACAAAATTTCATTGAGGAATTCCTAAAAGAGCGTCATCATCGAATTTTGAACCATTTCGAGTTTACGTATGGAATATGTGACCATTTACTTGTGTATGGTCCATATGGAATCGAAACTGTTGGGAGCACGTGGGACTAGAAATGAACCTGAAAGCTGAATTTAATAGGCAAGGATAGAGTTTTTACCTCGACCAAACTGCATCCATGACGCAGGGTGTGAAATTCACGCGTCCTGAACACGTAGGAAGGCCAGTTTCTTGCCTCGCGCCACCTGCGGTTTTCCGCTTAGTTCTTACAACCTGAAAACCTCAAGAGCTGGATTTTATACAGGATTTCCCAAAGGTTTTAGCCAGAATTTCGTAATGGAATCCTTAAAATGTAAGTAATCAAAGTTCTATTACACCTTTCAATTTGAATATTCCTGAAACATAATTGAAAATATTTTTAAATGCTTCATTTAAAAATTGATGCTCCACCCAGAAAAATCCTAGGTCTGTCCACGCACTACGTGCTACACAGACTTTTAAATTTGTGCTGATGACTGATTTGAGCATGAAATGCGATATGGTCCCATTGTCACCGCATTCATCGACATGAGTGCAGGTCACATGGGCCAAGAATCGAAAAAGCTCTTGACCGTGAGATCAAAAGAAAACAGAGACGACGGCAGCGTGAAAAACCCAAATTGCGTAGTTTTCTTGAAAATCCGAACAAAGCCTCTCTTCCTCAGTAGATAATATAGTGAAATGGGACGCGTGAGGTGAGTAGACTAAAGCAACAAACGCCTACTAAGCAATCCCACTACTGAGAAATGTTTGCTTGATCGTCAAGCACTGTGGAGATACCAAAACATTTGCGGACCACGAAACTCTTTCCTCCACCTATCCCTAACATTAACATCAAGAAATTTGTAAAATGAATTATGAGCAGGATATACTGAACATTAATGGATCGAATGTATTTTCAAAATATAGGATGAAATCTAATTACAAGATGGAAAATAAAAGTAGAGGCATGATGGCAGAGAACTTATCAGAAACTATGCATTCGTAATAAGCAAATATTTCATTAACCCTTTTTTGTTTTCCTCATTTTATGTTTGCTCATCACGGAGAACTTGAAAAAATGCGTTGAAGATTTATTTATCTATTAAACCACTATATTGGAGCGCTATTGAGACTTTAAAGCCTCTTCTTCCACCTAACCCTCATACTTTGCAATAGTGATAAACTCAAACATCCATGCCCTAGGTGGAGGAAAACCCACCTACCCGAGACTCGAACGCGCAACCTCTTGATTGGCAGGCGAGGACTTTACTCCGCCGCCACCAGGACTGGCAAATGGCTTAAAAAATACATAAAATAGAAAGGAAGGCAGGGAAACTCTATATCATACATAAAGATTGTAACCAGAATCCATACCATGCAAATTTTGAAACTGGGTATACGTATGTAGCTGATACAGCAATACAAAGATTACGCCAATTAAAGTATTCTCTTTGAGGATTTTAACTAGAGAATAGCTAGCTAGAGTATAACTTGAGAATGGCATATGGAATATTAGTGGTGACTTGATTTAACATATTTTAAGCAAGAAAAATAAACATGAATAAAAAAACCGATTTTACACATTGTATAACATTTATAATTATTATTTTTTAAATATAAGAGTATGCTTACTAAAATAAGTTTGAATTACATCGACAACTAAATGATATCAAATACGAGGGTCATCCGGAAAGTAGTACCCGTTCGTGAAATAAAGATACAAAAGTAAATATTAACAAACATAAAAAATTTTATTTGAAAGAGGATACTTTAAACTACTTCTCAACATAATCTCCAAGCAAATTAAGGCATTTGTCATAGCGTGTGACAAGTTTCTGTATTCCTGCTGCATAGTCCTTCGCCGCCAGCTCATTGAGATACAGGGTCACTCCTTCTTTAAGTTCTTCATCGCTGTCAAATCTTTTTCCTGCCAAAAAGTCTTTAAGCTTTGTAAAGAGATGAAAATCTGAAGGGGCCAAGTCCGGGCTATACGGTGGATGGTCGAAAGTTTCCCATTTGAATTGCTGCAAAAGTTTTTGTGTTATCCCAGCTGCATGAGGCCTGGCATTGTCATGAACGAGAATGACACCAGTAGACAATAGACCTCGCCGCCGATTTTGTATTGCCCGCCGTAATTTCTTTAATGTTTCACAATACGCATTGGCATTAATAGTGTCTCCACGGGCCATAAAATCAATAAGCAATACACCTCGTCGATCCCAGAAAATGGTTGCCATGAGTTTCCTGGTGGACAGAACTGTCTTGAATTTTTTTGGTTTGCTTGGTGAATGAGCATGATGCCACTCCATTGACTGTCGTTTACTCTCAGGTGATGCATAACAAACCCATGTTTCGTCACCAGTAATTATGCGAGTCAAGAAAGAGTCTCCTTCATCAGAATAACGTCCCAAAAACGTCAGTGCTGCAGCCATACGCTTGGTTTTGTGCTCATCTGTAAGCATGCGAGGGACCCATCTTGCACAAATTTTTGCATAATGCAGATGGTGTTTAACAATTTCATGAACAATTGTTCGAGAAACATTGGGAAAATGCTCACAGATGTCATCAATTGTGACGCGCCGATCGTTCCTCACGAATTCGTCAACTGAGCTCACCAGTTGGTCTGTAATGACAGACGGTCTCCCCGAACGCTCATCGTCGTGTGTGTTCCCCCTCCCCATGTTGAAGTTGCGACACCACCGCCGAACAGACGACTCGTCCATTACATTGTCTCCATACACCTCCTTTAATTGGCGATGAATATCACATGGGCGAACGTTTCTTGCATTGAGGAATTTAATCACTGCCCTCACTTCACAACTGGCGGCGTTCTCAATTTTTTTAAACATTGTAAACAATCACAGAAACAACACAGGCAATGCTAGCGTCACGCAACTTGGCTCAGAGAAGGCAGATAAGCCACTGAAGCTATCTGACCTCGTCCAGCGGCTACTCACGTCGTCAGCACTTCATGCGGCACGAACGGGTACTACTTTCCGGATGACCCTCGTACACGGGAAGATATTCATGTTTTTGGAGTTGCTTTAAATGATACAAGTTGTTTCAACACGTTTTTAGGAGAGAGACAAAGAAAAGAGAGCGATACAAACTTGAATGGCATTCTCTACCATCTTAGATATCTCGCTGAACGTCAATGGAATTATTTTATTGTTCACATATTAACGCCGAATGAATGAAAGCAAAATTCTATTGATATTTCCACGCCGACTTTGAAATCTATTTCATATCTTTTCTGAAAAATAAAATTTTCTGGAGTAACTGAATTGATTACCTGTCTTAATTCAAACTATTTAGAATTATTTAGAATTGTTTATTTGATGCATATAGAAAACCACATATTTCTAAATGGTGATAATAGACTCAAACTTCGTACGGTTTAAAATAGGCCAGAGCTGGGTGTAGAATACAATGCGGAATGTTGGGTTTCATCCGTTCTCTCATATAACAGCTGAGAATCGGGTTATGCACACTCGAAAAGAAAATGCACGGCGCGTGCTTGATCAGTGGTTTAATCATGCCCTCGCAAAAACTGTGACAAGGAGCATGAGAATTATTTGAGACAACAACATTATGAGAGAAAATAGGCCGCGACCCAATAAACGTGGGAAAGCAAGATTGGGAAAAGCAAAGGAAGACATGATATACAGTATATAGCTGCAACACTTTTTCATTGAAAATAAGGTGCAAATTAAGGGAAGTTCTCTAAAATTTTGAAATGGACTCAGGTTGAAGGTAGATGAAAATCAAGAAACAATGGAGAAACTCACCGTTAAGTTTCTTAGAAAGGAGGAAAGGGTATTTCTAGGAGGATAATTAATTGCTATGGAACTCGCAGATTACAAGCATCAACATAAGTGTAAGGATTGTTCCAAAATAGCGGTGACATGTGATATTTCTCTCTACATATAAGAACATATACGAGTGTATATTTGTTTATATAATATTTAACAAGAGAGACTTAATGCACACCAAAAACGCATTTACAATAAAATAAATCTTTTATCTTTAAATTTCGATAAAATCAGCCATTCTTCTATTAATAATTCCACACATATTGGTAAAAAACTCATACACATAAATATGTGAACTAATAAACAGGAGAAAAATAATTACTATCGTGGTTATGTATTCACCGAAAATTAAAGGCTTTTGTGAGCGTTATATTAAATTTTGATGTTTCAAATAACTAATTATTAGTTCAAATTTAAGTGTGTGTGTGTATATATATATATATATACATATATATGTACATATACATATATATGCGTGTGTATAGGTTTGTACTCATTTTTCATTCATTCTTCTGTTGACGAAACTTTCGCCCCGAAACTTCCACCGCCCGTGAATGCTATGGCAGTTTTTTCTAATTACTTTAATGCCCTTGCTTAAATAAACTAAGTAGTCTTTCGAGCAAAGCTCTCCTCATTAGAAAATACCATTATACATACATGTACATGTATATATATATATATATATATATATATATACATATTATATATAATATATGTATATTTATATAAAATCATATATATATATATATATACATATATATGTATATATATATACATATATATATATATATATTTTTATGCGTTGGTGGTCTGAAAAGTTTCTGACTCAGAAAATTCATAAAAAATGTATTGTATCTTTATAAAATCGGAAACTTTGCAGACCACCCTTGTGTGTGTATATATATATATATATATATATAATATGTATATGTTTGTGTATACAAACACACATGCATGCACAATGTCTGCAATATCTTCCATGCTAGGAGTGCAATGCTGAGAAATGTGCTATAATTTTTGCTTACGACTTGACTTTTATGCACTATATGTCATTTGTCGATTGAAGTATGAATTGCCAGGTTATCTCAGCATTAAACAGTAAACGGAAAAAGCAAAGGTAAGAGCTTCCGTTATTCTCCTAATATAAGAAAGTATGAATTCACTTACATTCATATATTTTCATGACGCATTAAATTTTAATGGAAACTCACTTTTTTAGAGGGAGCAGTCTCTCCTGACTCTTAATACGCCAAAGCCCAAGCAGTTTTAATTACACCGAACATTTTCTCGTATTGCCCCTTTGTTGTGTGTGGTAAATTATAGTACCTCTTTCCAGAATTTTGTTAACCTTTTCTAAGAGAAAATTAACTGATAATGGAGGAACATGAATCTCATCATAGGGCAATCACATTATTTTGAGTTTTCATAAGCATTCCAGAAATAATAGGTACTACTTAATGCTACGTACGTAACACTCATATTTAAATAATAGATGTGACTTACAGAGTGGTATTTTTATATAATCTGGGATGGTATTTGCATTTGAAATGAGGAAAAAGCAACACTGTATTTTTATTAAAAGATGCATGCAAGTTGTGTGCGCTTATTGCACCACTCAAAAATCTAATATTTGTTAAAACATTCGACTTACCCAATAAGGAGACTTTTTTTAAAAATAACCCTTTCTATGAATATTACCATACCAGTTTAGAGCGGGTACGAGTTTTTAGTGGATAATGATTGATATACAACTAAATAGTATTAAAACGTCCAGTTTCTAGATATAATTTATAACACGGGTGACGATCTTCGAGTTATAACCGAGGATACGGCGTAGGCCACCCCTGATGTGCCTCCAACAATCAGTCCGGTGTTTACTGCACTCCGTTGCGAGATATCTCACCCTTATGGGAGAGTCGCACTCTGAGTGTAAGAAATGTACGCTGTTTTCACGGCCACAGACTGTAGGGATACACAATCATTGACGAGTGTATTTATTTTATTTTTTCAATGACTGAAAAAGACAATGTCATACGAAATACGGTGAGGAATGGCGGTGGTATGACGTGATACACATTTTTTAAGTAAGCTTGACACGATCATTGATGGAGATTCCTTTTTAGTAATCTGAATTAGGCTTACTAAAATAAAATGGTTAATTATCATTTCCACGTCAATTGGAATATGAAAATGGTACCATTGATCACGGACGAGTACAAATAATAAAATATTTACCAGATTGTTATGAGTCAGTGCTTGGACATATTATCCGTGGCTTAATATTTAAAACAGCAATACTTATCAGTTTTCTGTGTCAGCTACTGCCCTCACGTCAAGAATATGAAAAAGCAAATAAAATCAGGCCCAGCGTCAATATGAACTTCGAAGGATATCGAATTGTAAACGGGAGTGCGATGGCGAAAATATAAACCATGCATAATTTCATTGGATTATTCCTCAATCATCCATTCGAGTTATTTATTCACCACCTTCAGTAAACATTCTGACTGAGTGAAGAACTAAATAAAAGTATGCAAAATAAAATTCGCGAAGCCGATCGGGGATTGTAATAGCTCATCAATTTGCCAATGATTCGATTTACGCTTCCGACAAAAAAATAATGGCGCGAAATGTTTCAAACATCGGTATCCACATGATATCATGCGAGCTCCTATGTGGTCGCATGGTATGAAGAGAATAGTTAAGATGTCACCTCATACACTCCCCACAAAGTAAGGGCAGACGACAAAATATCTCTCTCTCTCGTTAGAATCCCTAACCTCGATTTTTCTTGACCGCAGTGTGAGAAGGAAAGACAACACAAAAAAGCCGGAGTTATTTTTACTTTTATCTGCTCCAATTGATCCACAGATTTTGCCACCCTCGTGTGGGCTCGCTGAATGTGGTCAGCCTCTTCTCCACTGTCTTCTGCGTCCGACGACACAGTTCTCCCCTCATCAAGGCCTTCCGTCATACAGGCCAGCCATATTTTCCTCTATTCTCCTCTGCTCCCATCTAATTCTAATTTTCGTAGCTTTTCTACCTTCTAATTATATGCCTTGCCATTTATCACCTCTACTACTGTTAAATTTATTTGCTCTAAATTCTTAGACTGACAATCTATTCGTCATTGGCTGGGTTCTTATCGAAATTTCTCCAAAAAAATCTCTAGCACAGATTTTTTGGAGTATTTCTTGAAATCTGCTCTGACTAAAAAATAAATTAAACGTTTAAATGTACCTGGTCCCTCTATTAAACCATGGCAACCTTATACACGAGGAGTACTACCCTCCGTGTAACATTTTTAGGAATAAACCAAACTAGAGTTTTTTGTTCTCACAGAAGATAATCCAAATTTAAAACGAGGAGGTTTATGTGCCCCGTAAGAGTGTGATAATTTTAGAGAGCCCCTATTGGAAGAGTGTATGAACCGTAAGGAAATATTTTTTCTCGGGATATGGTATAACATTCAGGTGATTTGAAAGAGAAATCAATTGCCCATTTAGGACAGCCAATTTCAGCTACAAGTATACATCACTTCTTAAATTTCTTAAATAAACACGGGCACAATTTTGACGATGTTATCCACTACTAATGTGGAAATATAAAATTATCTACTGTTGTTATAACTGCTTGATTACGAGGATAAGAAGTATAATAATATAAATTCCCTACTTCTATAGAGATATTTTCTCTTTGTAAATAATTTTCTTTAACTTTACTTTTAATTTACCACGGATATCTCGATTTACTATTCAATTACTTAAGATTATTCGTTGTCGTTGAAAAAATCGGTAACGCTTTGAGGCTCCAACATTACCTGAATTCTCAATTATTTCAGGGTCCATAATTTAATTTTTCAGATTGGTAATTGAATAAAATTGATTTAGGAGTGCCAGAGATAATTTTATAAGTTTTAATTATTTAATTAGATCTAGTTCATTAAAAAATTATATCATTAATGAGGGATGTCTTAAAAATTCCCTTCCACGCGCCCATGTGACGACTTGGAGGAGGCATCGCGATTTTAAATGAATCTGGCCTGGTTCTTGATACGATATAAACTATCTGCAACGTACCTGAACTTCAGGCTTGATAATCGGAGAAACGAAATAATACTAACGTGAATATGTATTTAAATGGTAAAATTGTTTGTTCAAATGAACTTTCTGGAGTTAATATTTTGCAATGTAGAAAAGGTTTAAAGTGAATTTTGTAAGGTTTCACTGGAAATTGACACAAAAAGATTTATCTGTGAATCTCTCGAAGATTATTATCCTAAGCAAATATTGAAAACAGAGAAGCACTTTGTTAAGCCCTGATATGTTTATGAATTTAAATTGCTACTTAGCCTGTCTCGCAGGAAACCCAATAAAAGTAGATCCCCGACTTCAGCCATGAATATCAACAAGTATTTTCCAGAAACTAAGAAGTTTGTTAATACAGCGAATAAGAACTAAAGCTTGGGAGGACCTTTCCATCTCCTACCTGTTCTCCAATTTGGTCTCTCCCCGGCGAAAAATCAACCCTCCAAACAAAAGTTCTACGCACCCTCGTTGTTAATCTTCTCGATCAAGTCCGCCGTCGACGCGTAAGAATTCCTCCTCATAGTGGCTATCGTCGACAGAGGGGTTGCAGGGTGGAACGGGGTGCAGGGCGTCGGAAGCGACCCCGACTGCGCGCTGAGGGGCAGCGTCGGGGAGCAGGAGAGCCTTCCGCCCCAAACGGGGTGCCTCTGCCCCGCCCCGCTCGCTGGGGAGCCCGATTTCGTCTCCCTCGGTCTGACAGGGGGGGTGCCGCCTCCACCAGCCCATTCGGACGCCCTCTTCTCCAACGGCGACGGTAGAAGGTCCTCGTCATCCGAGCGCCGTTCCGACCACTCCACCCGCACCCTGGGTGGCGTCGGGACGCCTCCGTTCCCCTTCCCCTCCGCCGTCGCACGCCCACCCTCCTCCTCCTCGCCGCCCTCCTCACTTGATTCGATAAGCCAGTCCTCTGAGTATCCCGGCCGGTGGCCCTTGTCCCTCTTCGGCCCGGGCTCGAGCCTCTCCCCCCCTATCATTGCATTCAGCCACCGGCTGCCCATGAGCTTGAGGCTCATGCGGACCGAGCTCCGCCGGCGGCGGGCCTCGACGGTCGAGGCCCGGCGCTCTACTTCCATCCTCCCGGGCTCGCTTCCCTCCACGGTCGCGAGAGATCACTGCCACCGCCGGTCGGTCTCCTTCGGTATCCGGGTCGGGCCAATCACAGCACGGGGGTTGTGGCCACTTTTGTTGGACGGGTGCCGATCCCAACCAGTCCAGCATCTGAGAGGAGCGTCGGTGATTAACGTCGAAGCTTGGGAGGATCACAAGGAAGGGCTTGTACGCGGGCAAGTGGAAGTTGAGCGTCAGGTGGGAGGGATTTGTAACGACGGGCAGATCGACGATCCGAGATGAGGTTGATGATGAAAATGGAAATATTTTATTGTAGTTGAGAAGACAATTCCGGATCAGCATCTGCGATTCCTACTGATGGGGGGCACTTTTCCGAGCAATCAGTAGTCTTGACTTCGATAACGCTGCTCGGACCCAATTAATAATTTCCGGAAAATCTGAGTCACAAGAGAGTTGTCCTGCCATGCCCATCCCAGAGATCCCCGATATCTCACAGGGAGGACGGACGGATGCCAGGACTTCACTGAACCGCCCTTGCTCTAGGAGTGCACTCTTGCGCGAAGAAACGGATTCACTGCGGTCGGGAATGGTTTCTTTTCCTCCCTCCTCCAGCCCCCTACTTCTTAATTCACTCCCTCTTGATGAAGAGTAACCGCACTGTAATCAAAACGACCGCGTAGCGGCAGTTCCCGCCCGAGAAGGGAGCAGCTGAGAGGGAAGAAGGGTGTCTGTTGACGAGACCCAGACAGAGTCACGCTGAATTCGCCGAGGACACGCAGGCTGCAGATTACGGAACGAACGCTCACCGGCTGAAAGCGCGGACGCGACTGCAATTCAACGGGTCTCGACCGCCCTCCCCCCAAGGCGACGCGGCATCCGTGACGCGCGGTCCCTTTCTTTTTCCTCCGAGGAAAAGTCGGACGGACCTGGGAGGCGTGCAGAAGGGTTTCCCAGCTGTGTTGACGATCGCACGGGCGGTCACGAGGGGTGAGCGGAAGAGGGGCGAGGCGGAAGGGGGCGGGAGAAATGGGTCGCGGTAACAGTGACGGGCGAAAATGGCAGCACAAATGTCGAATCGCAAGGAGCGTCGCTCTTGCTGACGCATTGGTGCGACACACCGTCCACAGGTGGGGCGATCGTCTGACTGATGTATCGCCTGACTTTGTAGGTCTCGCCTGTTGGTGCTGACGTGAGTCGCCAGAAGATAATTGTTCACATTTGCGTTAGAATATCGGGCTCGTGGAACTACTTATACAGTATCGGAAAATTGAGCTTTAGGTGTTCCGGCTGCACCACCTTGTTAGTGCTAAAGAAACGTATAACTTGACAACAGAACAGTATTTATTATTTCGGGACCACCTCGGGGTCTCGGGTAGTTGTGTTATGTTTCCAATATAATTTTTTCCCATTTCTTGTATTACTGTTCTTTACGGAAATAAAACCTTTAACACTGAAAAAAAAAACTGAACTCAAACATTTTATTCATAATTAATCAAGTCAATTTATTTAAAGCAACTGCACGTGCAATGTGTTGGTTCCTAGAACAAGGTTTATACCCAAAAGCCACTAGAATGGCATAATCTAGGTAAGGTGAGGAATCTACTGTTGAAAAAAGATTACAAAGTTATTTAACAATTCGAGACCACCATCATGTATTTAATTTTTCATTAATGTTAATGTGTGGTCGATAGTATACGTACATAAGTTGACCTCACTCAAATCAAGTAAGTATAAGCATATACTAGCAAATGAAAGCCTAATTAATTTCTTCGAGGCATGACGAAGTGTTTCTACTTGGAAAGGCGACATTTAGGCAGCCATGTTAATTAGATCACTCGTTTCAGTTAGACAAGGACCCTTTTTCAGAGTGTAAAGTGGACGCCGGATGAGAACTTAACACCAAGCTTCGAGAAAACATGATTCATCATTAAATTTTGATAAATCGTAATCAGTTGACACCCGTCTCGTTTCTTCTCGCAAATTGGATTATTTAATGAATGCTGATTCCGTAAAAAATATTAATACAATCCTACATAAAAAGCATATTTCAATTAAGGAAGCATTCAAAGCACTTAATCTAATATCAACAGTGACTTGATGGGATATATGCTGTTGAAGGGTGTTACTGATTGGGCCGCTGAATGCTCGGTGACAGTAGTGAGGCTCTCTGAGCCTAGCACAGTTTGTTTTATGCATGAAATCTTTTGCAAATAAACATCCTCGCAGAAACACGTTCCATAGCTGAAGAACAAGGGTAATACTAGCTAGACGGTGACTTTATAAAGAGAAAAAAAAGTCTGGTAGCTTGTCTCTGGGTTTTGAAGGCAGTGGAACGAAGCCAATAGACTACGGTGGATGGGGGAAACATGCTGATGGCGTTTGTAAGGGATAAGGAGAATGACTATGACCAATTCTGATTAAATGAGTAGACCTAAAACCGCATTGGAATCAATGAAAGCATCGGAAAAAAATTCGCACATAATGGAAACCTATCTGAAATATATACGATTAATTAATTTACTTTAACATTGAGAATAATTAACTAATTATAATATTCTTTGTTAAAACTTACTTTTTCAGATATATAGTAAAAGGAAACCTCATTCATCACGATAGGTGACCAAGAGTAAGGCATCAATCCAAGTTTTATAGATAACGTAAATAATTCTCCCACGTTTTCCTCAAATTACACTAATACATGAAATAGTATCTTCAACCAAAGAGTAAATATGAAAATCCAGTGGGATGTTGGGACGTTGGTCAATATTGTTGAGTGCAAAGGAAAATTCGAGGCAATGAGAAAAAACCGGTCGACGTAATCGGAAAACTGGCAGAGTAAAAAACCAATGGCAATATCCATGACCTGGGCCGGATCGTAATCCATAAAGCGGACATTATGACACTGGAGATGCGCTTACCTTTCCCTGTATGTTCCTCGGACGTCACGAAGGGCGCTGTGCGTACAATTGGAGGACAAGGACTGACAAACGCGTCATCAAAGGCTAAAGCGAAAGTCCCGTCGGGCGACGTGGTGGAAGGGCGCTGTGAACAAAGGGCTGTGGAGTGTGGGGCAGGGTGCCGTGATGGAGATATGACCGCCGTTGACTGGGGGAAAGAGCTGGGGAGACATCTTTTGGGAAGACAAATGTTTTAATCGCTTGACATCGAGGACCCACATGCTGCGAGCACGGGGAATTTTAAAGAAATTAATCATATCACAGCGGCAATGCGTTTCCCACACGTCTTCCGGTGGTCTTCACAAAGATAATTACGAGCGAAATTGAATGACAAAAACCATCAACCACGGCATTCTTGTAAAGAATTCAGTCCTTTTGACAATTCGAAATAATAAATTTCTTATTACATGTATTACAAGCATGGAGCTTTTTTGCAGAAAAATTTAATTTTTCAACTCATTCTTAACAAAAAACGAAATTGTGAAATACATGTACACGTATTTCTCAACAGAACAAGTCCTAACAGGTATGTTTCATAAGAATGAGCTAGAGTTGTAAACTTCAGCATACAATTATATTTAAAAAAGTCAACTAAGCCATAATTTGTCCTCGATTATGCATTAATAAGCTAGAGCTCGATTAGGGGGGTATTTGATAATTTATGGAGACGTTATTTGCATAATTTGCATATATTTGCATTTTTAGCATAAGCTTCATAGTGCTTTATGTTAGTATCCTTAATGGTCAAAGTAATATTGCTAAATAATGTTTCTTAAAGATAAGTAAAATTTGCATTCTATTTTCCATAAATAATAATGATAAGGGTCGCGAGTTAGAGTGAATCCTTACGTAAGGGTGGAATATGATTTGAGATTTGGAAGTTAGAATGTCTTAATTACCAAGAAACTGCGGGGGATGCGGCGACAGTAACTTTTAACGGAGTCACCAATTTCTTAATCATTAATCTTTAATAAGGAGTCGATGAAAAAGTGCATTTCTGTATCAATTTATATGTTATTTAGTCCCAAAACTGCATTAAAAAAACGTAATCATACGTACAAATGAACCAAGTAAAGAATTTTGGATTTGATTACTCAAATGAAAATTACTCTGGATGAAACGAGTTCTCTTATCCTGAAATTGACTGTCGTATATTTGGTGGAGAAAATCCCTCTCGGCCATCTCACGGCACGAATCCAAATTTGTTCCACAAAACTCGCGAAAATAAAACAAAAAGCACTTATTTTTCCTTTAAAAAGTCTATATCTTAATATAAACATACCATAATAAAAATGAGGCAAAAAATGGTTTCCAGGGAGTTAATACCTGTGATAAGAAAAAATGTTTTTATCGTTTCTTCCTCAAAAGAACACTTTGAACGACTGAATCTCTTCACCAATTTGCTACATTTCTCACTTAAGCGGCTATTTTATTTGCAACCGAGCACCACGGCCGTCTAGCCCAAACGGCATGACAACTACAATATAGTTAAGGAGAATTTGAAAACTTTTGGAATGACAGGAAGAAGATTGATGCGGAATTGAAGAACAGTCTAAAAGAGTGTTTGGGTATCAGGTTGTCTTTTTAGACGAAACTAAGAAATTCAGTAGCGAAGTTAAGGTCGCTGTTCATCCAAAGCCTATCTAACACGGACTACCAATTGATGATGATATTTCAACGGGCGATAACTCTCGAAGTTGTAATAGTTATTGAAGGAAGTGACCGACAGCTGCCGTCATTTGCACTCCTAAAGATGGATGGGAATGTAGAAAGGGTGGAGGGAAACCTGGGGTCGGCATTAGCCTAATCTTAACGAAGGACACCAAGGGGTCGCAGTTTAACGTCCCATCGGACGGACGGCACACTCACTTAATGTAGTCTCCAAATATTTATAACAAAAATGTGTCGTCGATAAAGATGAAAGTATCTGCATTCCTATAAATCAACATCACCGACATACTATGCGTTAATTGACATAATTGGAGAGAGAACTTCGTATACCTGTACCTCTGGTGAAAATGGTGATGTGTGTTACCAAAGTGTAAACTTTTATATATAAAATAAAACTTCTCAATCGTGACTCTTCGAGCAGAGTTCGGTGGATGAAACGAAGTCTCTTATCCTGAAATTGACTGTCGAATATTTGGCGGAGAAAATCCCTTCAGGGCATCCCATGACACGACCCCAAGTGTGTTCCACTAGCTTTGCCAAAACAAATGAGTTGCGAAAGCTACAGTTTGCTTTGGGAGAACCGTACGAACGGCTCTTTCGGGTGACCCGATTCAGTAGATGGGCGTCACGACCCGAGGCAACCACCACTGCTGCTCCAGCGGCCTAGCGGGACGACGGCGGCGGGGTGTTGCATCGCGGACGACGAGAGGGCACAAACAGCATGTCTCCAGTGGGACGGAGGGAGAGGGGATGAGGAGAGAGAGGGGTTAGCGGGAGAGGCAATTGAGTGAGTTAGAGAGACAGCAGTCGTGGCGGCGGGTGGGGAAAGGTCTGAAAGGGTGCGGGCGTGCACGGCAGGAAGGAGTTTCCTATTGGAATGATTGAGAGTAAATAGAGTCACATGCGTCTACATATATCGGAGGCGGTTGAGAGAAGGCTCGGGTCTCGAGTTAAAAAGTTTTGGCGAGTGGACGAAGATGAGGGGGCAACTGGAGGCCACGGCCACGGAGGAAGGCGAACGGATGGAAGAGGAAGACATTGGAGAAGTAATTGAATCAAAGTTCGAAATACGTTGGCGCAGAAGATTGTGGTGGTACATGCCGTGAGGTGACCGCCACGAGCAGCTGAATGCTGCTGCGGATACCATTAATTTATCTACCAATATACTTGGACGGCTATGAATTACTCTCCACCGAGGTTAAAAGTAAGTGTGTGAGGAAATATATATATATATATATATACATATGTATGTGCGAGTGTATATATACATATATATGTGTATATATATGAATATATATATGTATGTATATATATATATATATATGTATATTTAAATATATTAATAGATGATTTCTTCGAAGTAACACGGAAGTGTTGAATAAAAAACTTAGACAGTAACACACAGCACGAGAACACATAAAAAGAACACTCACAATAATATCTTGATAATTTCGACGGACTCGAGCTCCGTCTTCTTCGGAAGATAAGATAGACTCAGTCATATCTAAGTCTTAGTTTTCTAAATATATGTATAAAAACCATAAACACAGTAATCAACCCGAAGGTCGGTTTAGTAGGTGATGGTGTAGAGCTCACCCATGTACCAAGCCCGACGGCGTGTGAATATTCACACATCAGGGTAGGGGAGCCAGTTCCTTTCCCTGTGCCGGTTATGGTTTCCTAGGAAGATCTGGTACCCGAAAAATCAACTAGCTTGGGTGGAGCTGCAGGTGCCCAAAGTGCCTTGCCCGGGAATCGAACCCGGGACCTTCCGATCAGTAGTCCAACGCTCTACCCACTAGCCCACCGCTATGTATATATATATATATATATAAATATATATGTATATATATGTGTGTATATATATATATATATATATATATAAACAGGTCGCGGTAGTCCAGGGGTTCAACTACGGACCGGAGGGTTCCGGGTTCGATTCCTGGGCAAGGCATTCTGGACACCTGCAGCTCCATCCAAACTAGGTGATTTTTCGGGTACCAGATCTTCCTGGGAAACCATAACCGGCACAGGGAAAGGAACTGGCCCCCCTACCCTGATGTGTGAATATTCACACGCCGTCCGGCTTGGTACATGGGTGAGCTCTACCATCACCTACTAAACCGACCTTCGGGTTGATTACTGTATTTAGTGCTCTTGGAAAAGCAGCACGGCTCGCGTCAGTTGTCTGCGGGCTGTTGCAGTCTGTAAATCGCTGTTATACTAAACCCCTGTTCGAGGGTTGCGTCATAAATTCACGATACCACTTTCCATGGAGCAATTTTATTCGATAAAATTTTGTGTTGAACTCCGGAAATTGGGTTCGGAGACCATGACCATGGTTAAAGATTTTTATGGAAATAGAAAAATGTCCCAAGTGATGGTTTTCTGCTTGAACAGGATGTTCTGGGAGGGTAACCAGGAGGTTGATGATAAGAAAAGCACCTGGACATCCATCAACAACATAGTGTGTTGAAAATTTTCAAAAAGGGAGAGACATGCTCAATTCTGATTGACTCTTAAGTGTCAGGATGTTCGCAGAAGAGTGCAATATTCAGAAAACCAGAGCGGATTGTATTCTTACAGAAGATTAATCCAAGAGAAAGGCGTGTCTTGACGGTCCCCAAGGTGCTGTCGGAAGACTGCTTGTGTGAAAATTTTGCCTGGGACCTCTTGGACCACTGTGAAAGTCACCCGAATTTTTTAGAATAGGTTTTTACTGGTGACGAGACATGGGCCTTTGGGCACGACCCAAGTACAACCCCTTTGAGTACCATTTTGAACCACTGGGTTAAATCAAAGATGCCATGACGAGGTGCCTGAACGTGGGCTATGTATGCCTTACAGGAAGTGTATCAGAAGCGTGGCAGAGACACTGACATCGGTGCGTTGATGCACGTGGGTGCTGTTTGGAAAAGTTTTAGTAATTTGTACTTAGATCTGCAATAAAGTTTTCTCCCGATTTATTCTACTTATTTTTTGGGACAGTCATTGTATATATACGTAGATCATTCTATAATTACTTATAAAATCCAAGAAATGACCCTCGTAGCATTGGAAAAAGTTTGCTTTCAGTAAGCATCACATCTTGCCAGACTTCTGTTAAAGTTTCAGCTATATTCATCACATGCTTCATTTCCATAGTCGGTTAAAGCAACAAACTTTTGTTTATTTAGAAAAATGGAAAAAATTATTTTGTGCGGTGACAAAACACTTCTATATAAAGTGTTAATATTAAGGGCTAAAGGAGTTCATGACATGTTTGCTCCTGTGTTTTCCACTGTTTCCAATTGAGTAAACGCGTGAAAACGCGGCGGTATTTCCACAAATGATGTGCATCGTTTGTGATGTTCAGGGGAAGTAACTTCCTCCGAAATAATTGACAAAATTTACGTTTGGTTTTTGGGGATCAACGAATCAATGTACGCGTAATGGTTGAGGCCACAGGCACAGTGTTTTCCAGTTTGCACGTAAAATTGAATGTGAAAAACGTCTCGGCAAGATGGGTGTCGCGTTTGCTTTCGATGGAGAATCGTGTGGTGGGTTCGGAGACTGCTTTGACACCTTACCGCTCCGGTAATTGGTATATCATACCCCTGACTGTCCTCGAATGTTTTTTAATACTTGAATTCCTAATTTTCGTAGTTTTGAACTTGATGTACCAGAGTCAGCACGAGATGTTAGAATGAAACCAGCAAATTAATGCAACCATCAAAACTAAAATAATTGTACATCCAAGATTTACTATCTAAGAAATGTTTTCTTTATTAAAAGCTCTTTAAAATACTCTTTCGTAATTGATAATAAATTACGGTTTCATTTTCTAGTGTGACGTTTAAAGTAATTCATTAAGACCTGAGGCCATTGCTCATAAGTAAAGAGCATGGAAATAACAAATAAAAGCTTCAAGAAGTAAAAGAGGATTCACAAATTTTGGATGATTAACCTTACTAAACAATGAAGTGATGACACCTTTTTTTCCTGCAATGAAAAATTTTGGTTCCTCAAAATTTAATTAAATATCTATGTTTCAATAATAGAGCGATGTCAATTTATTTCGATTCCTGCCATTATTCCATGAAAGATTCTCTGAATATCATTGAGATTATTTCGGAACAACAAGACAAAAATTATTTTACAAATATTTAATACTAACTAACTTCATGATTTAAGGCACAAAAAATACGAACGAGGGAGGCTATGGTAAGATGCTTTACTTTCAGACGTTGTAGATAGTAGACTTTCCCTTTCTCTTTTCTCCTTGACTCGCTTGTGAGGATGAATTCATTTTTGGGCCTTGCGGAAAAAAATCCTCAACCCACAGCGACCCTGGGGAAAACAACTGAGCAAATCCTGGTAAATAATTCGACAGAATAAGGAATCGTGGTCATCTAGGGAAATAGAATTGAGGCTCTCAAGAGGTCCAATCTCGTCTGGTGTCCATATCCCCCTCAGAGAGAAACAAGGGCGATTACCTCAAGTGAGCGATTAATTGAATCTTCTTGGATTCCATCCCACGCTTCCCTCTCAAATCAGTAATCCTCGGAGCGCACCACCCCCTCTCGGCCCTCCCCCTCGTCCCGGTCACCACTCCTACCCCCTCCCTCTCCCATGCTCCTCCAAAATTCCCTCCCTTACTCATTCCCACCCCCCCAGGGATTAATCCGATTTCTTCCGCAAACACAATTCTATTTCCAAGCGGCTTAATCCATTGCCTTCCTTCGGTCTTTCTTTGACGCTTGCGTCCTCCCATTTGTTAAGTCATTGCTTACTTAAATCATCAGGAAGGAGGTTTGGCAGTGACCTTGCTGACTAATTTCCCTGGGCGATTCCCAGGAAAAACTCACCTTCACGCAGATTTTGAAGGATTTGAATTTAGTTTCGAAATCCAGACCAACGCAGAGGTTAACTTAACCGTATCATGATCTATTAACATACCCCCAGAGTTTAGCATATCAAAATCGCTGCTCGGAATGGCGTATAAAGTGGACCCATCCTTTACTTTACGCTAGCATGAAAGCGAGGGAAAATTGAGAAATGAGAACCTACTTTTTATCTGAATTTCGTCGGAGTTGCAGTCCAACGACTTGCGCTTGAGTCCGATCTCAATACTTATGGTGATGCGACTGGAAACATGAATCCGATTCATTTTTTGTGACTTGAGAATATTTTTTTGACTTGCTACTTTCTTAAAGAAAATATGGGGGAAAAATTTTTAAATTCCCCAGTCGTTCGTAACAATATTGTAAAAGCCATAAAAATCATATTATACCAAAGGGTGAGCTGTTACTGAAGGCTTACCATACCAAATTGCTCTAAGAAATACCCGTAATAAGCGTCATTTTCATAGGTTTGAATAATAAATGCTATATCACTCAACAATTCGACTTACGTTCAACTTGGGATTTGGCTCCAAAGTTAACTTCTAGGGAGTATAGACTTAATTTGAGATTTGAACTGAAACGACTCGAGACTCGCCTTGGTCTTGACAAGGAGGACTTTAGCCAACACTGTTACTTTTTAAGCTCTCCACAAAGGAGGAGAAATAAAAGTAGGTGCATTCATCGAGTTTAAAGCGAAATAGAGGCTGTCATACTGGGTTAATAATTATTTTATTACAACATTGGATCTGTTGCATCTAGGGTTTGTATATTTATTTTGATAAGTGACTCATAACTAGCAATCGGTAAGTATTAAGAGCTATACGAACCATTTAATAACGTCTGAAATCGAAACATATAATACATGTTACTAGAAAATAAGCATAGAGATTCGCCATATCCGCGAGAAACTGTTCTCTCTAAATGGAAAATAAACAATAGGCACTCCAGAAATCGTGATCTAAATTGAACGGGAAATGTAAGTAATTTTTTCAAAGAATTTAATCTTAAGTTTTATGGTGGTAGATTGCAGTCAACAAAAAAGAGAAGACATAATTTCATGAGGTTAATCATTTGGAAATTTATCTAGGCATTTAAGTTTAAACATTCAAACGTGCAAGCCTGAAAATTATTCAGTGAAAATGACTTTTATAATAAAAAGTTGATAAACTGTGGAGATTATTTCTCCGAGCAATAGTATGCTAATGCAACGACCGAGTTTTGTATCATGACTAATTTTTCGCAATATCAGCAAAGGGGAAATTAGGCAATTAAAGTTAACCGCTTTCGACAAATTAATTTTCTGAATTACTTTCAGAGAACATCGTGTTTATTTAAGGTCATCACAAACAAATGTAATGCTAAATAGTCGCTATTTAATCGTGTGCCCGTTAATAGTTAGGCAATATAAAAAAATAAATGCAATAGACGTGTGCAATATCTATATATCTACACACACATGAACAATGTTTGAAAAACGTAGGAATTTCACATGGGTACTGGTATTTCTCAATATAATATTTTACAAATATTTGGAGGACCAAGAATACTATCATAGACATAAAATGAATTCACACAAATTCACAAGAATCTCTAGAATCATCACGTTTCCTCAAAACTCTTTTAAAAAAAATGAAAAATAGTACTTTCAAAAACACATTTTATTGCTTTTTCGAATACTTGAAGCAAAATCCATGGCAGTTTCAGGAATATTGTCAACAATTTTATTAAGTGGACGACATTATGAAATTATATAAATGGGTGTGTTGTTTAGAGGTTAAACTTGCTATCAGATCAAAATATATATCTGTTTGTCTTACATACGAAAGGTAGGAAAAGGAAAAGTGTAGGCTGGTAAATAGATGTGTCATAAAATTTTATCCCGCAATGATATTTTAAAATTAAAATGCACCTAGGCCTCACTTTAAGTTGAAAGAATTTTCTTTCAGAAGATTGAAAACAATATGATCATTTTGAAATGCTTTTTTCCACGCATGCTCTTGGTTGCCAACTACCACGCAATGATACGCATTTATTCCCACGAGGGAGGCAATTAATGTTCGGCATTCAGTGAACGAGGCACAGTCACGGATGCTTCTCGCTGATGTTTTTAGAAGCCCACTGCCATCCCTCACTCACCATGCATGCAGACTAGGTACGATGTTCGTTGTGCTACGAGGTTCAAGGAAGCAGGGTTTATCTCTTAATTCAAACGACCTTGGCGACGTCTTCGGGGGCGGGGCAGAGGAGGGAGAGATTGGCTGGGAGGGGACTGGCAGAGGGCGAGAGGGAGGGAGAGTACTGACAATGGGGGGAGTGGAGAGAGATGCCGGATAGGAAGAGAGGCGAGTCGGGGGATGGAGGGGGCAGCGGAGGGCGGTGGCTGAATTGCCCTTTGAGGGTGAGGGAAGAGGAGGCGCGACTGCTAACATGGTGGAAGAAGACGACGCGGTTGAGTGATGGACCCTCGTTGACGAGATTATCAAGGGGCGGGGGAGGGCTGTAGTGGAGAGAGAATTCGGGAGAGGAGTTCCCCCTGGGCCTCTTACCGCTCCACGTCTCTTCCAGCTCATTCAAAGCCCAGGGAGACGATATAGCGCGACCAAGGGCGCGCCCCCGTGGTGTGGGCGTGGTGCGGGGGTGGGGGTGGGGAGGGGATGAAGGGTTGAAAGGAGAGAGCGGCGCCAAAACAGTGGTGCCGTACTCGAGTTTTGAAAATCTGCACAGAACTATTACGCGAATGCAGGGGTCCGAGGGGTGATGTGCCATCGGTCGGTGACCCGCGCCAATTCTGCGCCATTTTAGCTCATTTTATCCCACTGAAAATCCCCCGGGAAACGTCGGAGAAGCACGAGGAAACGATGCTCCATACACCGTATTCGTTCAGAAGTGGTTGAAGCCATTAAATGTCTAGGAGAAGAAAGGAAACAGCTTCTCGTGAGAATTATTCATATTATAATCTGAAAACATGATCCACTCGGTAAATGCTGTTTTAACTGATCGCAATGCAAAAAATTGAGCGAACGGAATAGGGATTTATGAAGCCCTCGAATGCATTCAATTTATTCTCCGGTCCGATACACCAGTGAACGTGTATCACCCGTGCTATTTCCTTAAAAAAACCTTATAATATTTTCAGTAAACCATGCTTCTGCCTTTAAATCATTCGCATTAAACCGCGGGAAACTGCACACCATATGGGGGCGTTATGTTTAGCAAGAGCTTGGGAATGGTTTGTAGCCCGTCAAATACAACCCGTTGGGAGGATAAACACAAGCATTATAAATTGGCCAATTGCCAAATGAATCATCGCTTCCACTGCTCCGCCGCGCTAACGAGAGGAATGAGTCAGTTCAGTCACCCGATTCCATCCATCAGTTCCATCCTCCCAGCGGAAAGCTAGACACAGCGGCGTCAGTCGGCCTTATTATTGAGGGTGAGCGCGGGGCGTCGACTCCACTTAATCGGATGGAACCATCAAGAAAAGAAGATCCAACCCGCCTCAATGTTGACGTTTTCCAGAGAGAAAGAGGTAGGGGAATCTTCCAGCCAAGTTCCATCTCCATTGTGGGTGTTGCCGTGACTTTATTATGGGCCTTGCATCGACCTAAGGGAAGGGAGCATGGCGCGTGGGTGGAAACTCGTCATCTCGTGACAAAAGGTCCATCAAATTTCTGGGCACGGACACTCGGTAGAAATGACGTGATCAGGATTTTTATAGCGTTTCTAAAGAAGTGACAGATTTAAACGTCTATACGCACCTTTGCTTACCAGAAGAAAAGCCAAATAAACTTTTCCAAATTTAAATCATAACATTGCTGAGTACTAACATAGAATATTTGACAAGACTCAGGCAAAAACAGCCCTCATCAGCAATATGAATGATGACATTTATACGAAAAAAATTTCCTGAGTAGGGAACAGATTTATATTTACTATTTATCTTTAAATGTGGCATACCGCAGCGTTGAAATACGCTTTAATAACATTTCATTGAAGAATTTGCAATGCATTACGGCTGATAGGAGACTGCAGTTTGTACTTAACGCTTACACAAGGTGAATTGAATAGAGCGGACTAGAATCCGTCTCCTGTAGTACATTTTTTTCAATCCCGAAATGGGTGCATGTATATTTGTATGGAGTTTATGGCCTCGTATAACCTAATTCGTGGGAGAGACTTAAAATACTACCGTATTTCACCTCTTGATCGTAAACATAAATGCAATTAGCCGAATTCTTATTGGTATTGGAAAAACGAAAGAGAAATAGCCCATTAAAACCTTATGCCACCGTTAGTATTAACGATCGAGTTTATCGTGTAATGTCCTGGTAAAACTTCGGACAAGAATCTGATCTATAATGGTTCAAGATCGAAAATATTAGAGGGTATTTTCGTTTTGCACAAATTATGCACTCCGACGGAACACAATAGAGTACGTTTTTGAATCATCTACATAATACCACGCAAGCCGCTGCATGGGCGTGCGGCGGGGTCTGTTAGGTCACCAGCCATGCATGCACAATCATTACACCTCTACACAGATATCAGTTCGATCATACAATCTAAACAAGTTATTTATACAAGAGATGCAACACATGTACAACAAGAATATTCAATAAATGGATTTGAAAAATCCATTTATTGAATATTTTAAATTTTTTATGTCACTTTAACCTCGTTGTCATAGGCTAACCATACACTGAATTTGACCACTGAAGTAGAACAAATATAACAATAACACATTATAAAGCTCTCACAATATACAATTACTTAATTTAACAGAAGATAACACAATTTTTTCAGTCTTATCATTATTTCTCCAAAATTCCACTATTGTATACGTAACGTTTAACAGCGTTTGTTTTCCAATGAGAAAAAGAAAACGTTGACGTTATTTCAATATATATTCACAACACCTGATTCCTCTCTACCCTATGCAACAATCTGCTTATAGAAACGTCCTTTGAGCGCGACATAATATGTACGACCAGTGATATTATACTTGCCTTAAAATTACTATCTAAACACACACGAAGATACTTATTACAATTACTAAAAACTTTTAACTTCGTTATCAAAACCTGAGGCTTGTTTTGTCAAAATGAAAACAAACATTAGACCATAGTGGACGATTATTTTACCAAGCGATTTTAAGATATGAAATTTCAGTAAATAATATTCTCCGAGAATATCCTTCTTCTTAGATTCCGCTCATCAAATAAAATGGAATTATTACTTACTAAGGCGTTATCTTTTATAGCGTCACGACAATTAAAAAGCGGGAGAATTATTCACAATTAAACATGGCGTTTCAGGAGAAGAATTACAATGAAATAAGTATACGTACTAAATGGCTGATGGAGAAACATTTTGGAAAATTGCTGAAGAGTGATGTCGAAGACAGAAGACGAAAAAGAAAACTGTATTGAGATCAGGCACTCGATGAACAATAGTTTAATGAAGATTAATACTAACTACTATGAAAGGGAAGCGTTACAGATGGAGATAAAATATGAATTATAAATGATGGAAAACTTCTCGAATGAGAGATGACGAAATGAATCAAAGAAAAGAAAAGAATGAAGAGATAGGAAGGTAGTAGGGTCGCTTGGAAAGCTTCCAAAAGTGATCTATAACGAATGTTGATGAGGCGGTTTAAAAATCAACATGGGCCTTCATTCAAGCGTCTGAGGGCACTTCCCTGTAATTTATTCAATTATTACACAAGGTACCCGTTGATCGATAATAGGTATACATGAGAATAATACTACAGAGTACACTTAGCTAGGAAATTACCAAAATTGGAAGGGCAGAATTCCTCCACCGATTATGAGCTTCTTATCCTGGTGTCTCTGGTCAGTGAACTTAACCTTTAGTGTTGTATATCAGTCGATATATGTAAAATATACAGATATATGTTAAAATATTGGTGTCTTTGGAGACCAATCGTCAAAAATGTACCGATTCTCGGTCGTAAATTGTCAAAAATGATCTCTCACTGATCTTCATTTAAATAACCAATAAGAGTCCAAAAACGACTGTCACGAACGATTAATTATGATTGTAAAAAGAATAACACCCGTTATTAATGTGATTAGTGTGAATACGGAAAAATGTTTAACTGGATTACAAAAACAAAGCGTTTCAAATTATGACACACTGTGTAGTGTATACGATATATCTGTTGAATAATCCAAGGATTCGGAAAAATATCTGGAAAAGCGACAATGTACTGGAAAATAATAACATGAAGTGATTCATAATAAAAAGGTGTGATAACCTAATCTTAAAACTTAATGTTCAATATTAGCATATAGATTATTTATATACAACTTTCTGATAATTAAAGTAAAGAGATTAAATATTAATGCTTTAAACTCTATCCTTAATGCTCCGAGAGTTGATATTTCCATTTAAATTTAGAAAGTTATTACTATATAGCAGAAAAGTGATAATGTATAACATTTTTCCACCTTAATCATATAAAACCATAATGATAAATCTATGTAAAAGCATAGAGGAGGTATGAACATAAATCAATTGATATTGATGTTAAGTATAGAAAGAAGGCAATGTTCGAATACATACGACTAATATCGTAATGTGAAGCATTATTGTTAATTATTAACTGCAAGAAAACATTTTCCTCTGAAGTCCAAAATGATTATTTTGAAAAGGTAAAGCGTAATAAACTGAAAGTGAAAAGTACTGAGAGACAAGGAAAGGCCAACAACGCCTACGGTTGTTAGGCAAAGGTCATTTTGATTCTCATTATCTGGTAATGAATCACTAAAACAAATATGTCACCAAACTCCTTGCATTAATGAAAAAGAAAAACAGGATGCACAAATCAGTGGTTTGTCGAAGTTGGGGCCGTGGTTCACAAAATTTTAAGCAATTGATAATAAAATTACACAAAATATATATGTGAACCATATTTTTGCACGGCAATTTATAATTTGTATATGTATTTATCAGTATTGTCTTTTTTGGTTTTCCTTTAATTTGTGTTTTGAATAAAAAAGAGTGGGTTTCAATAATATTACAAAAATTAGTAAACTTAAGGATCTTAAATCATACATGCATACTAATAAATTCATATATTCATGTTTGACGTAATTATTGCTAAAATACTTTTCCAACTTTTGATGAAATTGCGAAGAAAAAATATTTAATAACATTATGAGGAATAGAACTTTGTAATAACAGGAGTAATTTGGATTATACTCATAATATTCTTTACATATTATACTAATTCTAACTCCTGAAATATTAGAAAGAAGAGCTTGATTTTTTTCATCACGCAACAAACAATAATAGACTACCAATTAAAATATAACTATACCTATCCCATTATTGTCCGTTGGCGTGAAAATTGTATATGTGCATGTTTGTAACAAGACATTATTTTATTAACATAAAATAGATACCAAATATCAGAAAATGAAAGACCTTTTTCTAAGTAAACACACTTAGAGAGGTATTTTTTATTTACGTGTTCAACGAGAAAAATACTATTTGCCAAGTGTAATGCCTATAGTAATTTTGTGTTTATAAAATTATATGTCAATTCCTCAAGTCTTCTAAACATTTTACGCGGTCGGAGCGAAGATTCTTTGACGTCTCATTGCACTAAACGTCACATAATTATCAAATTCAACTGTTGTATGAAAATGCGCATTCTTTGGGCAATTTCATCAAGGAAGAAAGAAACCAGTTGGGTAACGTGAACATCACGCAAATAATTTTGAGCGTTTTTACTTCATCCGCTGAAGTTTTTGAGAGGGTTTTAGGGAAAAATGTCATTCGCGAATTCCTCCGTCACCGTTCCGATTCGTCTGAGTCCTCCTTGCCCTTCCTGCACTTGGACTCGCACTTCAAGACTTCTCTCCGCCGCCACGATAACGCCCTGAATTCTTTATCTCACCGGATGAACAGCAAAGGAGGAAAGCGAAGAGTGAGGAGCCCGAGGAAGGCACTCCTTTGCCGCCCGCCTGTGATCTCCCACCCCTCGCCATCCTCTTCTTCCGCCCGGGTCTCCCTTCCGCTCCCCCGTCCACCCAACAACCACCGACTTCCTCCGACGAACGGAATAACACGGGATTTCCTCCCAGCAGTAGATAGTCTTTGCGCCGCCGCCATCCAAAACCCCACCCACTCTACCCCTGCCCTCGCCCCCCTCCCCTCCCTCAATCCATATAAACTCGAAGCTGAACCGTTGCGTGCTCCTGTCCCAATCGTCTATTTATGAAGCATGAGGCAGATTTACTGCCATCATGTCGTGGAATTAACCATCACGTCATGGCCGAGTGACCCTGTGTCATTTTTAATACGATGGTCTGATCACTTAAGGGGCAACTTTGGGATAATTTGGCAAATTTCGATTCTTTCAACGGAGTTACTTTCTCGCACGATACATCAACCTCTATTTGAAATTCTCTTCTTCTACTCTTCATCATTACTCCTCTTTTCACATTCTTTAACAATCTTGGTATTTAACTCAATCTTCAGCATAATATTTCACGAGTCTAATCGTTCTCAGAATCTTTCACTGGGGGTACACGTCGTATGGTAATTAGTGTCCGACAACCTAGTATTCATCAGTGCATAAAAATAGCTTCATTATATATACCTTTAAGGTTTTGATGTCCTTGCAATTCGATAAACTTAAGTCAAGTACGGAATATTCAATGCAACGTACATGTACATACAAACCATGTTATTCTACTTACGCGTTAGTGTAAAGATTCAACTTGTAATTCCTTTCCACTCAGCCCAGCGTTTAGCTACTTATCGTAGTAGGTCTTGTTTAAATTTTCTTCTTTGGCGGTAGTCTTCCATGTCATTTTTCTCTTCTAGCCTTCTACCCTTCTGCGTTCCTGTTACCTATTATGATTAGACTCTCTATTCACTAGGCTGAGGGCATCATCAATTTGATGTTGTTAGTTTATTCCATTTTCAGTTCGGCAGGACAATGCATTTAAATCTACACCATCCTTGTATCTGGGATCTATATCTCTATCATGACCATGTTCAGTTGATTGTCATTACCCCGTTAAGACGACTTTGCTCTCCTTCCACTTTTTTACGACACCGAAAACTCGTATCCATACCTTAATTATGTTTATATCTATCATTCCGTCCAAAGATCCCCAGCCCGTTTTCTTTCCCAGTCTCCTAGTATGCCCATCACGACCTGTTTTTATATTCACGTCTCCCAGGTTTTCACCAAAAGCCGGTAATTGTGAAAAAAAGATTTTTGCTATGCATCTCACGTTGCGTGTTACCGCTCTATCGACATTCTATTCCAAGTTCCCACGCCATTAGTTGCCATCAGGAGAAGTGATCTGTTTTTCTTTCGAAACATTTTACGGGGAATAACCCCATCACGCCATATGCGTGAATGCGTGTCTGAATCTTCTAAGACGGTTTCCCCTCTTCTTTCGCTTGGTCAATTCACAAGAACGATTCCGCGAAAGCCATTCACGACCAAAGTTGGATTAACTGATGCCGGACCAAGCTCCTTTCGTTGTGCCATCAATAGATTCCAGTGAAACTGTTACATCTTGCCAATGGTGGCTGGTAGTTATGCTTCAGGAGCCATTTTTCTGGTTTGTTTCTTTCAAGTCAAGACAAAAAATGATTTTTCAAAGGTGCAAAAATGTTTTAATTCAAGAGGAATTAGAATCGGGAACTAATTCCTTCTTATTGGAAGTATCTGGGAGGGTGAAAATATAAGGATTGGGTGTTCTACTTTCCCACCAATATTCTCGCTAATCGTTTACGCGGATTTTCCGAGATAAGCCGGTAAATTCAACCATTTTTTATTAGTTTTCTTAAGAATTAGCCACATAAATTATCTTGAAAAAACAACTTAAATGGTCAGGAGCCATTGTTATTATTTTTTAACAAGCCTCTACGCAATGGGTTTGAGGGATGACGACAGCAAGCATCCTTTACCTAAGAAATTTATGTTAATTTAATTATGAAATAGTCTATGAAGAGATAAGACTTCGTTTACGGATGCAGAATTCTGAAGCGACGCTAATATCAGACAAATGATTCAATAATCATACACAATAATCAACCCGAATGTTTGTTTGACAAAAAAATTGAATATATATACGAGTATATACCTTGTAAAATAAATTCTTCTCATGAATTCCAAAAATACGAACATTACGTATAACATTCTCAACGTCCATATGTGACCCAAGCTTGATTATTTATTTGCGATCGGAAATGGAAATGAATAATGCTTTATCAGGGTAAAACGGTATGAGAATATATCTAAGGAACAACGAAAGGTGACGCCTGCCTCTTTGACTACGTAACTTCCAATCATTCGGGTGTATATCAAGCATGAATCAACGCACGACGTTCATCTAATGACGTCACGAAATCAGAAAGGAACCGAAAACAGTTTCATAAATAATCTCTCTCCACATTTATTTTTTCGAGGTTAGCATGTCACACTCATGGCGTCATTCGCAAGAACATCCCATTGATACTGTTATTGTTTCCTCTACCAGTGCTTTCCTTAGCCATTATCTAAGGCTCGGGGCGGTTGCGGGAAGATTTGGAACACCACCGTGAATCAACGAAAGGAAAACACAAAATTTAGAGCGATGATAGGACGAGGCGACTTCGAAGAGAGGGGCTTTTGAATTCTCGCGGGGGCGCGAACGAAAAAGACGCGTCGCATTTCCTTATTTATCACGACCTCCCGTCCCACCCAACTTATTTACGCGGTTCATCCCCTTCTCCACCCACAGCCGCCACACTCTCTTCCCATCCCCCGAATCGCGTTCTTGGTGGGAGGAGGACGTGAAAAGAACACCCCCTCCAACCCTTACCGCCCACACAACTCTCCCTTCCTCCACCGGGCTGCTGAATCCTTCCCCTCATTAAACGCACGCAACACACACCGTCCTCCCGTGAACGGCAAGAGCCCTCACCCGCCCCCAAAAGCCCCTCTGGCACCACCCGTGCTAATAATTCCCATCCAGCTCTTTCCTTCCTCCATCAATGCAGGCTTTATGTGGGCAATAAGAAAAGAATAGACGCTTCTAAGAACAAATTAGAGTATATCACTGCCGGGTTACTCCATCAAATCTACTTACCTTTTCCCGTGCTTTCTTTAAATTTTCCTCAGGTAAACGTTGGATTTTTCTTATGGGAAGAACCACAAAAGTGTCATCGATCGATCAATGGCAAATAGACAGTTTTGACGAAATCCCAGTGGAAGGTTTTTAACATTTGGATGTACCCGGAGGGAAGTGAAGAAACTGATCGATACCGCGCACCGCAGATGTGAAATATCACTCGTCATTCTCCAAGAATCCCTCCTCTATCATTGTTATTTTTTTTAAGTTTTCATGCAGAGAAGCAGAAATTCAAATGCATTTCACGGCGGCGGGCGGAAATAAATTGCAAGTTGGCCCGTGAAAAAAAATTGGGTCGAGTGTAGGAGGGAGGGGTGAAAGGGGAAGGACGCAACTTGGGAGAATTATGAACCCAATTTTTACCGGGGGAAAAGGTTCTTTGTCCTCCTCCTCCACTCCACCTTCCCGCTCGCCCCCCCTCTCCCTCCCTCTCGTTTCCCCTGAAGGTTCCCAAAAGGCGCCCCCCCGCCGTCCCCTCTTCCACTTCTCCCATCTCCCCCCTTTCTCCCGCTTGATATGAGGCCGTCGCCGAGGCAAAGAGCTCGGCGGGTCATCAACGGGGATAACCCCCTTGCTCGGCCTCGTTCTCTCATTTCCACCTCCGGGTGTGGGTGTGCATCAGCACTATTCCTTCGGGGGAGGGAGGGCGAGAGGGGGAAGGAACCAAGGATGCGTAAGAAGAAAAATTTTCCGCGGCGTAACGAATTACGAAAGTAATGAAGGCTTCCTCTACGAAACGCCGAGATAACACTGCAGACTGCAGGGAGAAGTTGTTTACCGGCGGAGCCCAGCAAAGTTGAGTTTACATCAGTTCATCCACGGGGACGAAAATGAGTTCGCACACATTCCAGACACGGGAATACTTTCAGTTTCCCACAGCCGCGGCCGCAGAAGGAAATGAGCGAGCGGAGAAACAAACGTTACAGCTTGTGAGCTGTTCTAATTCAAAGGAATATAAACGAGGACCCGGGGCTAATTTAACCAAGAAATTGTTAAAATTTCCGACGTTGCTCCACGCCAAAGTCAACAAAATACCTTTGATGAAATCTTGCGTTCAGATACGGGAGGGAAATTAAAAAAATATAACGAATAGTCCCATCGCATGAATGAGAAGAAAAACTATTTTTGAAACTGCGGCGAGGAGGAAATTGCTCGGCGAAGGGGAGTGCGGGGGGATATAGGGCTTGTAGGACCCACAGGGGCGTGGGGAGCATGTCTTTACGGTGGGCGTGGGCCAATAGCCCTCGCACACTGAATGCCCCTTGTTGTTTGAGTGCAGGGTGCCTTCGAGGGTGCTCTTCCCACCTTTGTTTCGACAACCGCCCCCTCCTCCTCTCCCCTCCTTCGGCCGCATGGTCCCCCCTCTTCCCCAGCCATCCGGACGCCTCAACGTGACCAACTGGGGGTGAAGGCGGTGCGGCGTCGGGGGAGACTTTCGTCGGAGGCGAAGAACGCTATTCCAATAAACCAAGCGCCTCGAGAGGGGTAGAACGGCGGCGATCAAAGGCGGTTGTGTATATCTTCCCTCCCCGCCGTCCATTATTAAAACCGACTGGTGTATAAACGTTTTGCAAACAAAGTCGCCGCAATGTGAGTGAGTTATTTCTCTGTTGAATAATTTATGGGTAATGGAGCGTGTTTCACGCCTTAATCGGCTAGCTACGATTCACGCTATACGGAATATACGGGAGCTTACGACCTTCGATCCGGTTTTTCCGGTGAGAAAACCTCGACTCAAAGTCCACGTGGGTAGTCGCATGTAGTACTATTGGACGTCTTGAACGGAGATTATGATTGTATGCATTTCCTTGATATCCGCTAAAACAGTGTGGAATGACAGAACAACCACCAATTGCGACCAGGGAAACAGATACAGGCATGCGCTGACTTCGTGCAAAATATTACGGGGGAATAATAATAGCTAAGATGAATATAAATGTAAGAAATTTGTCAAAATGATTTGCTAAATTGAAAAGGCAAATACTCGTTCACGCCGCAGGCTCCGTATAATGCTACTAGCATGCTATTTCTGAATGTGAACAACTGTTCACATTCAGAAATAGCATGCTATATTGAATGGCTTCCAGGCATATTACGTACATAATCACAAAAATATCAATAGTTTCGTAGATGATGTAAATTGTTCGAAAATTAACTCACATCCAAGGGTGAATGACTAAATATTTTCAAAAGAATTTCAATACACATTTGACGCAAAATATCAATATTTCAAAAACACAAAAATTTCAATATTTTTGTGTGGAAATGTAGACGTAAAAGCAAATATGTAAATGCATATCTATGAAGCATACATACTTTACATGCATAAATGTTACTACATATAAATTTGCATACATAAATGGCAAATCGGGCATACAAAGTATTAGCAAACATGCAAATTCTGAAAGACTACGAAGAATTCAATTTGCAAAGTGGAAATAATGTTTTAGCTGACAACTACATAAGGGAATTATTGTGGAATCACTTCAATCATAATTGGATTGTACATGTAAAAATAAAATTGCAATGCTACCCTATGATTAGATTTCCAAGTTCACTTCGGAATGCCATTCGAAACTTTCAATTAATAGATTAATATCCAGCAAATTGGATTCCATTTTGTACGATCTGCATCAGCCCGAGGGGAGATTCATATGATTATAGAAACTTCATCCGCTACCTCGTTCTCATTTCTCAAATTAACTGGAACGTCTTTCCACTCAACCGTCATCGTATCTCACGTTTCCAGTCGCATTTTGACAGATAATTTTTTTCAGCTCAACCGTGACATAATGGGATGCATACGCGGCTTATTAAATCGCGCTTTTGATAACGGTAGGATGATTTTTGTTTAGAGGAAGCAACTCCTCCACGTGTTCCGTACACGGAACGAAAATTTGAAATATTTGGAATGAGCACGTTCACAAGAGTAATTAAGATGAGTGCCGACGAGTTAAAAAAATGTTCATCGCTCGATCCAAACTGCACTCTGATTATAAAAGAGTAATAGAGAAGCAGGCCCAAGTAATAAAACGAATATGCTTTTCAGGATGTATTAGTTGAAAAATTAAATATTACTCATTGATAGCCCAGGATTTAGAGGGAGAAACAAGATTTAATTGAAAATCTGTATTTGCTTTTTTACTTTCATATGAAAGATGAGTGTGAGATATTTACAGAAACGTTAGAACAAACTTGGCTCCTCGGGGTACTAGAAGGAATATTTAGCGTATCGCTCATTTTCAGTTTATCCTCATCACCCTGCCTTACCATCAGAAACTGCGTCATCATGCGAATGGATTTATATCTCACAATGCGTATTCACTAGGCAAAATACAATGCGTCATTACTACTACCTGATATAATACAAGTTGAAAACTAAACTACGAATAATGATACAACAGAATTTATCCCCAAAAGACAGCAATCATTATCGTTATCCAGATGTTTCCCAAATTATTGCGTTATAACCGTTGCGAGGGAAATGATAAACCAGCAGTCAAGGTTTGTGGTAGGAAAACCTCAAGGCTAGACGTTTAAAAAGAATTCTTAACATTGGACTGCGGAGTGAGGACGAGCTGTGAGGAGAGGAGAACATGCTTCTGCCATCTCTCGGTTCTTATTTTAGTTCTACACTAAAACAGAGAACTATGGCTTTCCCGGAATTCTGCCTGGTGAAATTACTGTGGAAGGCCTCATTCCCACCCGTCTCCGTGACCGAAGAAATGAGAGCAAAGGCGGCCCCAAGAAGTGGAGAAGGGATGGGGTGGAGATGGTAGTGAGAAAAGGATCGTTGGTGGTTTTAATAAATGGTCGGGTTTGATCTCTGCTCTGATATGAGCGGTTGTACATCCCTCGAAAACTGAACGAGGCTGTACATATTCTTTTCGATTCTGTTTCAATCTTTGCTATTCTGTTGCATGCAGGTTGAAATGTATCCGGTTTTCCATAGCCTCCGGTTTGCATTTCAGTAATATATTCACATGAAATTCTATGCTCAGTGAAGAATACGGATGATTACGGGACTTCCGTTGCTCTGAACAAAGATTAACTTCAATAAACGACTCCTTTTAACCTAGATGCTAAAAAAATACATTGCTCTTGAATTAAAAGGAACGGTAACTACGGCCGTATGAATATTATGGGAAAAGATCAACCCCAGCCGTACTCTTAATGGTTTTTTTTCTGAATACTTTTTATTTCTGAATATTCCCTCACCATATCCATTGACTACCATTAAGAGTATGGCTGGGGTTGATCTTTTCTCATAATATTGCTTTTGATAAAAATAGAAATACCTGAATATCCTTAAATCAGGGTACACTGTAGTTTTAAATCCTTCTTGTCTAGTTTTAGCTCTAAATTTCAATACAAACTTTTACTTTAAACTTTAAGTATCCTTCAGGCGCCAGTCCCTGTTGTTTTATACCTTGAAATGAATATTATAAATTAATTTGAGTGTTTATCTTTGATAAAATAAGAATCAAAACCTGTACTTCTAATAGAGTGATTGTAAAATGTATGCTTGATTAATAAAAATCTATTTAATTAGTGATAATGTTTTTTAAGATATTGATCTTTATGGGTTATGAAAAGACAAAAGTATATAAAATAGCTCACAGGTACAGCAAATATTATCTATTCTTTTGATGTCAGCGAAATAGAACGGGAATAAAATGATTTAAAAAATTAAAAGGTAAACGTAGGCCAGTTCTACTAGTTCGGAATTAATAAATGTATATGATGGTTCAGCAAAAAAATCCAATCAGGGATCAATTGTTGTCTGCCTTGTTCTGATTACACAAAAGAAACAAGAATATACGCATAGAGCATAAGCAGTAGTAGCAATAACGGGACACATCTCTCTACGCCAGTCAATGATGTGAAATGAACGTATGTCGTTGGGATCGGTTGTGGCGTGTAGGACAGGTTGGGAATGTGTAAAGATTGGAATTATGGAGATGGAAATAGGCGAAGGGAATCCCATCGTCGAAAATCTCGTCGAAAATCTCGTCTTAAATAATAGCTGCATGGAGTATAAGGCTTAAAGATAACATCTGGTGGGTAGTAAAACCCCCATTTAGGTTAGAATTAGACTCGCCCCTTACAATTTTCTAGGCGTGATTCCCAAACGTAAGGGACTGGGAAAACACAATAAAACACTTCGTGTTTCATCTCCGAAGGGGGAGGCACGACTGTGCATTCGTGAGATCTAAACCTAATATTTAAATTATTAAAATATATTCTGATTTCTTGGAGGGATGAATTTCCACAAAAATCACAAAAAATGCCGCGATCTTAAATTTTAGCATCCAGATGGATAGCCCGTTGGCAACCTTGAGAGTCGCGAGAATTCAGAAATTTTTCCTATCGGGATACTCATACCAAATTCGGTAAATTTGGCAAACCTAAATCGAATATTATTCTAAAAAAACATCCCATTTAATTACCCATGGAAACGTGAACATAATTTTAGGCTGTGCGCACGTTCAAAAAATATCTACAAAAATATTTCTAATAAGGGCAAATATATATGGTTCAATAGATTCAGATTTATAAATTTAGAATGTACCTGACCTTACAGGCACGAATATGTGATTAATTATCTTGCGAGATCTGCAGATTCAAAAATTCCTGATTGGATATTTGAAATGTTGGTGCAGTCGAATGAGTTTCCTATCGTCATTTATTTCCAAAAAATACATCAGGAGTGTGATGCGGGATTAGGGCCCTTTCCATTCGTGTACGACCATCAGTGGTCACTTTACGCTGTTAGTACTTGCTAATAAGCACAGTTCGTTATGGTCAAATTTTGTGAGTATAGCCCGGGTTTTTATGGACAAAAAAATATTGTCCAAGGCTGTAAAGGGATTTATCATGTTTTATAAAATTGGACGTTTCCTGCAGAAACAATATTTTAATTTCATTTTCACAGCAAAAGTTTACTCATGAAAACGTTTTTTCGTGAAAAGTTAAAAAAAATTAATTTTACGGTCTTATTTACTGAAATGAACCCTTTTTTTCATGGCCTTTGCCTCTTGTGCCATTAGTAATGCATAAATAAGTATTATATCTCTTTTCTTCGAATTTTAAAAATGTTATATGAAGTGTTTCGTTCATTTCCTGATTTAACATAAAGGAATTGTTAAATGGAATGAATATAGATCAGAAATTTGATGTGGAAGGACATGCAATACTTAATAGAATAAGATATGATGAAGACTATCCAATAAAATCAGAATCAGGTTTGATGAGGCCAAATAAATTTCTTTCTCCCAAAAACTTTAATCATATGAATACGCTCTCATGACACAAAGAGGGAAATACTTCTCCTTGCATATATTTTTCGCGAAATGCCGGATGTTATTACAACGCTCGAGTACACAAACGGTAGGCAGGTACCCCAGAGTTGTGGAAGTCAGAAGTACCCACTTATCTCAGGGAAAGTCCGTGCCCTGCGAAACCCGCATGAAATAGAATGAAAGCACGAATAAATATAGAAACTCGAGTGCATAAAGGATCGAGATGGCTGTGAAGGAAGGCAGATGCAAAACAAAACTGAGTAATCTATGGTGATAGCCGTTTTCAGGATAGTGAAAAACGTCAATTATCCAGTCCAAGTGATTATATCGGACGGACTCCAGCCACCCCTACAAAATTAAAAAAAGAGTACGTCCGAAAGAGCACGACGCCTGGGATTATAAAATTCGTGATTTTTTTCAAATCAAACCGAAGTCACAAAGTTGGTTTGACGGGCTTAATTTATCCACATCCTCACAGCGTGTGATATTCACATATGAAAAGAAATGGGCATTCTGCTCTTGAATGTGTTTATATTTTAAATTGTTTTTTTGCTAAAGATACATCTACCCATTCCTAAAATCAGCTATATGTTCACGCATTTACTTTCTTTTTGGGATCTGCGGTTTCCCTAAAAGATCTCGAATAAATCTGCCTCTCGGATGAAGCTGAGTCTATCCAAGGTCATCGGGTATCGAACCCAGTCCCTCCGAACAGAAGCTGAGCACACTACTCTCCATGCTTTCCCCCTCCAGGATTTATGACATAAACATTTGCAAACAAATATGAAACCAGGGGATATTGGAAATAGGGTATCAAATATGTTACGAAGGATATTAATGCCACTGATGGGTTCCTATACCTATGATTTCAAATACTCTACTCCATTCGCAATGTACACAGGACACAAAAAGCCCTTGGCATAGAAGGAAATGTACGGCTTTATTACGTCACCCCATTGTCCTATAGGACGTATTGGAAAAATGAGCTATTCCTCCAAATCTTGAGTTTGGGAACTTGTTTGGTTTTGAAGTATAAGGAATCAGCTTCATATCGCTAGAATAAATTTAAAATTTTATTTATGAAAATCATGGTAAATCCAGAATAATCTCTTCCTTTGTGTTTGGTATCTATATTAATTTTACCGGCTTAAAGTAAAGTCTTTTAAATTAAAGCCATTAAAAAACAAACTAAAGCGTTAAATATTCGTTATAGCGTTCGTAATAGCGTTAACTCTTCGCATTGTGCACTCAGAAATTATCACTGACACCTGATAGGTGCAGCAGAGCTGTAGATTCATTACAATAAAGACAATCAGAGTTCTGTGAAACTGAAACCTTACTCAAAGAAATTGTGGCCTTCACTCGTAGTCCCATAAGAAGCTAATAGTATGACAATGCGTGGCCAAAGTTCAACCTGGATCACTGAGAATGCCAGCAGGATTCGTTAAAATAAAAATGTTAGTATTCTAATTACGAGACTTATTGCGCTTACTAGAAATTCTTGGCTTCGATAGTAACACGGAGTAGGCAGAAATTACCAACACCTGGGTTAATTAATCATAAGAAATTTCTTTGGATCCTAATTTATTATGTGCTGTATATTACCCCGTTATATTATTAAGCCCACGAAGTTCAATGTTACATTATCATTTTATTAAATATTTAATATTCCACTCTTGCTTTAGTTAAAAAGGCTCATTAGTCAACTAAATGCTAATTTGCTCCTTAAAAAATTAAAGGGAATCTTTGTAGGACTCCGAACTTGCAAACATGTATACACTTTTACGGAAGGGATTTAGAAATTTTCTCCACCCAGGTTGTTCAATTAACATTTATTTGAAGAGGTGACTCGAATATTGAATTAGAGACCACCTACTGACAATGGAATAATTAGTGCAGGTTAAACAGCTTCGGGTGGCGTAGGTGCATTGAGTAGATGATGTGGCAATGCCAAAGACACGTACGTTTCACATCAACGACGCATCGCGCAACTTACTAAAGCCATTTAGGGCTTGAATGATTCATCAGATTTCCACGCACCAATCAGCTTGTTCTCAGAAGTGGTGGTTCCCTCTGGTAAATGAATTCACATGCCCTCCTCCCGTGAATGGAGTTCACTGGGAAATGAGCCACGGAGTTGAATTTTCACTCGAAAATAACCAAGACATCAATATGCAAATGAAAAGATTGGAAAATGCTTTGCATTCTTCGCGTCCCGGTGACTCATCAAATTCCTCTGCGGAATATTTAAGACCGATAATTTAATGCGTTTTTTCTGATGAGCTCCGAGAGTCTGTATTTTTTTATAGCTTCTAATCTCTCGTCATATATATACATATATATATATATATATATATATATATGTATGTATATATATATATATGTGTATATATATATATATATATATATATATATACACACACACACAGAAACATAAAAGAAGGACACTTACAGTAGATATTTACGTTTCGACGGCACGGCCGTCGTCATCAGAATCATGTCTGATGACGACGGCCGTGCCGTCGAAACGTACATTTCTACTGTAAGTGTCCTTCTTTTATGTTTCTGTGTGTGTAATATTTATTATCTTAGTGTTTGTGTGTTTGTGCGTCGCCGGAGAGCGTCATTTTCAAGATTATATATATACATATAATTTATTTGATAGTTGTGTCCATCCAAAAACCTACCTTAGCCGGTAGATTACCTAATAATAATAATATACATATAATATATATAAAGTCACTTTCTTGAAAATCCCACGAACGTGCACAATAATGTAAACGGACTAATTAGTCGACAAAAACACTCTCAAGAGGAATTAGGAACAGTTCTGTTCCTAATTCCTCTTGAGAAAAGTGGTTACACCACCGAAAATTCGAGAACCAGTGAGTCCCTCTTTTATATATATATATATATATATATAGGTTATATATAAAAGGTTATAATATATATATAATGTATATATATATAATATAAGCATGTATATATATATAACTTAAACAGCAACACACAATATGAGAAGACCTCTCCTGTGCTCGTCCTTTATGTGTGTTCCTATCCCTTTTCCTTATATCCATTTCTATGTGTGTGCATACATTTATATATGTATGTATATATATATATACACTTTTTTGGAAAACCCACAAACGTGTAATGTAAATTCACTGATAGTCATAACAAACACAGAAACCAAAACACAAAAGAGGAAAAACTTTGCTCAGTTCTGTTCCTAATTCCTCTTGAGAAAGGTGGTTGGACCACCGAAAATTCGAGAACCAGTGAGTTTTTCCTCTTTTGTGTTTTGGTTTCTGTGTTTGTTATGTATATATATATATATATATAGTATGTATACACACACATGGTATTCATTTTTACGTTTAAAGCTGCATCAACTTTTATAAAATGGTATGTCCACAGAAACATGCCAGTTTTTCGAGTATACCTAATCCTTGTGTCAGTTTGGTTAGGTTATTCAATAAGAGAGACAGATCTACAGGCATGAATAACTCGTTTTCACAACAGTGCTAAATATATACCATACAGACATATAAAATTTGGAAATTCTGCATTTTATAATGATGTTTCCTGGGAATTAATGGCACTTGTTATCGCAGTGTACCTCTTCTTTGAAGAGGAGACCGTGCTCTTTCCATTACACGTGTCTCAAAGAATTTGCGAACACGAGATGGCGTGGAAGAAGGTCCCCAGCTCTTGGGAGCTTCGAGTTCCGGTGGTTAGCAGTCTTGGAGGTGAAATTTATTACTGGAGCAGATTATGCACGTCGGCCCCATAAAATATGCCCCACTGCCTCTCACAGCGAAGTACCAGCCACGACATTTTCTACTTGTGTCAGATCCCCTCTGGGAACACGTGACGGAAGCAAAAGCTGAGATACTTACGTCAAAACTGCACAAATGATCCTCACTACGAAACCACCAGTACTTCTAGATCCAAGAATTGGCGATCTACGTATTTTCTCTATGAGCATAAATTAAAAAAAAAGATAATAAGGGATTACAACTTGAGGAAAGGGTAGTTGAAGTTTGTGTAAAGGCCGTTAATCCCAAGTAGCAAAATACACAAGTATATTATATTACAACTTTACTTGTGTATTATGATAGTAATTTTTCAAAGTTACAATGATAAGCCTGGAACACAATTAATGAATATAATCGATGTCGACACATACCGTACGAGAGCCTGGACTGAGGCACCATGAAATATTTCCTCATCACTAAAATCTTATTTATCTACCATGTTCGATAAAATTGTTCGACGAAAAATACCCAGAGATTACTAATATACCTTCGTCATATGAGGTCAATCATGCCCGGAGATTTGATTGTTAGCAAAATCACGTTAAATGAGAAATAAAATTTTTCATCGTACTTTATTAATTATCTTTGTATGAAGGAAAATAACTTAGTCAAGGGAAAAATTATCCATTTAAGGGTAATTTTGACATACAAGAGCCTATCTCACTTGAACGAAGACGCGTAAAGCGGAATGCAATAGGATAAATGTACATATATCCTGGTTGGAAACTCCCAGGATAACGAACTTGCTTTAAAGCTCGTAACACTAATTCACCTTACATTGAAATACTTCGATGACGAGGTACTTACAAAATGCTGATGCTGTCTTTTTATGACGCTGCTTTCACATGCTAAAATTATCAATGGTATTTGTACTAGATATACCTTTGTTGCCCCCACTAAAAACTACGGCCTTATTATTAATCACAGAATAAAATGTGAAACAATTAAACATAAAATCTAATAAAGTTATTTTCCATTTTGTAAGAGATCCATTTTCCATCATACGCCCCTTATCATTTGTATATTCGAGGCTAACTTTCATGCGAATTCTTGAGAATAAGATATTTCGAAATAATCCACCTATTGGCATTTATAAGGAGAGTTTAAACAGCAGAACGGCCAAACCAAAACCAAAGATATTTGACGGCTTAAAATAAATAATCATTAAAGCATTTAAATTATTATGCCAAAAATTGTCATTGTGCGGATGCTAAACTTTTTAAGACCAAATTTTTCACATTTAGAAGCAACTTTAAAAACTAATAAGTCATTTCACTTTCCAATAATCTGCGCTCCTCCATTTACATAAAAATTTGGCACAATGAGAAAAATAGAAATCGATTCACTAGTCTAGTACTTCAGTAATGTGGAAAGTTCAAATAAATCTATGATACAGCCCGAATAAAAATAAATGACTTTCATAACATAATGTTCTGTATTTTGAATCTCCAACTTGAGTATTTTTTCTGTTCCATTGGGTCTTTGTTAGTGTATTTCTTATTGAGTAAAAGATTCGGTATTGTACATATAAAAAGATAAAATGCATTAACATTATTGGGCACTTGGGAATTCTCTAGCACACATGCGATGGCAGCCACATGAAACAAGGGAAAAAATATAGGGTTCAAATAAGAACAAGTCTCCATAGCATCGTGAAGTTATGAGAAGACCTGAGACGCAATGGTATTTTTCTTTTAAACACGAAATATTTTTTTATCATTGATCATATGAGGGTAATTATTTCACTTTCGATTATTTTTCCAATTCAATCAGTTTGCATTCTTACTTTACGAAAACTGTCAGAAAGTCGAACAGTGTACGGATATTGATAAACCATCACTGACGAATATTTGGTAAAATTTACTTTCACACATACCGCCTTACCCCGTGAAGCCGGAATTGAAAAGCCGGAATTGAAAAGTCGGAATTTTACTCAAACGGTGCAAGTAGGCCATTTAACCCTTCGGGGAGATTCATCTTGACCTCTCGGACAATACGTGTATATCGACAAGTAAGAATACGGGCCTGCTTGTACATTCATAACGTATTACGTCATTTTTTGATTGCCGTAGGGAAGTGAAAATGCGACTGCGTTTAGTATTTCATAGTTAAGAGTATCTATGGGTACCGCCATAATCATAATGAATTAAAAAATATTCAATGAGATCTGTGCCTAATGCAACAGAGAGCATGTGGGACCGATAAAGCTCTATGGAGGACACTTAAGCTCTCTTTTAAAATGTCATAGCTCACGCACTCTTCTTCCTTTGTGACCTCATTTCCTACATCAATATCAAGGGAGCATAATACTTCCCGTTCATTATGAAAGAACCATCAACTGAAATGTAAAATTTGAAAGAGAAGTACAAGCAATAGGGAAATGACGCTCGAACCCCTTCAGAAGCAAAATAAATGATTATTACAAAAGTAATTGAGGTGCAGATAAAAGTTGTCCTTAGTAGAGTGGTGTATACTAGTAAAAAGTCGAACAAAGAAAGTTATAATTAGCTTTCAAAGGAATCAAAAGGGTCCACGAAGTGCCAATTACAGTGAACCATGCACCGAAGCATCTGTAATCACGTGGAAATAATTCAATTAAGTGTGAAGCTTTCGCTTCGGAGAAAAGATGATGGAGGAAGAGCCGCTTTGTCAAGAGGAGATGATTATATTTACATTATTAATTTGAAGGAAGCCGAGAATATTCTTTAGCTGATCGGAGAGTATGGTCTCGCCAATAAACGAATTATTTTTGCGGTGAGTAAATGTAGCAATTGCACGCGAAACGTACGATTCGCCGTAATAAATATTTTGGCTAGTTTTAGGTGAAGCTTTGGATATACTACAAAATTTTATTGTCTTTTTCAATGGATGTGGAGGTAAATATTTAGAAGATTACTTCATTTATTAACGTTTAACATAGGAACTCTATGTTTGTCGCATCTGATGTACAGTCTAATGTAAACTGACTTCAATATTATTTTACTAGAGTTGTTAAATAAATCTCAAATTCATAGATAATTGTGGTATTATGGGATAATAATCTTGAAACAACTAATTTTATAGTAAAATTGATTTCATCAGTTGCTTTTATTTAGTCAAATTTATTAAATGAATTGAAAGCTCTTCACCTTAGGAATGCTCAGATTCTTTTATGGAGAACACAATGACCCGGTAGAAAGAATTCGCTGAAATTCCTGCTTTAATTCATATTGGATTTTTTGTGCATGGATTTGTTTTTTTGTTTTATACTCATAAAACGAGTTCCATACCGCATAATTATGTTATCAGTGAGCGACATAATCCCAGGAAAAATTAATTCCATTCCGTGTATGCGTAATGCTATGCTGTCTCAGTTTCAGAAAACAATCAATGGCAGATTATTTCTACGACTTATAAAATGATTTGCTGTGTAAGGTTCGAGCCTTTTTAAAGGAATGAACAGCTTTAATAGTACTTTTGAGTGTGAATTTTCAAAACCTAAGGCTAAGCTAAATATTAAAATAGGCGGGGAAAAAATAGAGCAGGTAGAACAGTTTAGATATCTCGGAAGTGTTTTGGACCAATACGGTCAAAGTGGTAGGGACGTAAGGAAAAGAATTGCCCTAGGCAAGGATGCTTTCTCAAGGAGGAGGGAGTTGATGACGGAGACGTTGAGTAGAGATGTTAAGACAAGACTCGTAAAAACTCTGATATGGAGCGTAGCTATGTATGGTGCGGAAACGTGGTCACTGAAGCAGGAAGATAGACGTAGATTGGAGGCTTTTGAAATGTGGGTGTGGAGAAGAATGGAAAAGGTGAAATGGACCGAAAGGAAAACAAATGAGGAAGTACTGGAGATGGTGGGTGAGGAGAGGGGTTTGTTGAGAGAAATCCCATGGAGGCAGGAAAAATGGATGAAAGGCGTATTGAGCGGTAGTGGAATGTTGAAGAAGGTAATAGAGGGGAGAATGTTGGGCAAGCGAGGTAAGGGTAGGAACAGGATAGGGATGTTGGATGGGATGAAGGGAGGAAAGAAGTACACAGAGATGAAGAGGGACCTGATGTAGTTTAGGTTGCTGGATTGGGTTTTGTTTGGAGTTACAAAATATTCATTTGATAGTTGTGTCCATCCAAAAACCTACCTTAACCGGTAATAATAAGATAATTAGGTAATGTCATAAACGAATTCAGCTGATTTATTTTTGATTAAATCGCGACGTAATATGTCGATAATGTACCAATCATGAAATATCAAATGATAGTTAATCTAATCGCTATGCAGTCGGAATTATTAATAGTTTGCAGGATTTGATCAGAAAACAACTTTTCCAAGAAATGTTATACATATATTCTGATTTGCATTGCCTTAAGAAATATAGTAATCTAACTGAAACATTGAAAATTAATTAAAACCGTTATTTCGAGCTGATATCAGGGTAGTCATCATACCAGAATTCCAAATCTGAAGCGGAATTCTGGGAACTCTTGTTGCATATATCATGGTGTTAGAAGTTCATATTTTAGCTCGTATAAAAAATTCTGTGAAAACTTGAAATTTAGAAAAGGAGAAACACTATAACATAATTTTTATTGGACTTAGTCTTTTATTGGACTTAAGCCAGACCTTACGAAAATAGTTGATTCACAGAGCATAACTCACGTCCATTTTGAAAAGATAGTCAAACTTGTACAATTCTGTATATCTAACGAAGCTTCCCATTGCGGACTTAGGGATAAGTGTAAAGGTGTTTTTCAATCTGAACCTATGAAAAAGGACACATTTTTCCATGCTCGGATGTTTACCAAGAATGATTATTACAGACAAAATAACATTTGCATTTTGAAGTGTATTTTTGACTTAATTTTAAACGGATCTTGCATAAAATTTTTGAAATTTTTGAAAACGAAGTCAACAAAAAGTAATTATGAGAACTCTGCGGAGGAGAAAGAGAGCTAACACGTGACAATTTTTTCAATTCGAAAACTTTTATTGCATTGACATGTCGACCAAAAATAGAACGTGAAATGGAATAGAACGTATCTGTCCGCAAAATGGCGTTTTTATAAGTAATCTACAGTAAAATGGTAATTTATGGATTTTGAAGGCATTTATGCACCAGATTATGTAGTTTAAAAGAAGAAATTCTCGAGGAAATTAAGATGTTGATTTTAAACTCGTAGATATTTTTTTCTTAATATTTATTGTTAGAGCAAATTGCTTATCACTAATCACTAATCACCCTGACATTTTCTGATGATAATCAAAACTATTACATTTCCTTATTGCTTCTTATCTCCTTGACCTATTTGACGCCAGTTTCAGGGACGGCTGCTGATAGGCTAAACCACTGTTGAACATTCTTACAATTCTTTAAACCGGGAAGAGGAAAATTCCCCATTGCCCTCTGAATGAGTGAAACAAAGGCAACGCTCCTCCCGCCGTGCGCGAGCGTCGTAAAACAAATCGTAAAAGGAAGGAAAGACAGCTCTCACCATCCCCTCCCCCCTATGCCTCTATTTTATCTTCCGCTCTCCTCGCGTCTCCTTATTGCTCCTTCCTTCACACCACCTCGGCCGCGCTGATTGGACTTGATGCGATGAGGCCAGGGCGGAGGACTAGAGCCATAGAGCCCTTCGACACCCTTCCCCCCCAACTTGCTGACCACTCCCACCCTCTCTTTCGGCCTGGCCTTCATGAAAACAATCGGATGACCGCCGCGCGATGAATGCAAATAAAGCGCAAAGCTTAAGGCGTTAATTCAACCCTCCCTTTTAAAGGGATAGCGCCCAAGAGCGACCGCCGGGCTCGCTGCGCACTGCGCCGGTTCATTGGGGGAAGTGGGTTGGCGGGTGGCGGCGATTTTTAGCGGCGCTCGTTGGAGCTCTGGGGGAACGGTTCAGGGCGGAATGAGTCGGGTGAACCCGTGGGCCGTAAAGCACTGCGTGGTTAGTATCTGTAGGCGTAACATGCGGGAGGGGGGCATCAAAAATAGATGTAAATAATGATAAGGCTTCAGGGCATGGGGCTGGTGGCATGAAGGCCCGAGTTTTAAAATTTTAGAGGAACACTGTGCGTGCGGAGAGCCAACCCAATGATGTCATACAGGTTTGTGTTTTCTTTGGAATTTTATCCGCAGGATGAGCAGGAGTTTCGTTTTTTTTATAATTACGCGCTTCAGTTTAAAGGAGACAAAATGCTATATTTACCATTAATGGTCATTCCCATTAACGTGAAGGCTGGTTTTCAAAGTGAAAGGGATGGATCCCACCTATTACCGCACCCCAAGGCGCTCTTAAGCTCTTTTCCCTTTGTAGCTTATGATTTCACAGGCATTGCGGATCTTTTATCTAAAAATCACTCAACCTGAGTTCGGCTGAGGATTTTCAGGGGAGAACTGGATTTGACCTTCCACCCTTCAACGAATCCTGTTCCCTTCATACTTAGGCAGCGCTTTAGTTTTATTTATCAAACGAAAGCATTTATTTTCAGAGATATTTATTATCAACTGCTGAGATGAATGTAAAAAATTAGCTGTTTTATATTAATCAGCTTTTAATATCAGAAAATTTTATCGGGAAAATCAACTTTTATAAATAAACTTTTACGGTTTTCAAAAATTAACAAATGACAGTCACCGAATGTTTCTTAAAAATATGTTGAACCTACATTTTATGCGTTTCTGGGATTTATTACTTCCTCTTCTTAAGATAGAATAATCAAAGTGTATGTGACGAAGCTGAAATATTTCATTTGTAACTTATAGTATTTTCAAAGTCTTGACCATTTTACTATTCTTAAACAAAAATAATTGACTTCATAAATTGAAAACTACGAGGCTGAAACAATTGCAATTATGTAAATCATATTAAATGACAGTTTAACAGACTCGTAAGGGTTTTTCAAAGGTTAATGTTTTATGTGCCCTTTGGAGCATTAAAAATCAATTAAGTTTGTAATTAGTAATGCAAAATTTTAAATTACGACGCTCAAATTCAGGGATTTATAGGAACAAAAGTTATGCTACCATTTTCTTACGGCATAATCTAAAAACAGGAATAAAATTTGATCAACATTTTCCAGGGTAGACATTGGAATTAGAACCCTAATGACAGGGTAAAATGGTCGTTTTCCCATAAAATCATGAATTATTGAAATTAAAATTATAAACTGAAAAGAAAGGGGAATAAAGATTTTCAAACGGAGTGTGACGACGTTCCAATAGCTGTAGGTTTAAGTAAGGAGGATGGAGGGTAAATTGGAGGTTCTTTTATAGATCAAAAGGATGAGAATGATAAGCTGAATAGAAAAGAATTATGACTAGTATTGGAGGGAATGAGGAAAGAGTGGTAGCTACTGAACAAAATCCGAATTAGAATATTAATGGGGACGCATAGTATATCAGGAGAGTAGGAGAGAGACTTTCTAGGAGAGAATGTTTGTTTGGACGAAAAATTCAGGAAAAGAATCTCACAAGACATTGAGCGAGGGATAAAATATTCTACCGAAACTCAGCCTTCATTAATGATATGGCATAGCTTAAAAAACTCTTCCTTCCATTTTTTTCATTGGGTCTTGATTAATACCGAAGGGATATTGTTTATTTTAGCAACAAAATTGGCGCTTTCTCTACTTGGTTATCCTGAAGGCAAGTTAATCTCATCTACGAGTACATCCTTTCATATTAAAAGCACATGAGCCTGTACTAATAACCTGTAAGCCGTAAATCTTTATCGTATTTTTTCCATATTCCATAAATCTCTTTTGTCTCTATGAATACATTTCCTTTCTTAACTTTGAGTTTTTATGCCCATTTTTCATTCAATTTGTTCACTTTCTATCATAAAATCTCATTAAATACTCTCTATTAAATTTCCACTAATACAACGCTGGATATCGCGCGGCGTTTCCTTCGACCTATTCTCTATTCAGCATTTAAACTTTCTTGATTCTTTCCTAATTATTTATCACCAGCTCCGCATTTTCGTCCTGCACTTCTTTCTTGCTTACACCTCCAAATAATTTCTGTCTTAGTATGTGCTTTCAGACATTCTTCTTGTATTACCCGTTCGTATTTTTCTTTTCCCTTATCTTATGCCTTTTTACCATCCTGGTACCTTTTCTCTACCTTTCCCAATGGCCTAGTTTATGGATCTCAATCCAGAATTCAATGGACTGATACTTGGTTCATTCTTAATTTTTATTCTAAATAAAGGTTCCCCATTGTCATTTCACATTATTTATCCCTTTCTACTCCTCTTGAGTTTTAAATTACACTTAATTACGATTAAACGGTGGCCTTAGTCTGCCTCCGCCCTCAAAAATCTGGTAGAGTTAATGACGCCTCTCCCTAAACTATTTCCAACCATAATATCCATTAATTGTTATCTTCCTGTAGCCTGGTACTTCCTAGTATTTTCCATGAGTACCTCCGCTGATGCGATGGAGTTTCATCCAGGTGTTAGTTATCATTTAACCATTTTTCCTTCATAATTCCCATTGTTTTCTCATCAAGGCCATTCATTGTTCTTACATCATTCTCCCTCAACTAGTCTCACGTCCCCTTTCGCATGAAATCTCTTTCCAGTCCTCATCACCATTGTTTTCTCCGAGGAATCTCCCAATTATTAAGCCTACATTATCATATACTCCAATTTGTGACAATTAATGAGCTCACTGAAGATGATAGAAGTAGACTGGAAGGGTGAGGCGGTTCATTCGAAACCTGTAAGTCTCAGACTGCACAAATGTGTCATCAGGCGGTGATTTGGGATAGGCAGTTTTATGCAGGGGGCAAGAAGGATCAGGTCATTCTATCCCGTGATTTACGTGATATGTATTAACTATTTTTTCTTACTGACTTCCCATTGGCTTGTTCTACCGGAGTACAAATAAATTTCAAATTGGATTTTTCTTGCATTTTTACCTATTGTAATTCTTACACCTGATGAACTCTCTCTCTCTTTATAAAACCATAAACACAGTAATCAACCCGAAGGTAGTAGGGTTTAGCAGGTGATGGTAGAGCTCACCCGTGTACCAAGCCCAACGGCGTGTGAATATTCACACAACAGGGTAGGGGGGCCAGTTCCTTTCCCTGTGCCGGTTATGGTTTCCCAGGAAGATCTGGTACCCGAAATATCAACCAGCTTGGGTGGAGCTGCAGGTGCCCAAAGTGCCTTGCCCGGGAGTCGAACCCGGGACCGTAGTCCAACGCTCTACCCGCTAGACCACCACGACCCGCTCTCTCTTTATATATATGTGTATATATTTCTATATATAAATAAATATATATATATATATTATTTTCACACACAGAAATAGATATATAAGGAAAGGGGATAGGAAAACACATAAAAGACAAACACTGGAAAGGTGGGAAAGGCGGATTTGAGCAGGTCACAAATGTAAAAATATTTCCTTATCCGGGATTTGAACCACGGGCCTTCCACTTGCCAGGCGGATATATATATATATATATATATATATATATATATATATATATATGTATGTATGTATGTATGTGTGTGTGTGTGTGTGTGTGTGTGTCGATGATGCGGAAGCACTCACGAGAGCAATATAACTTTTGAACGGCACAATAGGACACAAAACAAAACAGATAACACGCAAAAGAACAAAAAAAAGAGACGTTTCTGGCGTGATATGGTGGAATATCATGATTAATTAAAATTGGCAATTTTAATTACGCAAAAGAACACTCATACTGTAGATTATTTAAGCTTTCGGTCTACTCCGAGGCCGAAAGCTTAAATAATCTACAGTATTCAGGTCAGACTATATATATATATATATATATATATATATATATATATATATATATATATATATATATATATATATAACATTACACTATCTGTATGTATATATATTTTTATATAAATATAAAAACACTATCTTCTTTCCCAAATTTTCTGTTTTTCACAAAACCACATGCATCGGCAACCTCTATATGTTTCTAAGGGTGAACTCTTACACCGACGTGACATTACGGTTAATACGAATTTATTATCAGAGAAATATGCGGATAAAATATTACGGATTTTCGCAGTGAGGTACTTTCGTCAAATATGAAAATTTGGTTATTGTATGCCTTACTATTTTTCTTCTAATAAATATAAAAAATGAGATATTGCAATTTTCCCGTAACTCTGGCCACACTGAATTTTTTAAAATTTGTCCTGGGTCATGCCTGGTCATCAATTCGGAAAGTGTTACACGAAAGTAATATGAGCTCAGATTTTTTTGGATATTTCGAAGAAAGCAATGAATCCTCAGATTCTTACCATGAATTCTTATTCTTTTAATAAATAAATAAAATATTTTCCTTATATTATTATTCTTCTCTTTGGACTTCCTCGATATCATTTTTAAGATGAAACCGGCACAAAAGTTGTCGTTCTACTGAGGTATAGCGGCTGTCAAGCGGCACCCAAGAACTTTTCTATGTCTATTATACTTGGCTTTACTCGGCAGGAATAACCTTACCAGGAGAAATCCAACAAATGCAGCTACAGTGACTACAGGACGGCTAAGTGATTCCACCAATTCAAGAAGGATGAACCTAAATTTACTACACTTCTGCCCCGAGGGAAATTAAGCCTTTCTACTGCTGAATAACAAGTTTAGTAAAAAATTCTTTAAATACCTTTAATTTAATATCATTCCTGTCTCCTAAAGTTTCACTTGTGCCTTGACGAATACACCATTTTACAAAAAGTCCGATGTTTCAAAAAAGCCTTAAGTTAGTAGGAGCGTCTAAAAATTACATATCTAGGATTACAATGATGAATAAACTCCCCCTGCCTGCTTACAAGTGAATGTTTTCTGGCCATAATTGATATTGTACTGTGACAGTAAAAGATACGATTGAGACCTTATATTCTATTTTCACGCGGTACTTACAGGCCGGTATATTCTTTTTTACCAAAGAGTGGAAGCTGGGTTGAAATTACGCTATTTCTAGGGTAAGCTAAGGTAAAGTTTTGTTCCATGAAAGTTGAAAATTATTCTTGGAATAAATATCCTTGAGCTAATACTTGACCATTTAAAAAATACGTCACTATTAATTCTATATGTGAGTAATAGTCGAGCAACAATACACTAAAAAATTACTTCTATACAAAAAACAAAAAGAAATATTGAACCGAAAATTAAACACGATGTTTACCATGTAAGTTCAAAATCAGTAAACTTCAAGGCACAAGGAAAGATGAACTCAATTAGATGATGTTGCATATTCCAATTTTTGTCATATAACGATAATATATCCGGAAGCTGATCGCATGAGGAATGTAACTCCGAGGAAAAAAATCGGTGGATTGTCAAATTAATGCCAGCGAAAAAATAATAATTAAATCCTCGATTTGGTCATGCAGGATGGTGAGTATGTCTGTTTGTTTGCTGTGAGTATGTTAATGATCTCTGATGCAATATGCATTACTTCGTCTGCAATTCATATCTCTTTCATTAGACAGGAAACCTGTAATAAATCAACGCTCACCCAAGTTGAGATGAATATCGCTGTTAAATTATACAGACTATAAGACGTTAAATGAAACGAATAACTTTTTATCGAATCCGATTTCATTTCTTTGCCACCTCTCAATAATGACGAATTAAAATTTATCTGCATCGGCGATCTACTGAGTTATCGGTTTAATCTTTTTGATAACCTTCCATTATTTCGTAGATATGCATACACTCCATTTTTCTTAGGAATGATTCCATATGCAGTGTTTTATAAAAGAACACGTTTGGATTTTGATATTTTCTTCAAAATAAGGCAAGTGATAGAGAGACGTTAATATCATATTAAAAAATATTGTGCATAAAGATTTTTTGTGCTTATGAACTTACTAAATTTGGCGATGAAAACTAAATTCTTAGCTACCTAGAAAAGAAAAATGAGCAACGGATAAATTCCGGGAAAAGTATTGCCTGTAGGTACTTAATAATTATCTTTAATTTATGCCAAATTATATTAGGTAAATAAAAGTTTACACACCTTAAAATTTAAAGTTGAAAGTTACAAAACCAACCAACGACATTAAATTTAAAAAACCATGTCTTGCTAAACGTTACATAAAATGTAATGAATAACATAAAAGTGATATGTAATGAAAAAACACTAGTCTCTTGAAGCACATAGACGAAGTACTCTGAAAAAAAGTTTAGAGTTGGATTTTATTTGCACTTTTTGTCTTTCTAGTCGGAAATTGGAGAGATTCGCAGAGAGGCGGAGTCGGGTAAAATGGATTCTCACTAGTTATTTGCTGAAACGGGCACCATGTTTTTCAATCGAATTAATGATATGCAACCAAATAAAACTTTAACAGCAACTTTGTTGCTTACGAGGCAATTGTAGTTATTCCAATTTAAGAATCCTTTTAACGGTCCTCCTGGTCGCCAACTAGTCCGAAGCGATATCGCAAACCAATAAGCTTCAACTTTAGGTGCACCTTTAAACGGCTTTAAGCCGAGGTGATTAACGGATCACTGATTTTTCGCGGACCTCGCCCCGCAGGGAGCTTCATCATTTGACTAAACTCTTGAGTAACACCAAATTATAAATTCTTAAGGCTTAATCAAAGCATGAGTAGAGTGAACGTGCTGGCATAGCCTTCAGCCATGAGTTCATATTCTTTCTCTTGTGGCGTGACCGTTATCTCCGAGCACGAAGACTACTAGCCAAGTTGGTGTGCCGAGATCTGATGTACGTGTACGTGTAATATGACGTCTCGACTCCTTTCCTCATTTCCCCTCCATTTCTTGCTCTTAATGCATTCATCTTTAAGATATTCTCTTATCCTCACTTCACCTCAAATCAGTTTGTTCTATGACATTCACAACAATAGTGACAGAGATCCGATTCAATCTGAAAAATATAAAAGTTTGTTGACAAGTCGGTTCTTTTTCCTGTCCAGCCAGGGTGACTTTTTTCCCTTTCCACTTGACTACGTATTAAGTAAAGAAAATCCGTTGGGGTGAAAAACCTTTGTTGAACGGGAGGCTTTTACCCTCAGAGGAGCATTTTCAGGAATTGATCAATGCTCACTCCGAGTTCCCCTTTAGATTTCTTCCTCTTTTCTCTTCGGTAAAGTGCTTCCTTCTCGTGGGAGGGAAAGGTTAGGGGAAGTGGGAGAGAGACGTATTAAAACGCAGCTGACTTCCTGCTCCTCCATTTCTAGCTGAACCCGCATATTAGTGGAAGTGCAATTCATCCTGAGGCGTGGGATACACTGTCAGTAGTGAATCACTGGAATGAGAATGTTTCACTTTCCTGGAAAAACGTCGCGCAATTGTTCTTTACCGCATGCCCATAGGTATTTTATTTAGTCTCACAAGGATGATTCGATTGGGAGAAGACAGAGTATCTCTAACTTTCGAACCAACCCATCAAACTCCGTCAGTCTTATAATTTTTCGAAAACAATTATATGCAAATATCTCCAACAATTTCTCCGTAATACTTACACAACCCTCCATGAATAACACAATTACGTGTGCACATCCGCTGATAAATTGGCAATCCAAACAGCTGGACAAAAAATAGTCCTGGAACAATTGCAAGAGTGAGAGTAAAATGAACAAAATTCTTAAATCAACTCATATTCAAAACCTTCCTACGAGATACACGGACGAATACACGAAAAAACCAACAGAAAATAAGATTAATTGACAATGTATAATTGGAAGAGAATATTAAAAGATCGCTGCTCTTTTTCACTTTTTAGGCTTCCCTTAGATGGTACCACTAATACGTTAAATGGGTTCTTATGACTTACCTCACATGAGGTAAGGATGGATTCAGAATTAGGTAAAGTTTAGTGAAGACCATTTATATTTAACGATACGATAATAATAGTAATGTGAATATTGTAAGAATAAGCACTTTTGCAATAATTCATAGACCAACAGTTTTTTTTTCGTCAATGTAGAATTTGTGCAACTAAAACACGTAAGTTTAAGTTTGTCGTATTACATTTGCTGCTAAATTATTATGCTGCAAATGGTTGAATTTTAACTCATCTATTTCATTTTTGGGTGACAAAACTTCCACACCAGTTCCCATAATTTCGTCATATACAAAATTGATAATGGGTATCTGCAATGGAACATTCTCTAGGTATACTCTCTACCGATGTCTCGCGAATAATCATGAAAATATAGTGTTTCGTTGAACTTCTTCTAAGGAAATGTAATAAAACGTAACCTGCAACATAAAACTACGTATGGTTTATTATTTCGAGATCGACTGATTATTTTTCCTTTAAAATTGAATTTATACATATTTTTATCTGAAAATTTCTCATGATTATTCGGGAAAGACACCCTTCAACTTTGATTGTTTTTAGCAGTCATTCGTAATGATCAAATAAGGAAAGGCAGACTTAACAGTTGCTCTAATTGTAAATTGCCACAGAAGCTTCGTAAATCGATGCATCTGAAGACCAGAAACAGGGGTGGGTGGAATCACCCATCGGGGCAGAAACCGATTGTTTAGTGTATGGATGCTTCTTTGGAATCAACAAGAAAACAAGCACTCTACTAATTCACGCTGAGCTGAGAGAGAAAGTAAGTAGGGGTTGTTTAAAAAAAACATATATCGATTTAGAATCTCGTGAGGAAAAAATTATGGCGGCAATCAATTTAAAAATTTGAGAAAAATTTACCAAAAAATTGTAGATTTAACACTGGTTAATAAACGCACTCTTTTAACGCACTTTTTTAAGTATTTCGATTAAACAAAGGGCCGCTTGCTCCGACAGAAGTAGGTTTATATTTCAAATTCCAAGCATCTATCTTTCAATAAAAGTTTCTCACATGACATTTGAAATAGAATCTCTTACACATTTTTGACCTTAATATGCCATTTAGGTTACTGTCGTTTCTATTTATACATTTTATTCAAGGTCCCTGTTACAGTTTATCTCCCTCTTACTTTAATTTGCATATGAGGGCAACTGTTTCCGCCATTTTCTCTTTATTCGCCGATGTACAAACATCTTTCAAAGAACTCTCTGTTATAAACGAGGCAGAAATGGGACTGGATTTCTCAATCCATGGATTTTATTTGCACTTTCCTAGGTAAGGGGTAAAATTTACGAATTAGTTCGTATTGAAACTCAGTTACTTATTCAAAATCGAATTAGAGTTTTCTTGTTTATCTCTACTTGTATAACTTACGTTCACCGATTTGTGGTCGTAAGATGAAAATAGCGAGCTGTTGCAAAATATTGTCCAAAATAAGTAGAAAACTGGAAACCAATTGCACTAAAGTAAAAATGTCTAAAAACATTTACATTATAATATACAATTGGAATGAGTAACCTAATTGGAAATGCCGCAGAAATTTGCCCCAGTGTTGTGTAAAAAAATAATGGCTATAATTAGTGACAAAAAAGTAAAAATGTTTTCGTTTTTTAAACCACTTTGAGGCATCAAAGCAAATGCGTTTATTTTCTCAGTTTAACTATGTCGAAGTCAACGACTAACCCTTGTAATATAATAAATTCCGTAGTTAACGTGAGGCAATAAGAATAGTTAATATAGCCCATATAACTTGGATAATCATTTTAGGTTGTAAATAATTTGGAAGGTTTTGTAAAACGGTACTTGGTTTAGTTGACATACGCCGTTTGTTCCATGGCATTTTGTTGTCTCGAATTGGTTACTTGCGAGTGTTGGGTCTACTACTTACCCCATGAAAATTCATTGAAATTGGCAATAAATAAGATTTTACATTGAAAGCATGACGTTTACCGGAGATGATTACTCACCTTAGTTAAGCTAATACTTTTGGTATTAATACGAACATTAAAAAACTGAATGTTAAAATGGAATCAGTCTGTAATTAAAAAAAATCATGATATTTGGGACAGAAGAAAGCTTCTTGAGTGCTTTAGGAGTCCCGGTCGTTTAATTTGTTGCAATGATATTCTCACGGGAACGCTGTCAAACATTTTCATATTTGACAGTGTCGAAATTTCATTCAGTCATTCAAAGAGTATCTTTAAGCCGTAATCTGTGGATTTTAGATGCTCTCTAAATCACGAAACAGTACGTTTCGTGGCACGCATAGCCAGAAGAAGAGATGAGCCACATTGGCCAGATACACATGTTTGAATGAATATTTGTGCGCCGTATGGCGGGACTTCGTATTTGAATGTGTATCTGGCCAATATGGCTCATCTCTTCTTCTGGCTATGCGTGCCACGAAACGTACTGTTCCTATTCTCTATGATGCTAAATGCTTTCTAACCAACTGTCCCCTCTTCTTGTGTGCATTGTCTATTTCTCCTTTGGTGGGTGTAAAATATATATTCGTATAAAAATATATATATTAGGTAATCTACTATACAGGTACTATATATAGGTACTATAGTGTGTATACATATGCTGTAATATAAATATATACATACATACATGCATTCAAACACGAAATCCCGCCATACGGCTAACAAATATTCTTTCACATTGAAATTGATATAAGGAAAAGGGATAGGAAAACACATAAAAGACGAACACAGGAAAGGTGAGGCAGTTTGAGCAGATCATGAGCGTAAAAATATTTCCTTAACCGGGACTTGAACTCTGGACCTTCCACTTGCCGGGCCGTAAACTCAGGTCTCGTCACTGTTTACGATTGTTTTAAGAAAATCTGGGTAGGTATTGGCTCGATCCAGGGTTTCCTGACAAATGTCCACACGTTTTTGTCTCTGTTCATCAGTCAGCACCCGCGGGATGAATTTTGATGCCCAAAATGTCTGTCAAAATTATCTGACAGTCCAAAACTAATGCTCACTTCCTCAGCCATCTCCCTAACAGTTAAACGCCGATTTTCCCGCACCAAATCGTTCACCAATTTAACTTGATTGGGGTCTGTCGAAGTGGAAGGCCGCCCCGTTCGCGAATCTTCATCTGTCGAGGTTCTGCCCGATTTAAAACGACTGTAGCACTCAAAATACTGGCTTTGACTCATAGCTTCATTAACAAAGTCTTGTTGAATTATTCCAAATGCCTCCGTAGCACTTTTGGCAAGTTTGAAACAAAATTTCACACACACACACAGACATACAGTGTGTTCCTCTAGCTCATTCATTGCTGTCGTTGCACGTGGCGACGAACAGTTTAAGACACGTACCGCTGCTGCTGTTGAACCACTCGACGTAAAGAAATACTACACCTCTCGTTTTAGTCGTCAGATGGCGCACTGTGTCTCGTTTCGATCCGTTGAACGGTTTGCGCAGAATAAAATCAGTCCGGTCTTTCTTTGATCACACCTTGTAAGTGTAATATCTTAAAGTAAAAGAACGCTCTTTATACACTTTAAAAGGTATATTTGGAAAATTGAAATATTACAGGTGATGTCACGCAATATATGCCTACCCTGCAGTTTCCATTCGGGATTTGTACATTCTTATGCCCTTCGCAACTATCATTTAAGAAACCTTTAACCATGCATACATTCTCCCATTGACTTGTTGTATACCAGTGATTAAAATACATGTATAGTAAATATTTATGTTAATAAATACTAGGCGCTATTTTCTTAAAGAATAATACAGAAATATGGATAATATTTTCAGTTAAATTTTGCATTAAATTGTCTGTGATGAGTTCCGGTAAATAAAGTTTTCACATTGGTGGATTCCGTGGCATTGTTGATTTTAATGAAACCTTTCTCAAAGACATCATCCTCACTTTTTCTCGAAGAGTGTATTACCAATCTACAATGCGTGAAGCAGAAATAGTAAATATTATAAAAACAATTGAAATAATATCAAAAGGGCACCCCTAATCTTTCCGTTTCCGGGAGATTGTCGTGGCAAGTACCGGTGAGAAAAAAGACTAAGAGGAAGCAGACCTGCATCAGGGTGCGACCGTTGCCTGACATGGCTCTGTCTGTTTAACTTCACCTAAAGGTTTACAACTTGTCCTAGGAAATTCACTGGGCTGTATTCCCCACTCTCGACAGTATTATTTTTCCCAGGATAACTCCAGCGTTCCCCTGCATGCATTCATAAACGACCAAATTTCGGCCGTCACCTCGACATTGCCTGGGGACCTTTCAAAACATCGGCATGTTCCGTTGAACCAGGAGTATTCTGAGCATCGCCCACTTCCCTAACAGCCGGTCGTTGTTGGATACACTTGACGGCCGGCCGGCAGGACGGACCATGGCCGTTCACGGGGTGTGAGTCACCTTGACGAGTGTGAGGCGAGTAGAGAAAGGTCCGCCGGTCACTGCGAGGACGCCTGACGCCTCGAAAAGCAACAACGTCGGCTGGGGGAGGGTACGGGAAGGATATAAGAGTGGGGGCGCGGGGGAGAGGGACACGTCCCGGCCGAGGCTCACTCTCTTTCGCCCACCCACGCGCCCGCGTCGCAACGAAAGCCTCACTCGCACAGAGTGAAGCGAGACGGAAGGCGGATATTCATTCGAATACGAACGCGCTGCGATGAGGGACTCGACTACGATGCGCGATGCTTTGGCGGCTTTTCACTGCGAAGTCGGGCCGCCAGGAAGTGCGATAGGTTACGTTACGATGGCTCCTCGGTATTAAAATCCAATGCGGTGTTGCCAGTTTCGCCATCACTACGGTATTTAGCATCTGATTTTCGGTTACGATTAAACAAAAATCAAGGTATGCTAAGCATCATTGATGAATAACACTAACAGCAATGCACCTTGATAAATGGTTGACACACGTTAGTATCGCATCGCGTCATTAATAGTCTCGATTTGCACTCTCTCTCTTTCCCTCTCCTTTCCTTGTGGGGGCGCCGACGAAACCGATACGCGTCATTGACATTTATATTGGGGGTCAACGCTAAAAATGGAATAACGAACTCCTTTTCGCTACCTGCTGAACTAGTCTGTGACGATTTGAAATTGCAATGCACGATTCAGAGAACAGTCAACGCTGCAGGGAAAAGTTCAATTCAATAAAATAAATTCACTCAAAAAAGTGTTTATTTTATATAATATCATTTATAACATAAATAAATAAATATATATATATATGGGATATATATTATACAATAAACACAGTAATCAACCTGAAGGTCGGTTTTGGTTGGTGATGGGAGAGTTTGTGAAGATGGACTAGTCTTTGACGATTTTAATTTGCAATGCACATTTCAGAGAACAACCAAAGCTCCAGGTAAAAGTTAAATTCAATAAACAATATTCAATAATAAAATAAATTCACTAAAAAGTGTTTATGTTACATATATATATGTATATATATATATATATATATATATATATATATATATATATATATATATATATATATATATATATATATATATCTCTTGATGAAGGTGGTTGCACCACCGAAAATTCGAGAACCAGTGAGTCCCACTTTTATATGTTTTAGTTTCTGTGTTTGTGTCGACTAGTTAGTGAATTTACATTATATATATATATAATAAGCCGAGGCCTTCTTCAGGTCAGACTGACCTGAAGAAGGCCTCGGAGTAGGTCGAAAGTTTAAATCATCTACAGTGTGAGTGTCCTTTTACGTGTTATCTGTTTTATTCTGTGTTCTATTGTGCCGTCCAAAAGTTATATTGCTCTCGTGAGTACTTCCTATTATTATTGAAAATTCTTTGTATAATATATGGGATATATATTATACAATAAACACAGAAGGTCGGTTCTGATTGGTGATGGTAAAGTTTGTCCAGTACTAAGCTCGACGTCGTGCGAAATTACCACATCAAGGTAGGGGAGCCAGTTCATTTCCCTATGCCGGTTACGTTTTCCCAAGAAGATTTGGTACCCGAAAAATCATATAGCTTGGTGGAATGCAGATGCCCGGAGTGGTTTGCCCGGAAATCGAACCCGGGGCCTCCGGTCTACGCTCTACCTCTGGACTACCACGACCCATATATATATATATATATATATATATATATATATATATATATATATATATATATATATGTATATAGAGAGAGAGAGATAAGGAAAAATGGGAAAGGAACACACATAAAGGACGAACACAAGAGAGGTGGGGAAGGCTGATTTGAGCAGATCACAAATGTGAAAATATTTTCCTCGAATATATATATATATATATGTATATGTATTCATTCACATGGATTAGATATAGAAAGAAAAGGGATGGGAGCACATATGAAAGACAAACACAGGAGTGGTGGGGAAGGTGGATCGAACAGACCACAACAGAAAAATATTTCCTTGACCGGGTCTTGAACCACGGATCTTTAGATTTTTCTGATCGATTCCCTTTAGAGCATCGGCCTGGCAAGTTGAATGTTTTGTGGTTCAAGTTCCGGTCAAGAATATATTTTTGCGCTTCTGATCTGCTAAATTCTACCTTCCCTATCACTCCTGTCTTCTATATGTGTTCCTATATCTTTTAATTATACCCACATGTATGTAAATGAATATTAGCTCACAATTTCGTGGATTTCCGTGTGCGCAAGTAGGCGTGTGTGTACTTACCCTAAGAAGGCCTAAGAGAAAGCCGCAACCTTAAACTTTCTTAAATGTGAGTGTCCACTTAAGTGTTTTCTATTTGTATTTTTGTGTTTATTGTGTCATCCAAGTATTATATATTTCTCTTGTAAAACGAACTCTCTTCAGCGACGAAGCAAATGTATAATAACTTTGATTAAAACATTTATATACAGAAACACGGAGAAAGGACACTGAAATACGAGTATTTACTTGGAGTTTATACATCAAAGGAACGAAAGCGAGATGACTTTGGCTAACATAAATATTGATATAAACATAAAAAAGGACGCTCGTACGAATCGCGTACTCATATACGGAATACGCGCGAGTGCACTATTTTATGCTTCCTTCTTTATTTGTGTTGGCTAACGCCACCTCGCTCCGATTCATTAACCATTCACATCCGCTAAACTCTCGTGGAATAAATTTACCATTTTTGTTTATATTAATGCAGAATACACATATGCCTATCTACATTGCCTTGTGAAATATTTATTTTTAATAATAATATCTATTTTCGACTACTCATTGTGAAGGAGAAAAGAAAACTTTTCTCAAACACATTTGTATTTTTAAAATTCATTTCTTATTTTAGAGTTATTGAATTAGAAAGTAATCTAGGGAACTAAAATGATCTAAATATGATCTAGAGTCATATACAGTAATTGGTATTATCTAGGGATCCTTTTGCATATTTTATCATTTAATGAAGCCAAATTTGAATTTTTTAGGAAATTTGTATTTCATAATAGTAAAACATAATTCTGTAATTAATTTTTTTTTACAAATTATGAATATTATTTTCTTCTGAAGAACTGGAACTTTTCCTAGGAACGGATTATTAAGTTCCACAATACACACTTTACAATATCACCGCATTGTATAATTATCATTCAATAATGTCTCGAATAATATCGTTAACTGGTACTATAATGAACACACTACTTTGCCTTGTAGCAACCATAAATCAATTTTAATATGATATATTTATAGCCAGGGAAATTTTATATTCCAACATCTTCCCGGAGTTAACCTTTAACTACCTGCAATGAAATGCAACGTAATAATCCATACACGCTAAGAAGCGACGTAAAATAACGAGTGGAATACGTTGTCGCCCATTTACACTGCCACAAACGCGGCAGGGGACATATTTTACGATGATCGATTTACATGAGAATTAAACACTAATATTCGTGCCTCGTTAGCCAAGCTACGACTGGAACTGTCGGAAGAGTGCGTTTGCGTTAAGGTCAGCTGACGCATATCCTCCTGGACCTTGAGATAACGACTATCGGGGACGCGAAACATCGAAATAAGTTGAAAGAGCGGGGGCGGGGGGAGGGGAGGGGGACAACAAAAAATGACGTGAGTCCGTATAAGGTGACGGTATTAAGGACGGACACGGTTAACACAATTAGGAACAGCCCGAAAAAAACACCCCAACGCGTCGACCGTTGGTTGCATTGACATATTTGACCATTCATGGACTTCGAATTTGATCGCAATTGAACCAAGGTAAATGGCAGCAGGTTTGCACTCTATACTATATGTGCAATGATTATGGACTGAGAAAAATTAATTCAATTGCTGCGTACCTGAAAGCAATCATTTCGATAGCGGTTTTAATGGATAATGATTTCTTCCAAGAGCCCTTGATGAACAATTAAATTGCGCTGGAATTCTTCCATTCCGACACTTGTGGACGAGAATCATCAAAACCAAGAGCAAATAAAAGGAGCAGGTTTCTTTTTTCGGCACCGAAGTTGGTTTTATTAACATTTTATGCAAATATTTATCATAGAAACAAACATGCCTCATCGTGAATGGTTGAATACACCAGGAATGCAGTTAAATCGTCAATCACTATCAATGAAATTACCAATGTAAAAAAAACCTATTTAATGTTTATTTCCTTAACTGTGACGGATTTTTTTGGCGTTAATTTTCCCTTGGTCTTCCGCGTTATGTTTTCCCTGAGCACTTCAACAGAGTCAAAATTAATTTCTCTTAGATAAAAAAATGGTTATTTATGGACAATAAAATAAATTTTGAGAACAGAATTTAACCAATAAAATTTTCATAACATGATTATTACTAGATGAATTATAAATTATTTAATGCCGTTATTTACGAAATAAATAATAGAGGAAGAACAAATATACGCAAAACTCGTATTTATATAAAAAATAAAACGACATGAAAACTGTCATGGTGCAATAAATATACAAGTATGTATTTTGTGAAAAATATACAAGCATGCATTTTTGTGGTTACTTCGCTTACACGTTCAAAGCAAAGCTAATACACATTTAATGTAGTTGATGGTAAATGAGGATACTCCGTGGATGTCCATACTGATGAAAACTTAATAAGGCTACCATTCCATTACACAAAGAGGATTTTGCCTACAAGATGTTTCAGTATACTATAGCATACCCGAAGGTACTAGCATGTAGTAAAAACAGGTTGTAAATAAAATTCTCTTTATTCAGTGGAAAGTTTGAATCTTATCCGATTAGTTCTAAATCTCCCGTCAATTTATGAGAAATCATGTCAAAAAAATTAGAAAATTAAGAGCAGACAGATTTAGGATGTCATTTTTTCCACGAACGATAAGGGCTCATAATAACATTGTCCGACCGTGGCAGGATCATGTTCGGGTGAAAATTAGTCTATTGTGTATTCACCCCCTGCCACACATCCTTGCGGTGGCTTACCGGGTACACAAATGAAAAAATAAATATAACATTTGATGCAGCTTAAGATTCTTAATAATTTTGTAGCGTAAATTTTGTTGAGCGAATATTTCTGCGTGTTCCGAACACAAAAAAATTGTATCATCATGACCTTCTTAGGCCAAGGAATATGCCAACGAGCCATTTTCCCCCTTTGTCTGAGCAGTCAGGTATACCAAAATGAAAAATTGCATATTATGAAGCTTTCATTGTGAAATGTATGGCGTTTTTGTATTTGAGTATTAAAGTAAACTTTGATGAAAAATATATGTACATCAAGGAACGATAAAAAAGTCGAAATTCGGGAATAAATTTAGGAGGCTAGAAAATCGTCTATATTGTCAATAAAATATTCTTTTAAGAAGCCTAAGGCTCACATATAGGAATTCAGTCTTAAAGGGAGACATTTCAAAGTGTGAACAGTTTCCTGACGCATAATTTATCAATCCAAATTGCACTCCTTTATCATTTATTGAATAATAGGTGTATATGCTTCAATAACTAGAGCAAAATATACCTCAAAATTCTCACGAGGAAAAATGAGTAATTTTACAAGGTAAAGACCACCTCATTGCAGTAGTGTTAATAAAATTGCCCGAAGGGCTGCAGAGATCATTTAATACGATTCTTTTGGCGTCGCATTAGTATTCCAAGGGCGCCTTTAATACGAGAAGACGTTGCAAGGTTCAATGCAATATAAATCGGCGTAATGAACTGGCACCGCCAATCAAGGCTTTCTTTTTCCGTGTCATATCCATGTTTAGAGCCGAGGGATGAAATATGGTTTAGAATCGGAACCCTCAACCCTGGTGCCTAACCTTCAGTAAAAACATTAGAAGCTGAAACATGGTAAATTTTTCAATGCTGAATTCTAGCGGAATGCAAACATATCTGTGTATTTTTGTGACTGGCCGTGATGTAACGTCAACGTCCAATGACCCAAGGAAATAAATTCGAGATGATCTCCCCTCCATATTTCGAACATGAACCTACTTTCATCAATTCCCACGCCGAACCGGTACTTGAGTCATGAATAGGGGCAAAAAACACCCCGGAGTGCAGTTGAAAACAAAAGGAAAGGGGAGATGGAGAGAAAGGGTTGAGGGACAAGGGAGTGAGTGGAAGGGGGTGTGGTGGCGAACGAGTAAAGAGAGCACTGGATCGAACGAGGGTGAAGACGCGAAAAAAGTGGACTGGATAAATCAAGGTATCGGGGCAACAGGTGTAATTGAGACTTCGACGACCCAATGTTTAAGAGCAACAAAGCCAAGTACGTCTGGGCGTGTTCATATTTTATGCATGGTTTTATCTGATATTTAAAATTAGAAGACAAATATTGGGAACCATTACTTTTAAGAACTGATAAGGCTGTCGAATAAGATGTAAGATCAACATTCCTAATTACGTAATTGCCCTAAATACTGCATATATTTTAAAAAAAACACTTGGGAAATAAAAAACATGGAAATGTGAACATAATAAGGAGTTTTCAATTAGGAAGTTTTTGACCATTACAGCTCAAGAAATGTCATGAGAATGGTGATGAATAAAAACATTTTTATTTCAAAGATTTAGTGACAAAACATAATACGAGTGATAATAATAACGTATGCTCAATGTTTGAGAGCTGAAGCACATGAAATAACATCCAATATCTGATTTCCAATTCCAAAGAGGGTTTTTGCCTTAGATTAAGAGATACAGCGATCTTATAGATGATAGAAGATACCTAGCAATTTTGATACCGATTTTTATGTATGGTGACAATATTGCAATTGCTTTGAGCCTATGTATAGTCGTGGAAATTGCATTGCAATGCATCGCATTTACATTAGGAAAGCAGTTGCTTTCCTTATGTAAATAGAATGGGACTTATATGCTGGCTTTGCACCCCAGAGGCTTCTTCGCTGTACCCACGGAATTCTCCGAAACGACAACAAAGGTGGGCGAAAACAGAGGCGACTGCGGCCAGCCACAGTCAAACGAGTCGAACCTGCTAGGAGCCCCTCACTCCTCGGAAAGCGTCCGAAGTCCAACCGCCCTCACCTGTCGACCAAAACGCGGGATGGATGTTCGGGGCGGCCGGAAAAAATAACGCTCGGCGCGGGCGGGTGGACGCGAGGGAAGGTGGTGGCTGTGATGGCGGGAAACCGCCTCGAAAGAACCGACGCGCCGACGTACCTTCATGCTATCGGGAGGTGCGTAGGGTGTCGCCGCCTGGCCGGCGTCGTTTCTTCGGGCGATCGGAGCGACTGGAGACTTCGACGCCCGCGGGCGAAGCGACGACGCTGCCGATGAGCTGCTACTCTCCGTCGCCGGCGTTCCTCGAACGGACGCACACCGCTCACACACGCACAATCGCACCTGACACTTACACACGCACTTTCCTCGTCCGCCAGACGACGAATCCAATCCAAGCGAACGCGATGCACGAGAGAGGGCGCCCTCTGTCTCTTTTCTCGCGACGGCGACTGCCTAGGCTGCATTCCTTTTGGGTCCGCCCGCTCACATCACCGTTGCCGGGGCAGAGCGGCGCGGTGGCGGCGGCGACGGGGGAAGGGGGGAGTTGCGGAAGGGAGGAGGAAGGGAGAGGCGGTTGCCGTGGGAGGGAGGGCCGGAGAGGGGAGGCACGAGGAGGAGAGGGATTCGGAGTTTCCCGCGGGCGAGGAAAGGAGTGCATGCAGGTAACGAAAAGGCCGTGTTTTGGAACGGCCAGCCTGCCCGTGTCCTCCGACGTTCAAACCGTTCTCGTCGTCGTAATCGATGTTTTTCTCCTCCTCAACCCCCTCCTAGTTCGCAAAATGATCGGTCCGAAGATGAGACCGATTCCCAGACTTCAACGATCCGGTTCCTTCTTGGGCCCATTCCAACATCCCCGAGCCTTCCTCACCACAACTCGTTTGCATCAGCCGTTCCACTTGGACTCGTCTGCAGCGTTGACGTGCTCGACGCGCTTCTCTCGGTCTGAGTACAAGGGCGATGCGATTCTCTCGGATGATCGGTTCAGGGGGATCCGCCGGACGAAAGGCCGACGAGGTTCCTCCCTCGCGTGAATCGATTCCCTCGCAGAATCGGCTCGTGCACTTGCCTTATCGTCGGGGCGGAAAAAGGCGCGCACTCGGTCGCCGCTAGTTCCCCGCCAGATGGATGACGCGCAGGTGGATTACACCCTCTTCCCTCACCCCCCCTTTTTCCCGCCGACCCCCACATTAGTTTCCTATCCCACCTGAAATGCTGCCGGAGGCTCTCCTTCCACTCGGCGGTCGACACGAGGTCTGCTTTACGTGCTGGCCATGCGACCGGGCTCTCGAGTGCACGGCGGAGCCCTCGTCTCGGTTCTTAAAAGGCCGCTGACCGAATGAGAGCCCCGCTGTCCCTCGGACGTGATAGAGCAAGCGACAGAGAAGGAAAACGTCCTCGGCCGAGAAAAAATGTCACTGAACACCAAAATTAGTTACCTCGCTCAAATTTAGTGAATAGGGAGAAAATACGGTTCCATCTTTGGTTAACAATTTTTCTGATTTTTGGCTTTGTTCAATGGTAGGAGGCCAAGGTTTCATCTAAAAATGGAATCGAATATAACACACGAAGTATGAGTTCATTAACTGTAAAGTCAAGTTGAAAATCCGAATTTTATTGAGGCCTTTTTCTAAACATAAAACTTGAAAAAAACTAAAATATTTTAGGAAATTCTGATATTCTTTAGATATTTCTTCTGATCCTTCGAGGCTAGGGTGAACTTCACCATCCAATATTTGTCGTCGGACTTCGCCAATGCTATCAATATGCGCCAGGCTGTAAACAGCTTTAGAGGACATAACCCACCAAGGCAGTCCAGAAAATGGGTATCGTTATACACAATTACGGACATACATATTCATTATAAAACAAACCTTCTATGCAAATACCATGATGGCTTTGAGTTACTTGCATACTGTTTTAGAAGGCGATGCATCCCTTTCTCAAAACATATTTCGAAGGCTAAGTGTATCCAAAATGCTCTTAGAGTCTGGCTAACTTGAGTTACTTTGGTGACATCTGTTGAAGAAAATATTTATCTCTTCAACTGATCAAGCCATCTGAAAGCTACAATGATAACTTCCTGATTTTAACAGATTTTCGGTAAGCATTGTCTGAATATACACCAGAGATGCTCCATGAGATGTCACGTGAAATTTCACAGAGGGCAATGACCTGCAAATGTCGTGTTTAGCGCCTTATTTATTTCTCCGTAAAACACATTTTTATTGCCTTGCCAAGTTCTAATTTTCTGAAATTTTAACATCATACTCTCTCTTCAATCTCAAATCCAACATAATTCTAATTTATAGCGCATTGAAAAATCGCGAAGAGTTAGATGATAATCGAAGTACTCGTTAAAATAAATTGATTCATAAAAATATGAAACCTCATTTTCATAAATGTGATAAATTAGTAAATATAAAAGCATAAACAAAATAATCAACCCTAAATTCGGTTTGGTAGGTGATGGTAGGGTTCACCCAGTACTAAGCCCATCGGCGCCTGAAATTCACACATCAGGGTAGGGGGGGCACTGCCTTTCCCTCTGTCGGTTATGGTTTCCTAGGAATATCTAGTACCCGAAATATTTCACAGCTTGGGAGGAACTGAGGGTGCCCGTAGATGCTTGCCCGGGAATCGAACTCGAGCCCTTCGGTCATTAGTCAAACGCTCTTCCCCTGGACTACCGCGACCCATTATTAGTAAATATGAGAACAAAGATATATTATTCACGTGTTCTCGTTTTTTAGTTTATCTGTTTAAAATAAAACATTTCTGTGCTACTGATTCTCCGATTTCCTCCTACCAATAGAGGTCAGCGGCCCTCGATTCCAGTAACCTTTTACAGCGAACCTTGGAAGATCTAGTTCAATAGAATGAAACTATGACGCATTGTAGGGGATGAAATTACCATTATAAGAACCCATTTGCCTATTTTATTCATTAAGTATGGCATATATGACTACTTCAACGTATTACATTATGGTAGAGCTGTGATTTAAAACTCTGAAAAGAGTGATGAGAAATTTAATTTGGTATCACAGTGGCGACGTGACATAGTTGCTATTTTTTAGCACTCAAATAACTTCTCGAACTCCTGAGATTATTAACGCTGGTTTGTTACTGTGTGAAGATTCGTCATTCTCACCGGGCTGTATATCTAATCGAGGAGAAATTACAAGGATTTATATGCCCCAGAGCTTTCCCAGCCGATGCAGTACAATCCAGGACAATGAGGATTTTGGATCAATCGATGCCTTTCGCCCGTGTATTGGCCGCGCACATGGGAGGTAAGGCATGAGGTGGGCGTCCGTCGTGAGCATTTCTCGGTCGTCTTCTTTTGCATCGTTAAAAAGGGGCTCCCTCGCTCTCTTGCGGCGGGGCAGCTCTCGGGCCGCTTGCGCACCGCCCAAGGAAACCACCACCGCTGATGGGATGGTGGAATGAGGCGGAGGAGGAGGAAGGGGGACGTTTTGAACGGATACCGGTTTGCTCGGAGGCAGTTGGCTACGGGAAAAAGGGGCTTTCGGTAGGACGATGGACGGGGAGTGGGGAATGAGGAGGGGAGTGGGATTCTTAGGGGGGAAACGTGCAGAAGAAGAAGGGTTGAATCTTCCCTCCTTGGGGGGGAAGGAAAGGGAGGGGGGAGGAGGTGGCTACCGCCGTCGCGGAAATAGTTCCGTCTTTGCGACCGCTGAAGGGTTGGAAGGGAGATTTCCTCGAATCCCCTGTCTTTCTCTGCATCCCTCACACACACACACTTCATTCCCATCTATGCATGCTGAAGTTTACCCCTTTAACGCGGCCTCATTCGCGATTTGTTTTTTCAAATATATTTCGAAAAGATAGACGATTTCGCCCTAGCGACGATTAAACATAAACATCAGCAGACAACCTTCGCGTATTTGAATCTAATCTCCATAAATTGTAAGATTACCCAAATAATTCCCTCCGAGTAATTGAGAGGACTAATTCGCCTTTCTATGATTGAAAATTATATTTGAGTTATCTTTAGTATACTCTGAGTATACTTGAGTATACTCTTTAGAAGACACGAAATCCCGGTACTTAAGAGTTATATTGAGTTAGGCTTTAGTATTTATATGAATCTTGACGTTGTTTTGAATATATTCGTTAAATATAAAATTAAGTCACGATCAATGTTTTCCTAATGTCATTATTAATGCAGGAACTCGTTAAATGATATTTTCAAAGAAAAAGAAATTCATTCACGAGCTCATGATTTACTAACGATTTGGAAAATAGAACAAATGATTTTAACTTGTGACGGAGGCTAGCTTTCAATGAAGAGAGTTTGGGTAATGGTGCTTACTCTTACAAATTAATAAGTGAGTTTTAATTAAATAAAGTAATTATTATTTTAAAAATTCAACTCTTTATAAAAACAACCAAATCAATAATAAAAACATCATATTGAGAGACATAATTATTGCATCGTTAGACATAAATAAACGTAATTAAATTGGCCAATCCACTATTTCAAAATATCTAAACACTCTCTCCGAAAACATCAGAATACCGCGCTTGCATGCAGAAAGGTTTAGAGAATTTCAATTCAAGATTCCAAAGAGGCAAAATAATTATGTGCTTCACCAATGGGAAAAAATCACCCACAATTAAGAGATGATAGACGTGAAACATTTCCGGGCTTTTTATTACTCACTTGTACCTGCTGTTTTGCTTAAAAATGTTCACCTGAATGACAAAAAGGTGCATCGGAACTTTCAAAAAGAGAAGTGAAATAGTTTTTTTTACGGGATGTGTTCATTTTAAACATGCCTGTTTTTGGGTATGCTGATTGTAGAGCTCCAGAACAGCATCAATAGTGAGCTGCAGTGCTAAAAAAATGAAATTTATACATTTTTGGGATAAAATTTCCTTGAGTACTTCTGTTCTACTATCATGTACAATAAAAAATTTGAACTCTTTTGGCGTGATGGTCCACTTTTTATGAGCATATTGACAAAAAAGCCAGCTCGACGGACGTTAACAAAAACATCCGTCCAAAGCATTCCTCCATTTTTAATTTCAATATGAAAAGGAAATGTCTCATTCAAGGTGGTTGTTCATTACAATGCTCCAGAATATTCATTTCTTAGTCTCTTTAAAGCAGAACTCGGTGCTAGTAGGGGCTGTGAATGAGCATTAAGCCAGCCATTTCGGTCCTTGATAATTGAGATGAGAAATATTGATGATAAACACACTAATAAAATGCATGTGCCTGTCAAATAAAATGCAAGAAGTAATGAAGATAGAAAAAATAAAAAAGATAAATGATTTGTAGGTGACAAAATAAAATATTATAGTTTTTTTGCTGAAAGATAGTTATGTAGCATGTTCTGTTTCACTCCTTAACATTAAGTAATTTTTGTTTCATAAATTAATTAAAACTAGATATTAATTTAATACTTTAATAGTCTTGTATCCCAACAAATGTTTACCATGTATCCCAAAAGCGATATTTTTCCTATTGCTAAAAATATTTGATATTGCTCCAAAAATGTTAACATCAATTGCAGTTAGGAGCATATTTCTGGAATAGACAGAGATTGTCAAATAGCCAATCAAGAAACTCTCAATGGAGAAGTAATCAAGAATCACTTGCCTCTAACGTTTGTGGATATTGCAATATTTGGGTACATTATGTTTTGTGCTATCTGTCGGCTTTAATGCAAGGGTGGTATTAAAAGTTTCCGACCTAACAAAGATGTAAGACATTTTTTCTGAAATTTTCAGAGTCGGAATCTTTTCAGACCACCCACGTATATCAGTACTGAAAAAGTCATAAGCACGTGTAATCGAACTCTAGTGATTCCAGGATTTCACCATGCGTTTTGCAGGTTAAGAGTTTAGTGTTGTGATTTTTCTTTTTATTCCACAATGAGAGATGATAAATTGATTGACTTTATAAGAAAACTCATTTTTAAAATGAAATGAACCCTTCAAGAATTAAACGGATCAACTAAAAAGACCAGAGTAATTGCATAAATTACGGGAAAATTTGGGTTGATGAGTATCAGTGTAGAGACATGGGTTGGTCGCGAATATATGTGATGCAGAGTTAAAAAAAACATGTCAGGATAATTTGCATTTAAATTCATACACCTTCAGTGTACATTAGAAAAGTATAAAAGCTTCGAAATGCCAAGAAGGTGTTTCTATCTAACTCACAGTGGTCTCCAAGTGGTGAACCACCATTGGAGAACATTTTGGCATTCCGCAGAGAAATTACAAACACGAAGAAACAAATATCGCATCAATTTTTTTTAATGGGAAGTTTGAGCATCTAACCTTTTAACTGTTGGCTAACAAAACTCTGGAGCACATGAAGTCCCTGAAATTTTGTCGCGATTACATGCATTGCCTAGGTGAGTGTGGCAAATCTTGATATTACCACCACCATGACACGGAATTAAATTCCTCCTCCCCTAGTAAGAATTTCAAAAATCAACTATAGCACAATATTGCAATTCGTTTAAGAAGTTCAATATGTCATACTAATGAAGAAAATAGGAAAATGGGTACTTACTAGGGTATTTTCATCCCATAGTGTTTGTGAAAGTTTCTTCCATCTGAAGTAGTACACCCAAGTTTTATCGTAAAATGTTACTGGGAACAGTATACCGTTGGTAGTGTAATGGTATGATGAGATCGGAGAATCAGTAGCACTGAATTTTTAAATTTCGAATGGATTAGCAAAACAATGGGAGCACGTGAAGATTATACTTTTGTTCCAATATTCAGAGTTCTTTCACATTTATGAAAATCAGGCTTAAGGCAAAATCATTTTAAGGCAAAATGAGTGCTTTGATTAGCATATAATTCTTTGGGTTTTGAATTTGAGTTCCGTATACGATAAATTAGAAAGATGTTGTATTTAAGATAAGAGGAGGAGAATATAATGTTTAAATTGTAGATAACAATGATTACTAACACTAATAAGTTCGTAAACAAAGTATCAAGAAGATATTAAATCAGCGATTTAATAATTTCGATATAACCAACCAGGTGTAATTAATAATTCAGTTCATAAAATGTAGCTTTTATGACCATAATTTTGTTGATGTTGGTTTACATCGACATAAAATTATATCTAGTCATCCCCATAAAATTATATGTATGATATAAAGTTGCGAATTTGTTGGTGCATGAGGCTTAGTGATCATTGGCAGCTCTGACAGAATCGTGCATTGACGATTTCAATTAATAATTCTTCCCATTGACTTGGCTGGACTTCAGAGTCGCTCGACAAAATAATCCACCATGTTGTTTTCAAGTATAACTGCACAGCGGCGGCGCACAGAAACCTCGGTCCAAGCTTGACTTTAACAAGCGCCGGCTCTCGAACCTCCCCACCCCGTCCCTCCCCGAGCGAGTCTCTTCCTCCTGCCCTTTCCCAACTCGTCCTCCGTTCCATCCGGCTCACGCTCTCCCACCATCTCCTTGAGATTCGCCTCAGCCACCTTGATACGAGATATGGTCCCTGCTCCAGGACTCGTTATCCAACTCACGGGAATCACCCACGACTCAACAATCGAGAAGCATGGGAAACTCTAGGAACAATACGTTTGTCAAATGATACATATTTTTGTAAATAAGTGGCTCGAAAAGAACAAACACTTCTTAGAGAAAATTTCCACGCTTAAAAATTTCAATGTCGAGCTTCCAATCAAATGCTTAATTTCATATCCAAGGAATAAATTGAGCGTATAATATTTCATAGCTTGAAGATAACAGTGATCCGTTGAAGGTTAACTGTGGGAAAATGCTGGGAAACGCTTGTTCTTTTCGATTCTTTGGAATGCTTCCACGACGTGAGCCTGAATCAGTTCTTTACAGACGTGCCTGTTGTGAAATTGTCCCCTTTTGGGTATGCTGAGCGTTCTACTCCAGAGAGCTTTGGAAATTCTCCCTCGTTCAATTTGAAGGAGTTCACCTGGGCCCCCTACTTCGAGGGAAATTCCCACGACTCCTCCCTTGGCCCGCCTCCTTCGTCGTGGGCCTTTCAGTTCACCTCTCCCACCCCAAGCCACCAAAAAGAGGGGTCCCGCCCCGCCCCCACTGCACCTTCAAACCGAACACCCGAGACAGTTTCTGCCCGGGAAGACCTGCCGTATCACCCTCTTACGGGCGTCGAGCGAGGAAAAGGCTTCCGCAGGTAGGTCTTGGGTCTCACGTTTCGGGCCCTCCTATGCCAGGATGGGAGGTACCCTAATTGTGGAGTGACCCTGGAAATCAAATAAGCCTCGAGGGTGAAAGGCGGTGAGGGGGTTGCTTAAGGTTGGGCCTGAGAATTCTAGGTGAGGGCCGCGTTTTCTCGAGAAGGAGATGCAAAGTATGGACGAAGGTCTGCGGAAGTAATTCAAAATACACATTTCACATAACTGAACTTCCATGAATTTTCCGTAATGACACTACCTTCATTTTATATTTCCTATCCCTTGCAGGTGAAAAATATGTTAATGTGACACTTGGTGGTGCATAAAATAAACATAGAGCAATTCAAATGCTTATGTATAGAATTAGTGTGAATGCAAATAAGTGCTACCGGGGCATATTACAATAACCACTGATGAAGAAGGAAATTTTGGAGAGAAAGGCAAAGTGAGCAGACAATTTTAAGTGATCATATAAAACCTTTGATGATTTATGGATTGCCTGCTAACGTGGGAAAGGATAATGTTGCGATTGGGGCTAATTTCTTCAAATCCAATGACCATGCGATTGCGGTCTTTATATAAAAATGTAAAAGACTTGAGTAAATGCTCCCTTCACTCTATTATAATCATGATGATAGCAAAGGAGATCGAGATAAGGAATCGCTTCATGACACCTCATCCAAAGAACGAGTCACGATGTTGGGTAAATAATATTTTTCGTCACCCCATAAGTGAAAATAAGACGAAATACACTAAGCTCGCGAAAATACACGCAGAGCACGAGGAAAGGGGTATGCCAATTCCAGATGCCCCAAGCTCAGTCAAGTGGTACGACAATTTCTACGTTACTTTCTCCTCATCTCTGTCATGAAACACGTCCGCCTGACATACGGGACCAAGGATGTAATGCAGGGAGATATCTAACACTGACGTTAATCAAGCCCGATATCAAAAGCTCACATTTCGCGAATGGTTCCGCGATAACTTTTCTCCGCCACGCGCGCCGGCTCGTCAATTGTTTCCACGTGTATAAATCCCTTTCCCCTTCCCGTCCCCGCTTCCTCGACGTCACATGCACAGGATTGGTAGTCGACTCCACGGACTCCTTTCACTCGACGCCCCTACCCCACTTGTGTGCCGAAGAGGACACGCGAGCTCGCGTCGAAATTAGGCACGGGCCCAAATATGCGTGACCCCGTGGAGGACAGTCACAGGAGTAGGTTAATGCCAGAGTCTCGCCACCGTTCCGTCACATCCGTCCTTCCTGTACACTTACCACGCCCTAAGGGACCAGTGAATCCAAAATGAACGGTTCGTTCGCCTCTCACGAACACATGCTAGTAATTGCCATTAACTTCTAAACGGCTGGCCGAACACTCTTTCACGGACGGCTTCAAAGTGATCAGTCGAATAATGTTCCAGATAGTTTTTCTTTTGCAAGAATTACAACTTTTTGGCTATGAAGGGGCTATGAAGTCTCAGTCCCCTCCGCAATAAGGTCGTTAAATAAATATTTTCACAAATAAATTAATTTATGTTGACGACTCCATAAAAACAAAGAATAGAGATTGTAATATAGCATTTAAAGTATAAAAGACTGTAGTTTATAACGAAGAAGATATCGGGATGGAAACTTGAGTCTTAATTGCATGTCCTCATGAAGAAGTGGGCTCATCAATTATTCCTCAATTTTCAATGGAAAATATTTATAATGAAGTTGTTATGTAGATATATTAATTTTTTCCATTGCCACAAAAGATTAAAATTAGTAAAAGTTCTGATACAAGCATTTTGGATATCATTCATGCCTGATAAATGAGAGAATCAACTATGGTAACAATTCATCATTTAAGATAGCCAACTTCAAGAAAAAGAAGATTACCCACAGTTGCTCAAGTAATTTTCTCTCAGGAAAGGGTCACATAATGGAAATTATACCCTACTAAATTTTATTTTTTTACTACACATATCCCTCAATTTTTTAATTTTTCGCGCACTAACACGTACCATTAAAAATATGAACAACTCTAAGATACTTCAGCTGCATACATAAAATCATTAATGGCTCACTAAATAATAGCTGTAGGGACAAAAATTACCGCATTTGACTATAAGTCAGAGTCAATCCATACAACAATTTCTTGCATGGAGCTTTATTAATCACCATACATTCGCAGGTGAGCTGTCGTCAAGCTGAACATTTAGGGGTTTTTTGCAAAAACCTACTGCTCCGTGAAAATATAAATGAAAATTAGAAGTGTTATATCTTAAAATTGAACTTACAAACTAATAAAAATGGATCATAAATAAGTCTAGGCAGAATTTACGCTCGATGAGATTCAAAGTTTATTTCGAAATATAGCCGTACAATATTGCAGACAATACTTCAGCCAAGCCTTAAATGCTTCGAATTTAAACAAGATTAAAGGAATGGATGAGTAACTCGAGGGACCTTCTCCGGCTTTAACCACTCCACTCACGTATTTTTCTCCGAATTAATGACTATTCACGTAGCACGGTTCTACGTCCCAGCAATTTCCCTTTTTATCGGAGACCAGCGGGTTTGATCGCCCTCGGCGGCGTGGGAAGCGGGCGCATGTCTCTCCTCGTTAGCCCTTCAGTGATGCGTGCCATCCCGGGTGATTTGTACGGGTGGCTCCTTGGCTCCTCGGCCCGCCGCTCTTCGCATCGATTTATCTCCCGCCCTTTGCGCACCGAGCAGACACGCATCGCGCCGGCCGCCGAACAAAAGCTACTCCGCTTGGCCCGGTAATGACCGCGCGGGAACCTCCAGCGGCGGGAACATCGGCGGCGTTGCAAGTGGTAATTGCACACCCAACCGGCGCCGTGTGAACGCCCCCTTTCCTGGCCACGGCTTTATTTCAGCCATAAACGTTAACTCGGGGGCGTTTGCTTTTTATTTTTGCTGAAATGATCACTCCACTTTAGGAGGGAGGAATTACATTGCTAAGATAAAAGAAACGCCGCGAAGCATCGCCCTGTATACAGCCGTGTCCGGCTCAGAGAGACAACGGCCGCCGACAAAATACCTCAATTTGGTAGTTGGAGCGTGATATTTCAACCATTGCACCTGTTATTAACCTGGCTGAGAGATACCCCTGATCGGCGTTTGCCAGCTTGTGACAATATAGTAGTTCTACGTTCGAGAAAATAAATTTTCGCCAAAAGTCACTGGGATATGTGATAATGGCATTGAAGGTAGTCCATGTACTGTTCCATAAAGTAACTGGCCGAATTCAGGTTATCACGCAGTTATTTAGTTACCTCATTGGCTAAGTTAAAATTGGTCTTTGCCGAATTTGGGAGAGATACGGTTACCCAGGCAAATCGAAATAATTTTTGGAAATATTCCATCGGCAGATAATGACTACAAGCACACGAGAGTGTTTCGTAAATAAAATAGTATTTGTCCTTGTTGGTTCAAAATTTCAAATTGTGCAGAACAATTATAAATAATAGCTTTATCATCTGTCACGAACGCTCCAGAAAACTTCCACGGTAGGAAGAAATTAAACAGTGGTTGACAGTACTCATCCTCATGGAAAGCCAGACTGTGAAGTCTCCCGTCCGATGCTTGGCAAACGGCAACAGCAAGCGGAGCAACGACTTTCCAAGCTCGCGAATGTTCGCAAGGCATGCTGCGGGGAGGTAAGGAAATCATTCCCGGCAACGTAAATAATATTTCCTCGATGCTATCACCTGCGATGTTACGCGCATCGAGGTTATTGGCCGCGAGGTTCATCCGCAACGCAGCAGCCCCGGCGGATCCGCAGGCGATGTTCCACCCCACCAATGTTGTAATCGTCCGTGTCGCGTAGCAACCCTTGCAGGGGGTGCGACGACACTTCACCCCGCCCCCTCAGAGCAGATTCCTTAATACAACCGTCTTAAGCACGCCCTCCCTCTCGGCGTAATTAGGTTCTCTCTCTCTCTTTCCCCCCTTCTCTATCTATTTCCACATGGAATGATCTTCCGCACAGAGAGGACGAGGATTGGAGGTAGGGGAAGAGAGAGAAAGAGAGAGAGGCAGAGGAAAGGAGCGGGGGAGGGTCAAGGCCGACTGGTCACACAGCACGAGGCTCCCCGTCAGCGAGGCTAGACGAGGCGCGGAGGCAGTATTTTGTTGCCGTTGTGTGTGTGCGAGTCGGAGAGGGTGAGGCGATGAGGGGAGGAAGGGGTGCGGTCGGAGGAGGGGGGCGAGTGAGGGAGGTGGTTGATAACTCATATGAAGTTAATGTTTTTTGCCCGGCGCCTTGGGTTAAGGTTAACTAAGAAGGTTAGGTGACTGGGAGAGGGTAGACGAAGGTGGTGACTAAGGAGGTAAGCAGGGGGTCGAAAATCTTTCCACAAGTGGACGGCGGACGCCCTCAATGGCAATGCACTTTGACGCTAAACAAACTTGATATTCCTACGTGCCGCTATCGATAATGAAACTCAGAGAGAATATAGTATCAGCGATGGGAGTCGCGAAGTTGAATGCAAATTTCATTACCGTTGAAGCAAGCTCAATTGAGTCAGGAATCAAATTTAGGTATTCCGCCGGTCGAACTAATGCAAGCACCGATTGAGTCTTGGATAGCGTGGTGTGAGTTCACCTGGTAAGGGAAAGGTTGATAATTTGATTCCCGGTTCAGATGAATTTGCCCCCGACGACTACCAGTTATTCTTGCGTCAATGCTGGTGTCTTTTGGGGCGGAGGCCATGAGTTGTATGTCCATGTGATATTAGAGTTTCCCCTTCTTACTTTTCAATTCTAATTTTCACGTTATTGGATAGAGTTTTACTACATTAGTAGGTGAATATATATGCTAGTTGAAACGTATTTATATGCATGCGTGTAAGTTAAAAAGATTTTTTCATGAATGTAGATTTGCATAAATTTGTTGGTTTTGCATCTGGTTTTATTCCCTTTTACGGGAGGTAACCTACACCCCCCGCCACACGCCCCTGCGGCGGCTTGGGAGGTAATATGTAGATGTACACGAATGCTTCGCTGTGAAAGTATTGAGCCTGAAGATTTCGTCAATTAAAAATGAACCAATATCAAGATTTCTTTGGATATCAGCCGATAATTTCATTGACTAATGGTGAAAGTGATCCTTTAGAAACGCGAAAGCAGGCTGGCTAACCTATCATGCTTTTGTAACCAGACATTTGCTTTGAAATAAAGGACAAATGAACAGATGATTTTTTGTTATTTAGAAACTTGACCCAGAGTAATACCCATAATACACTCGAAGGATTTCTACGAGGTCATATTCAAACTAAAACCATCAACGTGTCCTGAATACCGCCACAGAAGAGGCGGATTTGATTTTAGGAGATAAGTTCGATTACTATTCCAATCCTTGTTTTGACATCAAATGGTGGACACCTCATTATCGGTGCAATGTCCGTCTCGTTCGGCGTTCAACTTGGATACGTACGTCTTTGCCTTTCCAGAAGGGTAGGCCAAAGAAAACTTTTTTTAATGGACTTTAATAAACTATCCGTCTCCAATATAATTTTTATTTATGTACTTGCTTTCATGGAAAAACTAATTACCGAGTCAGCTCTTTAATTGGCAATCATAAATAGATTAGCGGCAATCACGTAGAGAAGACCAACAAGGAAACATTAAACACGTTTAAATACATATCCGAAGATCCGAAAGAAAAGTAATTATATCTTTCCGATTTGAAGACTTTGAATTTGAAGAAAGATTTGAATACAGATCTTCCAACTTACAATTTGCAGTGTTATTAATTAATCAGAGATTCTATTTTAAAGTATTACTTATTTTTTACTCTTCAATGATAATGAAATTGAGTTTTAGCCAGTGAAACTTTAATTTGATTACACTTTATGTGGCTACCACCGTGTATCTCCATATTTTTGCATAATCGTTAATTGCGCTTACCAAAGCCCCGCAGTGTTGAAGGAGCTAATAAAACTGCCTTAAAGAAAGGCAAACACTTGCAAAGTAGTGACAGTAACAATCTGGAAACGGGATAACAAATGATAATTAGCACCCACCTATTCACTTAGTCATAAAAAATATGCAATGACAACTTTGTTAAGAGCAAAGTGGGTATATCTTCAAAAGTTTTAAACGACGGTAGATTAGTAGATAAAATTAGAATTTGGATTTTGAAACCTTTTTTCTTATGGAGATTCTAATGGAGAACATTTCTAATAGAGTTCATAAAATGAAATTTTATGAAATCTATTAGACAAGGTTCCGAATATTAGAATCTTGTTTCCTGAAAACTATGACTAGAAATACGAACGATTAATACCAGGAATTCATCTGTCATCGTGTAATGTTGTTATGCTTTTAAAGTGTTACACACAAATAAAATATCACTTTAATTTAATTATTTGATGTAATAGACCTAAATTACCTGGGTTTTAACCATTCTTGTTCTGTGGATAAGAAAACAGAATTAGATAAGAGAAATGTAAGAGGATTTGAGTATTCCCTTGAGCTTGAAATATAACATTAGCCTTTTATGCAGCAAAAAAAAAGAAGCCACAATATAAGTGAAATGTGTTAGGTAGTCTATCAGATATCTGCGGAAGAATGCAAACTGCTTAGATTGTAAGGGACGGAATAGACTGTCGGTGGAGGAATATGCGTCACAACGGATATTGGCAATGCTATTAGGTTACCTGCTCTTATGACGGATGTTACAGTTCTAATAGAAAGTCTATCAGTTATATTTCACTACAACAGCCGGAGTGTTAATTATTTATTTATGCTTTATTGTCCTCAAAAAATGCATGCGTACAATTTAGCAGCGATAACTTTAAAAAAAATGATCATTACGCTACGTTAAGGTGTTTCATTGAAAAAAATGGATCCGGGGATTCAGTATTATTTTTAATCTACGAATTATACTTCTAGAATCCTCTCCTTATCATTAAACAGGATTCAACGAAAAGAAATGCTTAATGATGTTATCGTTTTCCCTGTCCGAAATATTCATGGGGTTAAGTGAACTCCCTCCCTGTTAAGAGGGTGTGTTAAGGAGCAATATAGGGCTTTTTATGAGTAGTTAATGCTTCTCTCTTTATCTAAAAATAAAATAACCACTTAAGTGCCTCACTGTTGGCTTGGTAACCAATACAAACACCATTGGTCCAATCGAACAAGTATACTGGGGATGGATCGAGGCACCTATGCGAATGCGGGACAACTACTGAGTCTTCATATATTTCTTAGGAGGCTTGTCTTCATGCAAATTTAATGAGACTGTGGGGATGGAGGGTCGAAGGGAAGCTACGCAGCGGACGGTAGGGTCTGGGACGAGAAGGATTTCCACGTCTCTTTGGGCACTGTCAACAACAGATTTTCACTCGGGTCTCCGGAGTGCTGCTTCTTCTAGCACATCATTTCCTTAACACATTCCTCTTTAAAATTTGGGGGAATTCTGGGAATTCGTGGTGATTTAGGGAAAGAAAGTTTAGTTGAGAAACTTCAAGGCCCACGGAATATGAAATTGCGTCTTGCGAGGAAGAAAAAGCAGGGATTCAAACTAGGGGTCACTTGCTTAATCACAAGACTTTCTCCACGCGGCCATTTTATTTACTTAAATCCTCCTATTCACGCGTTATTTGTATAGTACGAGTCATAAACAATTTAAAATCTGGATTTATTCCATGGCATGTTAACAAAGAGAAAACGGGGTTGTTAATATTACGGTCCACGTAAGGATGTATTTTAGCATTCCGGTACTTTTTTGGATTAAAATTCGTTGAGGGAAAGAGGATTAAAGGAGTATGTTTTGTCATACTCAATTCAGGTGGTGCGCTTTATTTAATACCAGATGTATGAGAATATGAAATGAAATCAAGCATGCAGGTTTTTATAACAGGGGGGCAATTTAAAATACCGTAATGAGGAAAAAATTTGCAATTTTACGGCCGCGTGTGAAATGCTATGTCGGGCGGCATATTTAATCGAGCGATCCCATTAATCCAATTATGTACGCTATATGAAGTTATTCTACTTAATTTAAATCCCTGTATTTTCATTTTTTGAGCCGCCAACGGTGAAAATTCTTCAGGCGTGGCAAATGAAACTGTAACAAGATTTCATGGGAACAACTTACCATTTTCCAGAAAAATAATGTAGTCATTTTGAAACAAAAATTACGGCGGCGAACCGTACTGGGAGTAGCCGAAAAAAGTCTTTTCGGTAAAATGTTTCGTTGAGCTTCAATACTCGCTACTGGGAAAGGATATTGATATTGATAAAGGAAAACTCGACCAGCGATGACAGGAAACAATAGAGTACCATAGCTTCATTGAGAATTCAGTTTATATTACCTTACAAAAGTATTTCCATTGACGGAATTATGAAAAGACTACGGACAATAACCGGCGTGGTAACCGAAGAATGAATAGATTCACTTCCTAGTTCCGAGTGCAAACATTAGGAAATGTTGAAATACTATATTGACGTGTTTTTCTATATACTTATATAACCGGTTGGCACCGGACATATCGGTTCCCACGAATAAAAAAATGAGAGTATTAATGATTTAAGTATTAATGGGACCACTCAGTTTGAACTGAGATCACATGAACAGATCTGGTTCTGTGATCGTAAGTTAGTACGATTATTGAGTCCACCACATCCACGGGAAAGGAATTTCACCGCCGTCACATATAAATCTCGATGAAAAATAAAATAAAAAGGGAAGTATCTGTGACGGGAGAATGCACAACTGTGGGTAATCCTTGTTTGGGGAGGCAGCATCGTATCTGTAATCTAAAGGAGAGAAAGCAGTCACGCTGACTACTCTCCACCTCGGATTCTTAAAAGGTCGCCTTGGCGAACAAAAGGGGCACCCCCGAGAAAGGCAGGGCCTGGGGAAAAAAGGCCCTGGATATCGCTCGCCCAATCTGTCGGTGCGCCCCCGAACAATGGGCACCGCCTGGCGACGTCGTCGGCGGTCGGCCGTTGCCCGAGACGCCACTGCGATTGAGATTGTTCCAGATTCCGAGGTGCGTGCGTGAGAGAGTGAGTGAGCCAGCGGAGGGGAACTAGGAGGCAGGCCCCCCTGCGGTCGGGGTTAATCCTCGCCCTGCCCGACCGAAGAATATCGCCCCGGAGAGCGATGTGAATATTCATGGCGCGGAAGGAGCTCCTGGGAGAATCCATTTGGGTGCGGGAGAGGGAGAGTGGGAGGCAAGGGGGGAGGGAGAAAGGGCGCAAGAGGATGGGTCTTGGGGCCGCCGCGACAATTAACGCGAAGCTCTCTCCATGACGTCACAGAAAAAAGAAAATGACGTCGTGGAAAATTAAGGCGTCCGTCTTGCACACCAAAAAAAGTCCTTTCCCTACCGACCGTCATCCAAATCGGTTGTCGGGGTTTTGGTAAGATGCGTGATTAACATCTTGCCAGGGACAATTCTTATGTGTGGCTAGAACATAATAAAGCTGAGCATGTTTCAATTCTCAGAGCGATTATTTTTCTCCAATAAAATTAATGAAAAGTCCTGTTAACGTTATGTTAAATACATAACACGACCCTTTGTTAATTAACCAAGAGTTAGTTTTAATCGTAGATACACTGCAGGCATCAAGCTTACTGCGTGTCCTATTCGTACATTAAAGAATTATTCCTCATGTGCAGCCTGTGGTTTTTAATAAAAACACGGGCTTACGCTTTGTATTACGAGCTTAAATATTACGGAAAAGCTTCGATGGAAACCAATTTTCTATCCATTTTTAATCTATCTAACCTATACATGCGGATTTGGCGCAGTTCAAGGGAATCTATTCAAACCTCAACGGAACTCTATTGGCAACGCCTTGAGAAGGTATCCATTGTAAAACTCGTAAACCCCAAAAAGTATCAGAATCAAAAGACTGCACCGGACCTTCCGCTTCCTTTGGTGGGTGAAACAGCTCCCTAAAGCCATCTCTTGGTATAGGAGTCGGAGCACCTGGGCGTTTTAAAAACATCGCAGATCTCAGTGTAAATTAGTTTTCCTTGTAATATAGGTGAAATTGGTAGGGCATCCGCCCGGCAAGTGGAAGGTCCGGTGTTCAACTCTCGGAAAAGGATATATTTTTACATTTGTGATCTGCTCAAATCCACCTTCCCCACCTGTCCTGTGCTCGTCTTTTATGTGTTTTCCTATCCCTTTTCCTTATATCTATTTCAATGTGTGAATGAATATTTGTTCGCCGTATGGCGGGATTTCGTATTTGAATGTGTATATGGCCAATGTGGCTCATCTCTCCTTCTGGCTATGCGTGCCATGAAACGTACTGTTCCTATTCTCTATGATGCTATATGCTTTCTAACCTACTGTCTCCTCTTCATGTGTCTGTTGTCTATTTCTCCTTTGGTGGGTAAAATAGATCCCTAAAGCCATCTCTTGGCCAAGGAGTCGGAGCACCTGGGCGCTTTAAAAGCATCGCAGATCTCAGTGTAATTAGGTTTTCTTAATGCGTAAAATATTTTTACAATTTCAAAATAATGGCGAAATATTTTTACGTTTGTGATCTGCTCAAATCCGCCTTCCCCACCTGTCCTGTGTTCGTCTTTTATGTGTTTTCCTATCCCCTTTCCTTATATCTATTTCAATGTGTGAATGAAATATATATATGATATATATATAAATATAAATAATGTTTATATATATATATATATATATATATATATATATATATATATATATATATATATATATATGCACATAATGAGGAAGTACTAGAAATGGTGGGGGAGGAGAGGGGTTTGTTGAGAGAAATCCTATGGAGGCAGGAAAAATGGATGAAGGGCGTATTGAGCGGTAGTGGAATGTTGAAGAGGGTAATAGAGGGAAGAATGTTGGGCAAGCGAGGTAAGGGTAGGAACAGGATAGGGGTGTTGGACGGGATGAAGGGAGGAAAGAAGTACACCGAGATGAAGAGGGACCTGATATAGATTAGTTTGCAAGGTGGGGAGTCACAAAATGTTTATTTGATAGTTGGGTCCATCCAAAAACCTACCTTAACCGGTAGATTACCTAAAAAAAAATATGCACATACACACAAATATCGATGAGTTAGAAGCACTCGCGTGAGAAATATAACACCGTCTAACATGACATGTCATCGTCTAACCTGTACGTTATTTGAAGGCTTAAGAGAAAGGCCAAAATCAGTGTACCATGCGCATTTTTAAGCTTTCTGTGTCTATTTTTGTGTTCTGATGTGACGCCCAATGTTTAAATATAATTATATACACACGAGGTGTGTTCAATACATAACGAGAATTTTTTCATTTCACAGGTTTGGAGAGTCCGATTGTCAAACTTTTTTTTTATTATGTTGGTATACATGCCCCTGAAGTATGATAAAACTTTCAGCTGATTTCATAGTGGACTTTGTCTGTGACAGCCACTAAGGTTAGGCGTGTTTTATGAGCTCGGCGATTTTCGTTTGTTAAAAGAAATGGATCAAAGAATTTGTATCAAATTTTGAGTAAAAAATGAAATAAAGTGTAACAAAGTGTGTGAAGTGTTAACAAAGGCCTCTGGTGAGTCTACTATGAGTAAATCAAGAGTTTATGAGTGGTATAAGCGTTTCCAAGAAGGCCGTGAAGACCTTGAAGATAACGAACGCCCTGGACGCCCCAACACATCAACAATCGATGAAAACGTGGAAAAGGTGTAAGAAATGGGTATGAAAAATCGCCGAATCACGATTAGGTGGTCGCTGATGATGTTGGCATGTCGATTGGATCATGGCATATCATAGCCGGCCTCGGTGGTGGCTGGGAAACGTCCTTGTTTCCATAAACATGGGTTTATGGATATGCCGTTGAAACTAAGGCTCAAAGATCCCAGTGGAGGCATTGGTGGCTTGCCAAGACCGAAAAAGGCTCGACAAGTGCGGTTGAACGTGAAGGTTATACTCACTGTGATCTTCGATTTTAATGGCAAAGTGTATCATGAAATCCTGCCGCCAGGTCAAACGGTCAATAAGAAGTACTACCTATAAGTTCAACGCCGCTTGCGTGAAGCAATGCGAAAAAAACGCCCGGATCTGTGGAAAAACATTTCATGGCTTTTGTACCACGATAATTCACCAGCTCACACTTCATTGCTTGTTCGTGAATTTGTGGCCAAAACAATACTGTGACGATGCCCCAGGCTCCATATTCGCCAGATATGACTTTTGACTTTTCCGTATGACTTTTTCCTATTTCCAAAAATTAAGAGAACGTTGAAGGGCCGTCGTTTTACAGCCGTAGATGGCATTAAAAGCGCATCGCTGAAAGAACTAAAGGCTATCTCAAAGATCGAGTTTGAGAAGTGTTTCGGGGAATTGAAGAAGCGCTGGTACAAGAGCATAATCTCCAATGCGGACTTTTGAAGGTCACAACATTAATGGAAAGAATAAATAAATATTATTACCCGAAAAATTGAAATTATCGTTATTTTTTTAACACACCTCGTATATGTATGCGTGTAAATTATATATATATATATATATATATATATATATATGTATATATGTATGTATGTATATATATATATATATATATATATATATATATATATATATATATATATATATATATATATATATATATAACTTTTGAAACCACCTCAATTATGATTCCCAAGAATGTAATGATGGGCACTATAGATAATATGAGTCCTGGCAACTACGGGACTCGGCCCAAGAGGCCGTGTGTCGTGCCCGGCAGCGGGAGAGGCAAGGCTTCCGCGGTCGTCATCCCACGAAACCCTTGCAGGGAAGAAATAACTGCAGCAGGACAGAAGACTCAGAAGAAGACGAGTGTAGTTAGAATAGGAACCTGGAACGTCAGGACAATGTTGAGGAGAGGCAAATTAGAAAATATTAAGCGAGAGATGGAAAGAGGTAATTTAAATGTTTTAGGTCTCCGCGAGGTGAGATGGAAGGATAGCGGGGATTACTGGAGTGACAATGATAGAGTGATATACAGCGGCGGGGACGAGAGCCAACGAGGGGCGGCCGTAATTTTAAATGAAGGGGTAGGAAGAAGCGTAGTCAACATAGAGCAAGCAACAGATAGAATTTTACTCGTAGAGATTAAAGCAGAGCCGACGAACTTGGTCATTGTTCAGGTATACATGCCACCGAGCAACCACAAAGAGGAAGAAGTCGATAGGATGTACGATGAGTTAGAGGATATCATCGCGAGTGTTCCTGCAGGGAAACATTTGATAGTGATGGGGGATTGGAATGCGACGGGAGGCGAAGGAAGAGATGGAGGTGAGGTGGGGGACTATGGGTTAGGCACGAGGAATGAACGCGGGGAGAAAGCAATAGAATTCTGCAGGAGACAGGGGTTAGTCATCACCAACACATGGTTTAGACATCACAAAAGGCGTAGGTATACATGGAAAATGCCAGGTGACTCAGAAAGGTATCAGTTAGATTATATTATGGTTAGGCACAGGTTTAGGAACAGTGTGATAAATTCGCACAGTTTCCCAGGAGCGGATGCGGACTCTGACCAAAATTTAGTTGTTATGAAATGTAACGCTCGTTTCAAGAAGATAAGGCAAGGGCGGCGGGTTCGGAAATGGAATTTAGAAGCATTAAATGGATTAACGAGGAAGGAATATCAGCAGGCAGTAGAGAAAATGATGGATGACGGTAAAAAACTTAGTATTATCGAAGAAAAATGGGAATGTATCAAAAAAGGGATATTGGAAGCCGCAAAAGACACTATAGGAACCGTTAACGGGAAAAGGATAAGGAAACCATGGGTAACGGATGAGATGATTGCAAAGATGGATGAGAGAAGAAGATGGAAAAATGTAAACACAGAGTTAGGTAAAATGAAGTACAAAGAGTTAAACAATAAATTGAGAAGAGCCAAAAATAAAGCAAAAGAAGAATGGTGGAAAACGCAATGCGAGGATATGGAAAGTTTACAGAAGAAGGGTGAAATTGGTGCTCTATACACAGTAAAGGTTAAGTTATTATCGGGAAGTAAAAAGGCAAGATCTGTGCTAACAGTTACAGATAAGTGGGGTAAGATAATAGTTGAACCAGGAAAAATCCAAGAGAGATGGAAGGAATTTATAGTAACACTGTATGGCAAAGAACTTAGGCCGACAAGGTTAGACATAGAAAAGGAACATGACGTAGAAGAAGATAGCTTAGGTCCAGGCATACTCGACGACGAAATAGAAAGGGCATTAAAGGAGATGAAAGCAAATAAGGCCGTGGGGGTGGACAACATTCCTGTAGAAATGTTGAAATGGTTAGGAAAAGGTGGGGAGAAGGCCATATATGGACTAATTCGTAGTATCTATGAGGAAGGAATCTGGCCAGAAGATTTTGTGAGATCGGTATTAGTTCCTATTCCAAAAAAGGCAAAGTCTACGTCATGTGAGGATTACAGAACAATAAGTTTGATATCTCACGCAGCTAAAGTTATTCTCAGGATCATCAACAAAAGGATAGAGAGTAAGGCAAATGATTACTTAGGGGATGATCAGTTTGGGTTTAGGAAAGGAAGAGGTACGCGTGATGCCATTGCAGTAATGAGATCACTAATCGAGAGGAATATAGAATACAATCAGGATGTTTTTGCCTGTTTTGTTTATTTCGAAAAAGCGTTTGATAGAGTGAATTGGGAAAAATTAATGCGTGTATTGCAGAAAATAGGAATGGATTGGAGGGACAGGAGACTGATCCGCAACCTGTACATATCTCAGACTGCTCAGGTGCGAGTGGGGAACGGAGAGTCCGGATGGGCAGTGTTAGGAAGAGGTGTAAGAGGAAAACAAATGAGGAAGTACTAGAGATGGTGGGTGAGGAGAGGGGTTTGTTGAGAGAAATCCTATGGAGGCAGGAAAAACGGATAAAAGGCGTATTTAGCGGTAGTGGAATGTTGAAGAAGGTAATAGAGGGGAGAATGTTGGGCAAGCGAGGAAACGGTAAGAACAGGATAGGGATGTTGGATGGGATGAAGGGTGGAAAGAAGTACATAGAGATGAAGAGGGACCTCATATACGAGTAGTTTAGGTTGCTGGATTGGGTTTTGTTTGGAGTTACAAAATATTTATTTGATAGTTGTGTCCATCCAAAAACCTACCCTAACCGGTAGATTACCTAATAATATAACTTTTGAACGGCACATTAGAACGCAGAATAAAACAGATAACACGTAAAAGGACACTCACACTGTAGATGATTTAAGCTTTCGGCCTACTCCGAGGCCTTCTTCAGGTCAGACTGAGCAGTTTCTATACATGTATACACATAGAAATATAACATTTACTACACGTTGAAACATAAGTTTTAGTCTTGATAAAGCACAGTAATCAGCGCTAAGGTCGGTTTAGTAGGTGATGGTAGAGCTCACCCAGCACTAAGCCCGACGGCGTGTGAATATCCACACATCAGGGTAGGGGGGCCAGTTCCTTTCCCTGTGCTATGGTTTCCCAGGAAGACGTGGTAACCGAAATATCACAAGGTTTTGGTGGAGCTGCAGGTACCCAGAGAGGCTTGCCCGGAAATCGAACCCGGGCCCTCCGGTCTAACGCTCATCCCCTGGACTACCGCGAACTACACCCACATATTCGTGTGACCCAGACATATGTTGTGTCTTTGTAAGACAGGAAAAATGGCATAATACATAAATTAAATTTGTAGAAGGGCTCTAAATTTAATGTTGACGTAAGATCAATGAATGTCCTCATTTGTAAAAAAGAACTGGAGTTAATTCTACGTCCTCCAGTAGTGCAACCCTTTTAGAGGATTAGCGAATAGCATTGCAAGTATTCGAAATATTGCAATGTGGTTTTCTTTAAAAAGTGTCAAATTTTCATCAATAAGTCAAAAAAGAATTTGTCTATTGAAATCAATCAATCTAAAAAAATAAATTTAATACATATCTTAGGAATACCTCAAATTTGCAAAAAGGAATATGCACAATGCTGTACAAATTTCAAAGTTTCTATTTGCTGTCTAATTTCAAAGTAATTTTCAAAATAACTATTCATGAAATATGAATTAAATTCAACGAAATGTCATTTTTTTCCTTGAACAAAAAGGAGCAGTTTCCCTTATTACTTTAGAGTGCCTAATAATGCTTACAATGAATCTCATATTTTCTTCTTAAAATTTAGGTGAATTGCAATTTTGCAAACTGAATGATGCCTATTGCGCACAGCTGTTGAATTGGCGGAGGCCGACGACATTTCGCCAATATTGCCTTAGGCTTTTTTCACGATTTTTTAATACATGGACAAACGCAATTATGGAGGCAATTAATTAACCACAGTGAGATAAAAGTACTCCTGGGAAATCGCAAAGGGAAACAGTTGTAATAAGACGTTCGGTCACATTGTTAAAGACATGTAAAGATACTAATTACGGGGATATTTACGAAGCAATGCACGGCCAGTTATTCAGTTTGCATATTTATCTGTTGTGATTGTCTGTATACATTTCACGATATTCCATCATTTCGGTTTACAATGTTGCGTGGGAAGCACGTACGTAGATAGGCATGTGCCTGCATTCCATTTCTAAGTTATCCTCGTGTATGGTCAATTTTGATAACAAGACATTACGCAATCGATCGCGCTAAAGTAATTTTTCAGTCCAACTTATAGCACCTCAGTTCCTTACTTAGTACAACATTTTCCACATAATTCAATACTGGAATATATTTAAAGTCAGTAGATTTTAGGGAATGGGTGTGGAACAGAATAAATCCAAATATGCTTTAGGCGCAACACGGGGATGGGCTTAACATAAAAAATACGTTTTCATGCAGTTTGTTTCCTGCTTTCCATAGAGTACAATATATATCTCCACAAATACAATTTACATCTTAATTTTTGTGTCAATACGATAGCTACACAGCGATCACCACATTATCGAAAAACGCGTTTTTAATGTACAATTATATATGATCCGGGACCTATTGTTACTTGAAATGGTAAATGGCGCTCATCATAAGATATTAGAGATTAATCATCATCATCATATCATATAAGAGATTAATTTAAATATTCGTAGTTACAGCTGTAATTTAAAATACTTTCTTTTCTCTGAAGAAGACCTTATGTGCCGGTGTAAAAGAACTAAAGCTACCCCAGCTTACAAAATATAAAAACTCTCGGAAAGTCGGCGGGATCATAATGGATTATATAAAGAAGGCTCCAAGGGTAGATCTGTATCTCCTCCACTTATCCTGAATGATACGGCCACATCGCAGTGATCATATTCCAGGAATAACAATTGACCTTGATAAGAGCATAAATTTGGAAATCTTGAATTCCGGACGCAAATCCCTTTGAACAACTTTTTACAGAATTTGCAAAAGGTACGTTGCCATCTGAAAAATTGGTTGCTGTATTCCCGTGGTCAACAGTCGGATAACATTTACAATAAATTACGGATTCTAATCGTTTTCTTGAGACCCCCTTAGGGAAGAATGTGAAGAGAACAAGTTTTATATGGAGAAGTGGCCAAAAATTCAAGTTAAAATCACACCTCCTAGGCACAAAGGAAAAATATAAACAAAATGTACATGGCAGCAAAACAATCGCTGATTGGAACGGTCTACCTTCAATACTATTCCAGCTCTTCCCAAACAATGTAAATATTTGTAAGATTGGGGGTAACAAATTTCTAGAATGATTGAACGTTTGCATAAGTGTAAAAATTGAATGAAAACCAGGAAAACTGTTAACTTGTACAAATATACTTGATTAATAATGATAATATATCATACAACACTGAATAATGAATTTAACAACAAACTTACAGGTGATTTTGGCTTAACTTGTGCCCTTTTTAGTTGTTAGAATCCTCAATAACAATTGAAGCGTATTTTTCTTTGAAATATGACATATTGGCAAAATTCAACGCTGAATAATTTTAAATACAACATTGGATTCCCAGAATATAATGGTAACCAAACAAATTCAGCGGTGTATAACAAAAATGTTATATATATATATTGACATAAGGTCAAATAAACGAAAACCAAAATTATCCATCATAAAATGAACAAATACAAAAGCGCTGAAATAACTTGACTCATTCATATTTATTGAGGAGAATATTTATCTATCATCTCCGTATTTTATACAGACCATACTATAAATGCGCCTTTGGGAATCAATATTTTATGAAATTATTGAAACAGTAGTATGATGAAGGTCCGATAGATTTGTTTTATAAGTATTAATATTCATAACAACTAAATATAGCAATTAAACTTTTAGAATTAAAAAAACGATAATTTGGAATTTGAAATAGGTCGGTTTAGATAAATCTAAGCACCCGTTTCTCTGGAAATAACCACTGAGAGAGTAATCCTTTTGAGGGTTTAATAATAAATAAGGACACCTCCCGTTATCGTTTTTAAGCAATGGACTCACATACCGTTGAAAATGAGCAACACTGTGTGACAAGCCATAACCATTACGTCAAACCATGAAATTGCATCATAAAAAGAACGATTGTTAATCCTAAACCAGGATTTCGGAATTTTAGTGTTAAGAATTTATTTATGAAAATAATTTTGGGAGAAATAAAGGTGGGTTCCGTCCATGGGTTTGGGTTAGTGCACTGAATTAAGTTGGATCCAATTCTTGCAAACCATTAATGGACAAATCCGATAATAATAGTAACGACTAAACTCAAAGTAATTCAAAATTTGTAACAATTAATATATCACAAAATGCATCAGAAATGAGTACTATTTTTTGATGGATTCAGGAAATAAGACATTTGAGAATAAAGTGAACATCATTTATTTATTGCTAAAATTATGAGAGACCTAAGATAAGTACGCCTCCATCGTTAAAATAAACCATGCACCTAAAGAACTGCCTTCTTTCACTCTCCATAGCATTTGAAGATATTATTTATACTTTAAGCCGAGGTTCCACGGATACAATTAAATAAAAGCAGTTATATTTTTTGAGACGACTCACACGTTTTTGACACTCGTGTAAAAATACAACAACGATAAATTCTTGACTGTGAAGAGTAAAGTGTGTTATCGAAAATATCGAAATAACTTTTCTTTGGTCATTTAACTTTAAACAAACTTCCTCTTCCTAAAACTATTAAAAAGTTGATTATTTTTTAATACTCCTATGTATTGATTTAACATCTCTTTCTCACAATCATTATTGTCTTTAATGGCACTGAATGATTTTTTTTCAAGAACTATAAATGCTACGTTTATTGAGGAGAATAGTCTCGCACATTCAGGATGGAGATTTTGAGCTGTTAGAGAAGTAGGGAAAATGGCATGGAGGAATAGTGATATTTTCGAATGGTCTGCTTATACTAACGCGTAGATTTGTGGCAATATATTACGTGCACTCTAAGGATAAACAAGGAAGATAAACACAGTTCAGTCCAAAACTCATTGGATAACGCTGCAAGCTGTTTGGATGCGGTGAAAAAAAAAGCAATGAGCTATGTGAATGCTATTTCGTTTTATTTCGGACCCGTCAAACTACCCTTTTCTCACGAAGAAAACATCCCTAACGGCGTTGAGACATTGGTACTCACTCACTCTTGGATTTGAATTTTCTGAGGATGCGGCGACACACACCAATTATGCTAATGTTTACTATATCGATCGTGGAAATAGCGCTGCTTACCAATAGCCAGGCGGGCGCCTTTTATTCTTCGGCCGACAGATGGAGACAGTAGTGACATGGTGGACTCGGGTGGAACTAGGAGCGGAGAAGGGCACCGCTGGCCGGCGAATGAGGTTGATGGTGACTCCGCTCGCGGAGAAGAGGCGCTGCCCACACCGTTTGACCATGCCAACTCCACGACACTGTCAATGGATGACGATCTGGGAATGCGATCGCTGGATGGGGTTGATTCGGCCTCCCTCCTGGAATTGCAGGGAGGTTACTGATGAGACAGAGGTGAAGAGAGTGGGAAGTTTTACTTTTCGACTCCTTCAGCTCCTTGACCTCCACGGCTTCAATGAGACTTCTGAATTTTAAAGTACTGGGCGAAAAGAATTAAAGTAAAGGGCACTAACTTCCAAAGATAATTTTAAAGAGTATCCATCAAACGAAAAACTAATATTAAGAATAAAGAAAAGTATGTGGGGAATTTCAACTGATGTAATTCTTTTCGTTGTATTTTTCCAAGTACGCTTTGACACATCAGTTCAACACGGTCAGTTCAGGGTTGAATAACATGGAGAAAATTATTTGGGCAGTTTGATAAAATTAAAGAATCGAAGATACAAGGTTTTTGTCCGGCTGACTCATGTTCACTACCATCAAACATATATTTGTATTTATTAAGTGAACCATTTAATTCAAATTGGACAACTCATAAGCTGAGTATTCCTTGGAGAATCTTTCCTAAATAAAAATCTACTTAAACTTGAAATAATTTCGAATACTTGCCTCCTTTTCCTGCCAGAAATAATAATATTAAATAATTACATCATATAAAAAGAAGGAAATAGTTAATTATGTTGTATTTTGAATGCTAAGTACATTTTCTTTCCAGGTTTTTATTAATTAGAATATCCTTACAATTAATTTCTTTAGGCTAAATGTTTCTTAAATTTTTTTACAACACCCAAAATTTATTTCGAAGTATTTAGTTAACGCAAACATTTTCAAGTGCTTTAATTTCCTAAATTAATAATAATAAAATGGATTTATCCAGTTAAAAAATATTATTTAGTGTTTATTGAAAACTCCGACCATTTAAGTCATGGATGAAGCTTTCCATTTTACATTTAGAATAATTGCTAAGGTATGATATACGTGACCTTTTCCCTACCTAGCTCCAAGTAGCCAGTCTTGCAAAGTATTTGTGGCTGCAATCGTGGTTGCAATTTACCTTAAAAAATAAATAGCTTTCATGATTTACGATTCTTTTCATGGTAGGGATTCATGCCTCCATTTTAACAATTTTTAGCAGCGTGCTTTTACTTTATGCACTCAATTATTAAAATAATAATGAGCAATTGAAGAGTTAAAATACAAAATCCCAGATGTCAGGTTTTTAAACCCTTTTTTGTAGCATCAAATAATCTAATTTCCAACACATCCTCTCTAAGATTTGCTATGAAGACTTTGAACGCCACATTTGATAGGCATATCTGAATCTGAGATAAATGTTTCAAAAGATTTACTCATATATTCCGGGAATTATCGAGAAAATGGTTGTCAGACTAGGAGAAAGAGGGGATTGAAGAAGCTGTTTGCCGAAAAATTAAAATGATTCTTAAAACATATTTCATATATATTCTTCAGACTCTAATTTGTGAAGACTTTTTATAATTAACAATTTAATCAATCTCCAAACCTGAAACACCTTACGTCCAAGTAAAGGTCAAGCGATCATGGTGAAGCCTTTGTCGTAACTTAAGAGCACATAACCGTCAAGAGCGTAAAACCGTCAACAAATTCGAAGAACACATTAATTGGATCAAAACTGTTTTCAGATTAAATTTAAACTTTACTCTGTCCACCGCTTGCCTCTTGGTCAGAATTGAGCCAACAATGAAACTATGAATTTATTTTATTCAAGGCATACAAAATATCACCAAAATTGCAAATCTAAGAAATCTATCATGATGTCATATTCATTGCCGTCGAAAGAATTCATTTACACTGGAATCCACGACATCTCAGAAAGAGGGCGAACAAAAAAAATTGCTGACACGAGCGAAAAGTCATCGATGAGCATCACAATACTAAGCGATCAAAATGAGTTATTTCCGATTCGCAAAAGGTGCTTTCCACCGGTCAGCATTGTGTTCGTGAAATTCCCTCGGGCGGCATGACCCCATGGCGGAGTGGAAGGGGTCCACAAAGGCTTCTGTGGCGCACTGACCTTTCCCAGCTCAGCCTCCGGTGCGCCGGGTTGTCTGCCGTCGCCCTGGACGACCCTTCGCCGCTCCCCGAGGAGCCGTGGGACGAGCACGCGGTGCCGCGTTGGTTGAGGAGCCTCGCCAGCCGGTACAGGGCCGTGGTGCTTCCGCTGCCCCCGGGGGCGGAGAGGCGGCCTCCCGAGGACGGAGAGTGGGATTGGTACGGTGGCGGTGCCGACCCCGGCGTCGTCGCCCCCGGGGTGAGGAGCAGGTGGGGCGAGGGGGCGGTGGTGCTCCAGCCGGCGGCCGCCTGCGACTCCGGAGAGCAAAGTCTCTGCGGCACTGTCGGTAGAAGTAGGGAGAGGGGAAGAGGAGGAATGAGACAAAATAAAATAATGACACACCTCGATAAGATGTGCTCTAACGAGAGAAAAATATACACGTATAATGCCACTTTGTAAGAAACTATGCCATCACACATTGATAGAGTTAACCAAATTCATTGAAAATTTAATCTTACCCTACGAGCTATAATGCGTGCAACAACTAAATCCTAAAGTACATGTTATATATGTGTTTGTCCATGTATGTATACATGTTAATTTTTTTATAGTCAATTATTATTACTGCATTTTTAGCTGCCGGATATGATCTACTTGTATGTGGCGTAGAAATGAGCGTTGGGGTGCTCGGATGTCTCTCTGTAAGTCACCGATGAATGATGAAATTTAACGCTAAATCTTAAATTAAAATGCTCGGTAGCTCACAAAATAAACTTCATTAGTTGTGCTCACGGCATTAATAATTGACAGTTATTAAGAAAGTTAATGAAGTTTTAGAGCGGGCAATGGCATGTATTTTAATTTTAACTTGATCCACGGCATTTCCTCTCAAGTCATTATTGATAGTTGAAACTGAACACATTAATTTACAAATTAAGGATAACAGTTTCCGGCGGAAGGTGGTGTTTCACGTTACCACTTTATTAAATAACGCTTGGATTAGCTCACCTAAAAGCCTTAAAAAATAACTACGTGTGTTTACATTTTTTCATTATCAGTGACACATAAGCCTGTACCTGACACTAAGCATTGAAGCGAGTAAGAATTATGGTGAGATTTTAAGCGAAAAATCAAAAGGTTTTATTTAATTTGTTGATGAAAGCGTAAATATGTAGAATCAATTCGTAAATGAGACACAAATACCTGTGTTTTCCACAGATTTTTTTTATTACTCGGACCAAGTATCGACCTAAAATGTCATCAGGTGAGTTGTAAACAAAACCTCGCTCTTCTATATAACTTTTTTGAAATTGATCAAAGACGTTATAAGAAAATTTAAAAAACTGGTCATTAATGAAATGTAAAGTGCCGCCCTGGACAAGATTCAACTGCAAAATGACAAAGGAGTTTCATCTCGATGTACACCAACTTGTTCTACAGTTAAGTTTTACTCAGTAAAGTTCTCACAAACGTTTGGAAAAAGTTCGAAGAAATCTTCAAATGGCATGACGAAAGAGAGAAATGCACGAGAGATTAAAGTTCTGTATGAAAGAAAGAAATTAATTTAGCCGAAGACAACGACGAGTTGTAGCTTACTACCTACGAGTTGCATCGTCAGGAGAAATGTCAACGTAAGGAATGGTAAGGGACTAGAAAAACAGCGTTAAGTTAAAAATAAGGTGTGGAGTAGTTAAAGGTGGACTCACTTTTATTTTAGCTTTTCTTTCTGTCTCTGCCCATTTTTGCATTCGTATTTTAAGTTTTGTAAGACTTTATCAAGTCTCCATTAGAAAGAATGGTAATAACTATTTTAATCCTTGAAGTGCCGAGTGATCTCTTTGTCCCTTCTCTATTTCCCTTATTCTATCGTAAGTGTATCAGTACGTCCAAATATTCCATGGGGTCACAATATAAAGTCTGGTTTGACTCATTTTCCTATTTATACAAATTCATATTATTCTTATGTTCATTAGAGTGCTTCAATAAAATGAAAGTTAGCGTGAAAAATTTAATACCCTTCGCTATATTAGCCGTGTGTAGAATACTCGGTAGGCTCATATTTGCCAATTGAAAAACTACTAGTAAATTATTCTGTTCAGTAAGGGTGCAAATGTAGCACGTTTTAAAGAACAAAAGGCAAATATCATAAAAGAAGAAAACTTAAATGTTTTAAAATCAAAGACACCATTTTTCATTCATGCTATTTACGACGGAATTGAAGAAAATTATTTCAATGGTATTGCCTAATTCTGCCCTTTCAAAGGCATCCATTTTTTCTTCTTTTTAAATTAAGTGAACATGTTTAGTTGAAGGACTTTCGAAACTTCTCGAAGAAAACTCGTCAAAACTAAAATTTGGCAGAGGTATAATAATTTGTAAATCATATCTTCTAAAAGATACTGTTAAAAATGGCATCTTTTATCGTTTAATCAACCAAACGAGCGATTTTCCAAGTCACTTATTAGACGAATTACACATTGAAACGAATCATCGATCTCCGAAGCCTAATTCGCATACGTACGGGTATGTCTTGCAATGGCTTAAAAATACAATCACTCATTCTATGCTCAGTCGTCTATGATATCCCGAGTTACTGAATGTTCGCTACGGAAATGCAGTGTTTGGCGCAATGTGCATTGGCTTGTGAGCTGATTCGAGGAGGTGAAGGATGCGTGGAAGGAACAATGAGGATGAGGAGAGGATCAATGCACCAGTGAAGTGGATGTTCTTGCGTCACGACCAGCGGGCTGTCGAAAGCATCGTGCTTCGAAATGTACTGAACAGTATAACTATCAGGGCGTTCTGCAAGTGGTAAATATTGACCAAAATAACAGCCAATTTGCGTTTATAAGTATTCTGTTATTTATAAAACATTAATTTAAGTGGTAAATTTCATGATTTGGCTTAGTCTCCAACACGGTTCTACTCATTTTTGAAAATCAGTTCGTGATATTTTTATTTTTTTCCCTCTGTCTTGAAATATTTTTTCCCATCCTTTTCATGAAATCTTGGTTGATATAATTCTTGAAAAAATGAGGAATTTAGTTTAATTTTGAGCAATTTCAAAGAATCTCTCGTGTATATTAAAATATTATTCTTGCAGTTTTGAATACGTCTTACTGAAAATTTTAAAGTATAGCTAAGCAATATAAATACGTAATTTAATACGAATTCGTGCGAGACATCGCATTTTCTCTCAGTTTTCATGCCAACTCTATAATAAATGAAACCTGCTCATATTTCCCACTAACATGAAATATACAGATTGATTATTTGGTAATGCTTATTTATTAGAACGAAAGAGCACATCATGAGGTGAATGAAACTTCCTCCATTTAAGAACCACTTCCTTTTAAGAAGCACGCATTCTTAACTTGGGCAGCTTTGGTTAAAAATGAGCATGCGAATATATTGGGAATAACTGCGCGTTCCACGGTGGAAGTGATGCATCTTCAAAGGCATAACTCAATGTCACTCGTTACACTATGATATCACAACTAAGTCTAACACGTTTCTTGATTTAGGGACTTCCGGGCACGCCGAAAAGCATAGCCGTAACTGAAATATCCAGGTCATTCTAAAAGCGGAATGCAATACTTTAAAGTACAGTCAAAACGCGTGCATAATAGGATCTACTTGTAATTTATAAAATATATTCCTGCATCCGCCAACCGTTACTTACAAATTGGAACAGACACAGATTGAAAAGATTCTTTGAGCTTAAAAAATTCCACCCCACTTCGCGCAGTTGCTAGCAATGACGTTCATCAATTCAAACCATGCTCATGAAATGAATACCTACACCGTTCTATTTATTCTTGACTCGAGATAAAATGCAATACGGGGCAAAATTACCTCACCATTCGATTAATTACCAGAATCTGCTTTCAGACTCAATATCTAGAACTCGACTAATTAGTATTTCTGGGTATTGAAAAAATCTTAGTGATGCCTGGAACAAATTCGCCTTTAATAAATTTAATTATTCATTTGAAATGTAAAAGTGTCAAAAATAATTTTTTCAAATTATTAGAGCGCTATATTCATTTCTCGAATTGTTTGAAGAGAATAAATTTTCTATTGTTCTCCCTCGCATTTTCATTTTTTAGTCGAGAACAAGTGCATTTGTGCGACTGATAGGATAAAGTAAAGCGTAGATTTTGGTCCACGAAATTACAAAAGATTCTGATTCACTGAATATTCCAGTTTGAGGCTCTCACTGAAATAGTCGCAGAAAGGGACTTAGGCTTGACGCGGTAAAGCTGCTAGGCCTGAAAACCTTCCCAACATTCCTGAACAACAGGTCATTGACTAAATTTACTTCTTTTGAACTTCCCTCTTAAGATATTCCACTCATCCACCCTTTTTCTACCTCCCCATAAATCTCTGGAAACGGATATACCATCAACTCCTATTGCTACTTCACGTTCTCCTTTGTTTTTTTCCTTTTATGACCTTTCCCCCTCTTCGACAAGCATTCGTGGATGTCGCGTGATGCGAGAGATATTCTGGGGCTAACGCATAACTGCTTAAGTGATTCACTACGCAGACGATTATCCTAATGAGGATTTTATGAAAATTTACCAAGTGGTCTTCTTCTATTAGCAAAATGAACGCGAATTTGAGGTAATAGGTTTCCACCCATATAAAGGCACCCGTTTCTGAAAGGCAACTATAGATGAAATTGCGCCCTTGTGCATTCAACAAGCACCGCCTTCATCATTCGTTAGTCCTGGATCGAACTACCCAGTCCATTCTAGCGTCACACAACGTTTGGTGAACGATCCATGGGAGTGGAATGATGCGCTTGACTTACCTTACGCCATCGTCCTCGGGCGACACAAATGGAGAGGTGAAAGGGAAAGGCCTGCTTTGTGATATCAGCTAATCGTGAATATCAGTGCCCGTTATTCTGCCACGATAGCGATATGAAAACAACCACGCTCTCTCCAAAATAAGAAACAATTAAGTCTACTGCTATGGCTCGTCAGCATTCCGGAAAATGCAGCTCCAAACTGTCGGAATCGCTTGATTGACCAGAATCCAGAATGGGACACAACACTACTATCTCAGGACTAGAGCATTGTATTTCGTAGAATGTGACCTGGTGAATATGATGTTTTCCATGTTCGATGCATGCTGCAGATGATAGTACATAATTGTGCTAATTCGTTACACGTTTTCAGAAAAATTGTATTAGCGCTGAACAGAGGAATGGGAGACGGGAAATGTTTCCGAGTAAGTAGACGGGGAGGGCGTAGCCCTAGCCACCCGTCGCTACTACGTAACTTCGGACCACTCCGTGGAACACGAAAGTTATTTTTTTTCCTCGCTCATCCTTTCTCCAGGATTACATTTTCACCGAAATTGCTTCTCGTCATTCTGAAATTGGACACAGCCAAAGATCGTCCCAGAACTTGAAGATTTACAGGTGGAGTAGGGAGGCGGAGAGGGGTCAAGTTATATCCCACGGGCTTCTTCACCGCTTCATTGGGATTTCCCTCAGTGACAGTGACGGACATGTTTCAAACCTTCTGGGGGATTCACCAAGTTTCCCATGGAATGTTTTTCCTGAACTATTATTTTATCTCACTCTCATAATTGGTTAATTTTCTTGATCACGCTACGGATCGGTTTCAATCATCTCAATTTTAAATGTCTCAAATTTTTGAGAATCTATAATAAATTGTGCATTATTAAAGGTCGATTATAACTGAAAATAAGCACCCACATCCAATAATCTTTGTTTTTATTCAAATTTTTCATTATGTATGCTTTTGAAGAGTGAAGTCAAAAAAAGCATTTGACGCAAGAGTATTAAAATTAATTTTCTTTTAAACCAGACAGTTTGGAGAGATCTATTATTTTTTTGTAAATTGGGCACCACAAAAAATTACTAAACACAATGACTACTGAACTCCGATGCGTCGGTTGATAAAACAACGTATCTATCATTTCACAAAGGATTCATTTTAATAATCCATTGGTGTACACAAAGGGTTTATAATCTTCTCTCCTGATTCCATTACACTCGTCTCCACTAGCATATTAATGTGTGATCGAATTAGCCTTTGCTAGCTTTATATTGCGACATGCTTAATTCCCCTACTCAATGAACCCAATAAATCGCCCTAATATGGATAGAAACAGTGAAATGCACTTACATCGTGTAATTGGGGCTCAGTGTAGCAAAGTTTTGGGACGGAGGGCGTATCGATCACGATAAACTACTGCGAGTACAGACCCAAAAACAGCTAAGGAGGGAGGATAATGGTGAAAATAACGATAGGCGTAAATCTCCATGGACATGAAGTAGCATAAAAAAATACTTGTACTGATTTCGCGTTGGGTTTAGGGTGGTGCGACGGTTGAATCCTAATACGCAACATCATGATGATTCAGGAATTTGCAAGATAATAAAAACCATACGTTCATTTCAAGCTGATCAACGGTATTTCACTAATTTGACGAAAGAAATTTATGATCTACACGTCTTATGACTCGTATTTGTCAACACTCCAAGGAAAGTCACACCTAGAAGAATCCGTCCATGGAAAAACCTTTTATAGACCGCTCAGTAAGACTGTTAGAAACACTTGTATCTATGCCTTGTTTCTTAAATTCTCAATTTTACACCAAACCTTCTCTTTTCACTCAGGCGTTTTAATGCTTTTTTGCTAGAGGTTAAAGCCAAGTTTCGATGTAATTATTTTTAAAACATACCGATAAATTTGTCACTTAAAATTAGCTATAAACTTTTGCATTAGCATGAACCGAGTAATATTACCTAAAAATTATAAAGGTGAGGATTTATAATCCGTACGGTAACCAAAATTATTTAGTAATTTACCACTCAAATAATTAATATTGTTGTTTTCAGAAGCAGCGAATTATTTTCAAATTTTTGTCTCTATTTCAACTTTTCTTCTGTTCAAACGGAATCATTTAATTCCTTTTAAATTTGTGCTCACCCTTCTATTAAAGATACTCGGATAATTATGTACCCAAAGCTACTTATTTTCATACAAACATTAATTAGATCACTGGACATGACGTTTTTTCCATGCAGTTGGCATTCATGATCTAAATTTATTTATTAATTATGTGTCAAATACAACATAGCTACAAAAAGTCTCTCCTGTCATTTCGTGCTTTTATGTCGATGAATGAAATTAGATATCGACGAATGCACCTATTTCTAAGCTAATTAAAAATTCCGCTCAGATAACAACTTCTTCAATTACATGTACATTAGCAAATGTCGTGAGTAAAAATGCTGGTTTTTTTCTGCTTTGGAAATTCCAGTTTTTAATTAAAGCGATGGACGGATAGTATGATTAAGTGTCCCAATGGCTTCCACGTTTATAACTAATACTAGCTCTTTAATGCCTTACCCCCACCCACAAACTTCGTATCATTCAAGTTCTCTGTGGGATTTTCCTTAAATTCCCCAATCCATCTCTTTATTGTACACCGCTCACATTCACCACTCTTATTTCACTCGGTACGCTTGCACCGAGTTACAACCATACGCCCGCTCCGTCCTTTATTTCCGCTTACCCCCAAATCTTCCACTCTTCTTCATTAAGCTAATGGTATGTCACTCGAGGATTACCTTTAATTGTTTCAAGCGTCTGGAAACAAGTATATTTTCCTCTTCATTTTTTTATTATTATGCCTGGAGGCAATTATGAGCCTCATTTGTTAGCCTATCATCAAAAATGTAAGCCTAGTGCCAAGTTCCCAGGATGAAACGTTTCCAGCACGCGACGGAAGCGCTGTGAATTAGGGTTTTGGGATTTATACCTCAGGGATCTCGAACATTTACCTTTTGAGAACGAATTTTTGCAATAATTCCGTTCGGATTGGGATGAAATCTCTCCAGCGGGGACATTTTGGACGGCTTCCTTCGGCGATATTACGAAGCCCAGGCCCAGGCGGATTGTGCCTCCCGTTTAACTTCCGTGGAAAGAGATGACGAGAGGCCATATTGAGAGAGGAAAAGGGGAACTATGTTCGGGCGAAAGTCTGGGTTTTTAGAATATACGCAGGGGGATCGTTAAGTCAAATACCCTCGCCGGAGTTTGAGTTCCCTGCCAGCCTGCCTATTAGCCTCGGAGGCAGAAGAGCCAAGTGCTGGCCCGAACCTAGGTGACGTGTTTCCCGCCCACGGTCAACATTCGGACTAAATATTGCAGGGATTAGCATCAAAGGAAGATATTCCTGGAATCAAACGGGCGGCACATGGGCATGGGGGGCAGTTTAAAGTTGAGAAGTGAAAAAGTTGTACAGTTTCAGAAGTTAGATTGGGGCAGAAACAGATGTTTCTGATTTATAAAAGTTCCGAAAGCTAAACTAAATGAAAGTGATAAGTTGAAAAAACCGTTTTAGAGGGTCATTTTACAAGCTTTCCGGAACCCGAGAATTCTTTTGGAAATCTCTTTACTTTCAGGGAAACCATTTCAGTTACAAGGACTGCAATGCAGTATAAATTTTACCATAGAAATAACGACATTTTATTTTAAGAACTTGGTTATAACGGAAAAACACATCCTGGCACAATCTTGGTGGAAACTTCAAGCAGCGACAACCCTCGGTGCATTAAAAAACATTTTCAAAACGGACAAAAATAAAAGAATGCACTCTGTGTGCAAAAGTGTTTTAATAAAAGTTTTCATACGTTTGTGTCGTCACTGAAGGGGATTAGTTTTCAAATATAATTTAAATTGAAAAATACTGGTTCCACCGTGTTACTTCCACGCTGGGTGAACCGTTAAGAGAGTTTTTCTCACAACCAACATCAGCATGGATTTTTTTGCATTTTCTGTTCCACTATCGTTCCGTCATTAAGTATGTTATTCGGTAACGTATTTTTTAAGGTAATAAACAATCTTAGTAATCTTTCATCTCCTATAATGATCGCTAAATAAATTCTATTATACCGGAATTCATGTTAAATTATTTTTAAATACATTGTTATCAACGATAATTCATTTAGCTGAGGACTTCCCCGGTGATCGTCGGATTTAAAATTATGGTTGAACGCAAATAATAAGGTAAAAATATCAAGAAGAATAATTTTGCAAAGATTTTAACTAGAGGGAAAAAAGTTGAACGCATGCTACCATAAACAACTTGTGAATGTACTAAGGGAAATGAAGATTTAATTTCCTTTAAGATCTGTGACATGCAAACATGAAAATATAGCGTTTCTCGGTAACGGTAACATGAGAAACTTGATACCGAAACAGTTGATAATTCTTGAAATTTCACCATTGAGAATTATTACCGGACCACTTACTTTATAAAATTGCCATGATATTTTTTATGAAATTTTTCGTAATATGGCGTCATACTATAAAATACATCTGATATGTTTTTATGGAGTCACTTAGAGTGGATGTTTTAATCTACGTTTAATTCTACCATGGAGCTGTGAACTTCCATCTATGTAAATGCAATTGGAGTATCAGGGGTCATAAACTTGGAGCAATATTTTTAACCGATTATGAAGGCATCTATAACTTTCTCTAACCTTCTGATTGGAGAACAATCCCAAGTTTACTTTTGAATGCAATAGGTTTCCAAAGGATTAACATACGGAATAGGCATATTAAATTTTTCGCGGTGATATTACGTTCCTCTACAGTAAGAAAACTTTTCAGATAAATTGTGCATGCATTTTGCTTTCATGAAAACTACACATTGATGTGACAGAAACGAATCATGGCTTTTCTTCGTATATTTTATTTGATTGCTTCATAAATCAAATAATCTATTGATTGCTTCATAGATCAAATTATCTATTGATTGATTTATCAATCAAGTAATCAAAAAGATTTATTAATATAATTGATTTATTTTTATGATCTAATCATGTCTTACCATTAATTTTTAACAAAAATAATACTTGGAAAGTCATGAACAATGAGCAATGTTTTTTAGAAATCCTCATGATGAACAACGACGCTATACAGAGTATGTGAATAATCTATTAGTCCATTATTGCTAATGCAATAATGAATTAATTAACTATTTCTTCCCCCGATACCGTATATCAATATTATCATGAAGCCCACCACATTGTGCAGCTCATATGGTGATGACAGCGTACTAATCCTGAAATGTCATGTACCCATTGCATAGTAAAAAATTCCAAATGATTGCCCGTTGACGTTTTGCTAAGCGGGCAGCCCTTCAACTGGATTGCACTAACCAAATATTACTAGCATTAAGTTGACTAATATTAAAAGTATAAATCCCTCTTGTTTTTAATTCACGTTTAACTCTTGTTTTCTTCTCCTATAATTTTTTAGCAGCAGTTTTTCAAGAAATTTTGAATTTAAATTACACATTTTCTATTTAATGGTTTTAAAGTTTGAAGCAAAAAACGCAAAGAAACGAATTGGCCAACAAAACAACTGACTAATTAAAAATTGACAATTTCCCACAAAAATAAATTTTTATTAATCCGACCGGTTTCAATGTAACTACATCATCTTCTGGTAACAGTCATTTCTCATTGTCTGCAAAATATGCTGAAAAGCAAGTGAGGGGAGGGTAGTGGAAAATGGGGAAAGAGGGAGGGGAGGTGGTACGTGAACACATTGAAATCGGTCGTATTAATAAAAATTTATTTTTGTGGAAAATTGCCAATTATCACGCCTGAAAGGTCTCTTTTTTAAAACAACTGACAACTAACTTCAATAAAATCACTAAAGTGTACCGAACGAACTGTAAAATTTAAGTTTTTATTTAATATTCTAGGGTTTCGCAAAGAAAACCTTTTTTCATGAGTCTTAACTCACACTCTTACGAGGCTAAAGGAGTGATATATGAAAACGTTGAGGGCATCTGGTGAAGGGAAACCTTTTTCACTTTTGAGGACTTGGGGTTAGTCTAAAGCACCATTCGAAATGAAGTAACCCAGAGCAATGAAAAAAGTTGATATTATGAGCATATAGTTTGAAATAGTTCAATATAAGGTCTATAAACACAAAACCTTATTATTTTTATGAAGCATTACCTTTAAGGACTTCGGGCAATCATGAGACTACTTTTCAAGCTTCATTCCAAGTCAAAACAATTCTAAAATGAATTCTTTAGGATATTAAAAAAACTTATTTTGTTCAATAGTGCAGATTTTATCGAAAAAACCCCTTCTTTAAAAGAATTGAATCAATGAGAAATTGTAAAAAAAGCATAACTTACATTAAAAGCTCTATAAAATAATGAGTGGTGATTACTGATGTAATATGGGGTAAATTCTATTCGGTTTTCGTTCCCAGTGCATGAATAAAAATTTCAATAAAACAAATTTCTCACAGGTTTTCGCACACAAGATAAAAATCCCTCCAATTTATTTCACTCTCTTCGTTCTCTGAAAATTTTCTTCTCACCTACCTCTGATTCCACTCTCTTCCTCGCTTCACCTCTCGCACATGTCCTGGCTCGTCTCACACTCACCCTTTCGGTTCACCACGTCCCATCTTAACTTCATTCGCATCACGCTGCGCCAGTGCATAAAATAATAATTTGAGAGTTCTTACTCCGCCCATATCCCCGCTCAACTTTCTTCCTCTATCCTGCCGGGCGCCTCCTACTTAATGTCGGATTTACTTTAAGCCACGGCCGGGTGATCTGCCCGGGTTCTTTCCGCGGAGGCGAGTCTCGATGGTGCGGCGAGCGACACGTGTGCAGAGGTAGGGGCAGGGGGAGTACGACCGAGGAGGTTTTGGATCCATTGAGAAGATTGCCGTCCCTCGTCAACTCACCCTTTCCGGAGTCGGTTTCATCCGGGTAAGAGATTCTGGGAGCCCGGAGTCGTGGCGCCTGGAGACCGCCACCTCCGACACTGCCATCTTTTCCCGACTTTTTGGAAGACGAAGAGGAGCAGGAAGAAACTGAGCCCTTAGAGGATCCATCTGGAAAGAGGAATTATTCTTTAGCGTGGTACATTAGTTTTTACAGCGTATTCTTTCACCGTACTTATCTTGGCACGCGCATACTCTTTCGCGGCTGTTGTGCATATCATCAATGATTAAAGTAACATCACGAAGGAGTGCTTGCGAAATTTGAAGGCTTACGAGTAAGAAGATAAACTTTAGCTTCCTTTATCATAGCCGCATGCTGCAGATAACCTGGAAGTCATGACTAAGTAGTTTTCTAAGTTTCAATGGTATAGCTAAGGTCCAATTCCTCCCTAATGGTGTCCCGTAGTTTCAAGTGAAGTTTACACGACATGGAAACAAGTGTTTCAAGATAATAGCCTACGCCACTACTCAAACAAGTCATTTTAAGGAGAGAAAAGCTATGAAACGGGTTGTTTGGACTCTTTATTCGGAAAGGGTCAAAGTATTTCGTATTGGCTTTATAATATAAAAAATACACCGACATAACGTTTTTGCATAATTCAGCCTAAAAGTATTAGTTTGACGTATATGCAATACACTTAAATTACACAATAAACGAACCTTAGAAGTATATGAAATTAACTTTATCACGTTCAAGAAATTCTATCAATTTTCAAATAGTAAAAAAGTATCATATAGAAAAGGGATCCATGAAAACTCTAAAAGAGAAAACAAACCACTCAACATAGAATGAGGATTACAATTTGTCCTACAACTACTAAGATATAATGTCTTTATAAAATAAACTAAAAAAATATGCCGGCTGAGCCACAAGTATAAGTAAACATATGATATTTATTTTAATGTCGAAAACATATGTATATATAAATAAATATAATGTACACCAAGATAGCACAAGCAAAAAAATGAGATCCACACACACATGAATCTCACACGTGGCAAGACCACCTTTCTCAGAGGAGAACTCTCTCTCTCTCTCTCTCTCTATATATATATATATATTATATATATATATATGTATATATACATATACATATATATATATATATATATATATATATATATATATAAACATTTGATAGTGATGGGGGATTGGAATGCGACGGCAGGCGAAGGAAGAGATGGTGGTGAGGTGGGGGACTATGGGTTAGGCACGAGGAATGAACGCGGGGAGAAAGCAATTGAATTCTGCAGGAGACAGGGGTTAGTCATCACTAACACATGGTTTAGACACCACAAAAGGGTTTTGCCTGTTTTGTAGATTTCGAAAAAGCGTTTGATAGAGTGAATTGGGAAAAATTAATGCGTGTATTGCAGAAAATAGGAATTGATTGGAGGGACAGGAGACTGATCCGCAACCTGTACATGTCTCAGACTGCTCAGGTGCGAGTGGGGAACGGAGAGTCCGGATGGGCAGTGTTAGGAAGAGGTGTAAGGCAGGGTTGCCCATTGTCACCGGTGCTGTTCAACGTATATGTAGAGGAAATGATTAAAGAGGCATGGGAAGAACTGGAGGTAGGAATGAAAGTCGGAGGGGAATTCGTAAAATCGGTTAGGTTTGCTGATGACCAAGCATTAGTTGCTCAGTCAGCCAAGGGGTTGCAAGCATTGTTGAGTGAATTGGAGGTTCAGTGCGATAAATATGGAATGAGTATCAATATTAATAAAACAAAGGTTATTCCATTTTCCAGAAAGAAAAAGGCTAAGCTAAATATTAAAATAGGCGGGGAAAAAATAGAGCAGGTAGAACAGTTTACATATCTCGGAAGTGTTTTGGACCAATACGGTCAAAGTGGTAGGGACGTAAGGAGAAGAATTGCGCTAGGGAAGGAGGCTTTCTCAAGGAGGAGGGAGTTGATGACGGGGACGTTGAGTAGGGATGTTAAGACAAGACTCGTAAAAACTCTGATATGGAGCGTAGCGTACGGCGCGGAAACGTGGTCGCTGAAGCAGGAGGATAGACGTAGATTGGAGGCTTTTGAAATGTGGGTGTGGAGATGAATGGAGAAGGTGAAATGGACCGAAAGGAAAACAAATGAGGAAGTACTGGAGATGGTGGGGGAGGAGAGGGGTTTGTTGAGAGAAATCCTATGGAGGCAGGAAAAATGGATGAAAGGCGTATTGAGCGGTAGTGGAATGTTGAAGAGGGGAGAATGTTGGGCAAGCGAGGTAAGGGTAGGAACAGGATAGGGATGTTGGACGGGATGAAGGGAGGAAAGAAGTACACCGAGATGAACGGGACCTGATATAGATTAGTTTGCTAGGTTGGGAGTCACAAAATGTTTATTTGATAGTGGTGTCCATCCAAAAACCTACCTTAACCGGTAGATTACCTAATATATATATATATATATATATATATATATATATATATGTGTGTGTGTGTGTGTGTGTATGTATGTATGTATGTGTGTGTGCGTACGTGTATTATGTGTACACGAAAATATAGCCAAATGTAAAATCATATTTCAAACACTTTAAGGGAAAAAATAATAAAAAGATAAAAAATATTTAGTGAAGATTTTAATATATCGGTGTTCTCATGCATCTTCATCAGAGAACAAAAAAGTATACTATATGTGTGTTTCTATACATATATATATAGAAAAATATATTTATATATAAACACACACACATATATATGTGTGTATGTATATAAGTATGTATATATATATATATATATATATATATATATACACATGCATATATATACACACACACACTTCACACGAATTGCCCCTTCATATTTCCGAGGGAGCTCAGAGACTCGAGTACTGAAGGTTTCCTTAATTTTCAATGTTAGCATTCATATTAAAAATTTAATCATAGACCTATTTTAAAGATGTCATTGACAATTATAATTTATAAAATTGCACAACATAGTAGAAATTATGTGGGCGAGATGAGATTAAAGCTATAGCTGGAAAGGCCATATAAAAGGAAGGGAAATCCGATTGAAAAAAAATAGAGAAAAGCAAGAAAATTTCATTTCCGACAGAGATTTAGGTTGCCAATAATTCCGCAAAATTAATGGGTAAATTTGCGTACAGCTTCGAAAAATCAGGAGCCTCTCTTTGAAGAAAAGATTACAAATTATAGGGATGGTCTTTGCTTATTGCTTTTGCTACAAACCGAACATTATTAATACGTAGTGCTACATTTATTCCTTTTAAAGCCATATGTAAGGATGCTGCGCAGGACTAATTGAGCCCAGTGAGAGAGGAGGAAACCATATTCTAAACTAAGTCAGACGAAGATAGGAACAAATTGAAGCAGATCAAAAGAAATGATTAAGGGAGAGTCTTATGGGCCTGAGAGTATTAAAGGGACTCTTTGATAGATGGTTGAAGAGAAAGAGAAAAGAAGCACTGCCCGAAATAGCGATGATAGATAGGAAAAAGGTAATTTAGAGAGGAAATGAAAAGCTTTTGAAGTGGATGATTAACTTCCAGAAGCAGTTAAAAAAGTATAAGTTTCAGGAAAGGGTTGAATGTTTGCAACTATGGAAATTTTTTTTCGCTGAAATTGATGTTTTACATGAAACAAGTAGTTGTTAGTTCTATCGGTTAGGTAAAATTTAAATTATATTTAGATGGATGACTGCATGGCAAGAATGTATTGATTTATCATTTGAAATATATTTAATTTTTTAATAAAAATAATAATTTTCTTTAATTGGTGATTTCATCAAAATCTCTTATACTATAAGCCATTAGGGATTCATATGATGAAGTGAAGATTTTATGCAGCTGAAAACAGAGGATCTGACACCTGAGTGAAGAAAGCCATTAGGTTTATATTAGCTTATATTTTATTCATGTTTATTGTGAAGCTAGAAAGCCTCTACGATTGCTTCTCACGAGATAACTTGTTGAATTAAAAAATGCTGTTAACGTTTCAATTGACGAAGTTACAAATTAATTATAGGTACATAAATTTACTTTAATTGAATTTTTATTTTAAAATTGTATATGTATCGACTACATACCCTAAAAATGCGATTTCGTGGTTATGTTTGCGCCAAGTGAGAACCTGTCTATCTGATGGAGTTCAATGAAAAAGAAGCGCGATTGCGCCATGCGTGTATGTTGTATTAATGAGTGAAAGTAATACCTAGAGCACTGTGTTGCAAAGTGGCACAGTATGGCGCAAAAATGCTAATTGATAGAAATAAGGTCACAATCAGTAAAGTCGCTTAAAGCAGAGCAATTGATAATCATTCCACTTTTTGGGTCTCAATAAGCATGCACATTAAAAGGAATTCGAATTAAAAAAAACACTTTTTCCAGACCTTGATTGAGTAAGAAAGTCCTACGAAAAGTTTGTACTACTAGGATATAATGATAAATAATACTACCATAAATAATATAGGCTATGTCCTATTTACCGAGTTGTTAAATTCCGAAAAGAGAAAATTTTCTTGTAGCCACTAATCAGATATAAGCACCTGATTCAATGGCTGATGAAATAGCTGATCTCTAGAAAAAATAATGGAGTAGATGTATTCCTCACATATATGGCTGAATTTGATTGCATGACGAGGAACAATAACTGTACCAAGTACTCATTGTTAACTACTCAATATTTAAAGAAGTGAACTAAGAAAAAAGCGAGTTAAAGGGAACCTGACTTAATCTGCGGGATTCATAATAATTATTTAATATGAATGATAGCCATATACTCTTCACTTTTTCTGAGTCTCGGTGTGGACTATGAATATTTATGCCTTGCTATTTTCTCCCAAGTAAGGTAGTTGGAATCCATTAGCGCAAAGTTCATGTTGTTGCGAACAGAACGCGGTTGAACGTTTGAAACGTGAGCCTTTCGTAAGTAATGTACTTACCGCAACATCAAGCAATTAAGAGGGAAGACAAATGATATATGCCCATTAAACTTTGACTTATTTTGCTAAAGTTGAAATACATAGGATAGTACTCGGCTGAGTGGTTGTGTACCGTATTTTTTCTGTGTTCGATATCATACATTGCGTAACTGTCACCCACGCAGAATGATGAGACTCATATGTTGATTTTTCTTTGATTAATTAACCTAAAATTTTCGCAAAAGTGCCAGAAACTCAAATGTTGATCAATAACAAATCGAAAAATAAGTAAAGATTCAGCATTTGAAGAATGCTGTTCAATGATTTTAAAGTGATAAGCAGGACTTCAGAATGATGTAAAGCCAACCTTAACGTCATGTAGTGAAACATTTGTGATGGTAAATATCTCTTGAATATTATATAAATAGACATATCATGTTGTTGATGTTTATGGAAAGAAGATTGTGTACTTAGTATTAATTTCTTATGTGACCATCATTCCATTTTACTATAATTCTCATTTTCCTTCCAATTGACCCGTCGACCCGTGTTTAAAAGTAAGACATTTAGTCGGTATCTCTTCTTGCACTAACTTTGAGTGATTTCTAAGTGAATCTACTATTCCTGTAACTCCTTCCCTGTGCTCTACTTGGAAACTTCTTGTCCGACTCCCCACCTTCGAGCGCGACGCAATTTACGGAGATCTCATAACCTTACAACTCGTTTCAATAAACCGCAGGGAAGAACCTTGAAGAGGTATTCTCCTTGAAAAACCTTACGCGCCATATCAGGGAAGATTCCTCTATTAAGTAATATTGTAACATATGAAAATGAAATTTAAAAAAAGTGGGGTAAGTTAAAAGCGAAGTGTAAATCAGCAAAAAACAAATGTGATATGGTTGAACCTGGATACTAAGTTTATCAGAAAGGGCACGCAATAATTGATTTATCTGGTTCATTAAAACTTGTTGTTAACAATCAAATAGATGTACAATAAAAATCACTATAAATTATTAATATTTATTTCACAAATGAATTTGATGTTAAAACACGATTTGTGTCTTTGTCTTGGAATAATTGATATTATATTCTTTTATTCACTAATCTTTACTTTGCTTACCTTAGTTTATTAAAAAATACATCATTCACAGTGCCCTAGAACGTTGTGTAATTGTGATGTTTTCAAATTATCCAATTCGAGATGCAATGTGATTTCATGGCAAGGAGTAGTTTCGAGGCAATGTCTAGGTAGTTAGTTACAGGATGTTGTCCTGTAATGTTGAGCCAAGAATGTCTAGTAAAGCCCAAAAGATTCCACCATACGCCCAGCAACTCCCATCACGTAATAGTGGATGCATATCATGACCAGCTTTTTGGATCAGACCGCAGAGTCTTAAAATATCCGGAGATGAGATTGCGGCGTGCCTGGACCACCTACCATGTTATCATAATGAGCTCGTAAACGTCGATGCCGAGCCTGCTCCAACCAAGGAGATGTTTCGGGTAGGAAAGGGGACCACGAAGCAGCCTTATTGCTGAATTTCTCGACGTATACTAGTGTTTATAGTTTCAAAAGTAAACTCTCTCGTTGAGTTTTCTATGTGGAGGGAAAGGCTATAGGATGTTTACGGTTTATTCTCTTTAAAAATTACCAAGGCTATTAAAATAATAAATACCTAAAATTATGCGAGAGTTGCCCTAATTTTATTAGTTGACAATGAATTTAACTAAAGGAAGACGGTGAAAAGATAATGCAGTATGAAGTACTAATTCATATTATTGCACCATTTTAAGCTCAGGAGCCGTTTTGTACGAAAGGAAGCTCTCGAAGATAAAGGTAAGCCTAGCAGTAAAATTGATAGGGTAAAATCCGACGCAATTTCATTGTGTGTTCTTGAATAGAGACACATGGAAATTCTTTCTTTATTCTTGACAAATAATTTAATGTTTAATTTTAAAATCTTAATCCTATCTCCTTCGTTACTCGTAGAAGCTCCCATGGTTCAAGACTAGTCAGGGTTGAATGTCACCATTCTTAAGATTTCTTTTTAAAGGTTGTGTTTCTACGTTATTCATTGAAGTTGTTATCAGTAATATGATCTAAACCGTCTATATAACAAATTATATATATCCAGGTACTTCAATTATTTTCTCATTTTGCAGAAAATGAGTTATTTTTCACATTAATTTTATTTTCCGTCCATATCCTTTCAGTTACACTTCAAAATGAATTACACGCAAATTGAATACGATCTATTATTTACCATTTCAAAATTCCTTCCCTATGCAATTAGAGTTCCTATTCATTTTTTATAGTAAACCACGTGCAATTCATAGTCTTATAGTGCATATCACCGTATTCAATTATCTCAGGATTACTCCGAGGTCCAAAACAAAATTTCTTTGAATTGTTTTAGCGAGGTCACGAGTCTAACTGCGATATTGAAAAGGATTTCAGTTTCTGGCATTGATAGAATTTGAAGATTGGCAATTTATGAAGCTATTTTATGACATAAGATTAATATCAAAGACAGAACCTGTCCGTAGAAATGAATTTATCATAACTCAGAATAGTTGGATATTTTGAATTGGGTATCGCCTTTTTATCGAGAGACTATTGGGTTTCAGAGAGATGTTTGGGGGCTTTTAATTAAATCTATTTCAGGAGGAAAAGGACTAAGTATACTTATTAAGACGACGGAATACACTGCTGTTAAAAATGGGACCTAACGAGAATGGCTCATGAATTATTTGGGATGGGCGAGACTACAAGCATCTCCCGTGATACATTTTTCTTTCGAATACTAAACGCATACCAGCGTTATAAGTAAGTGACGACAGTCGTTATGGTTAGTTCTTGCGCTTCCTTTAAAAGTAATAGAAGATAGGGTACTTAAGGCGAGAAGAAGCTAGAAATGTCGTTGTTGTCATCGTTATAATTAACTCTCCCCACGCCTTCCATAATTTTCCTCTCATTCATTTCAATATCAAATACCAAGACAAATATAAATTCCCTATGCGATATGGACGTTTGAAGCAACTCCGTAATACTATATTCACAGTGATGCCGAGCACTGCAACAATTTCATTACAGATCTAAAATAATATCAATTAAAAAATAAATCAACATTTTTTCTATGAGCGCATACCACTTTTCAATTGTTCCGCGCAGTATAAGAATTTATGCGTGGTATATGTTCGAAGAAAATAGGAAATAGTCACATTGTTTTGTTGGAATGAAAAATAATCATACACGTAAAATTTGATCCAACCTGCGCAAGAACTTTCCCTTTTGAACGTTGAGCGTGTTTCCACCGAGCACACCTACATCAAAGGTCGAATTTTGAGAGACTAAGGTGATATTACAACGCTCTTCTGAAATTTCATTTACTGCCATCCGTTTCTCATTTAATATATTCAGGGAAAGCCCCAATACATTTCGATAGGCGCACTCCTGCATCATCTCCCGCCCGCCCTTTCTGACGCCCAGCATCTCCGCCTATCATAGTTCTTTGTGGACCCATCTCATCTCTCACCTCCGACGACCTCCCGCCGTCATATTTCACCCTGCCCTCAGTTCAAATCTTTTGTTTTCTCCACTCTACTCTCCCAGTTCGTCGGATTTTGACTTTGCGAGAGCAGATCAAAAGGATTTTTAAAAAAAATTTTAAAAGTGTACACACGGCGCAGCATCGAGAGCAGAACTAGCGGGCAGGTGTTGAATTTCCGGCGTGAAGATGCCGATTATCCCTATCTGACCTATGCAGACCTGGCGGTAAAACAGACTCCACTGATGAAGCAGTTCCATCTCGTATGTACTACGCGCTTGCCTATCGTATTTCTCATTAACGTACCTTAGTGAATCAGACCATTTGAAATTCGGTCGATATTGAGAATTCATACTACCTTTTAATGATGTATCTGAATTGACGCGATGCAATATCAACGCGGCATAAAGGCCATCCAATCATTCTAACTGAGATTTTATCTTTCACAATGCATCACTAGTAAACCAGATATGTAGAAATGTACCTATGTTATAATCATTTTGGCATAAATATCCTGTTCATTATTCGCAAATGTAAATAGTCACAAATGTAATAATTTGCAAATGACAGGATCACTTGTAAAGCAAGCGATTCATATATAAGGGGTCCGTAGCGCAAGTAATGATGAAAATAACTGCAAAAGGAGTGAAGATTATATTCAATGCCAAAATTTGTCCAGGATTAACATTTTCATGATGATGGATTTAAGTTCATGGTGCATCAATAATGATTCAAGAATTGTACTTGCATTAAATAGTTTTGTAAGAATATTTTTTTGCTGATTCTCGAATATTACGCTCCTTGCTAGAAAGACTGCAAAAGGAAAAGTAGGAGATGCACGTTGAATTGGATTAGCAATTGAGAAATAGTGGACGCTTTGATAATGAGATAAAGGAAAGTAAGGCGTGGCGAGAAATGAAAGAAAGATTCTCTTCAGATGAGAATATCTGAAAAGACCAACTCTAAAGATCTCACAGATGAAGGGAGTTAGCAGCACACCAGCAAATATGGACGCCGTTGCTTTTAGCGAAAAACTCAAATAAGGTAATATTAATGGCCTCCTCTTCATTCAATTCTCCCCATTCCCCTCGGTCAGAGTGGATCTCGAAGCTAACGACCCTTTTAATCTCTCAGCCTCTCTCCGTCTGTTACCACTATCTTTCTCTCGTGGTCCATCGCATCGAAATGATTGTGACGCTTAATAAAGCCTAATATACATTTCTGCAAAATGAGTTTCACTCTTTCATCTTTCCTTAATATAATCCCCAAAGTATATAGGAGCGGTATTTTCAGCAACGATTCAAAAACATCGCTAGTAGCCCACATCTGAGGGCGTGATTCTGAAGCAGTAATCCACCCACTTTGCAGGTCTCTGGGAGATCAAATATTTATATTAAAATCAAGTTTACTTCGTATTTATTCTCTTCCACCCTGAGTAAAATTTCAAAATTATGTAAGAACTCGCTAAGATATTATTCCACCTATATTACGAATATTACTACCTTGGAGTTAATATTATTTAAGAAAAAGTGATAACTGTAAAGCTGAGAACGAGAAGTGGTGGTCTACACCAGTTGGTCCACATACTATTTAGTATTTCAATCAGTCTCTCTACAATGAGCAGGCTGATTTGGTAAACTGAATTATTCAGGAATCCGATTGGTTTAAAATAGGACGCATAAAAGAAAAAACAATTTTTAAATATGAAATAATGATCCAAACGGATTCTTCATTCTACGACCTACGAAAATTAAGATATCCGGTTTTGAGATCTTCCTATAGAGGAAGTTGTGAATAGCAACCTAGTTCTCTAAGAAATAGTGATGGAATAACAAGAGAGTAAGCGTCACGGGGCAATGCTACACGATACGACTCCTTACATATAATATAATTGCCTAAGGTATTGTGCTCGAGCATGAAAATTAACAGACAAAACACATCAAACACATTCATTTAAGTGGTATAATGTACAGGTAATGACAATGATATGTTTTTTGAAGTAGATATCGAAATGAATCACAGAATCTCATCACTGTTACCGCCAAATACGAGTATTCCTTGACTATAAGAATTCATCAAACAAAGACCAACGAAGATCCATAAAGAGTACTAAGATGCATTTCAACATATTTTTTATAAAATAAGGTTACACGATAAATTATACGTGAACGTATATCCGATGAATAAATGTAATATGGTTTATGCTATTAGCAAACTTTAATCTCTCGAAAGCGAAAGGCGTTGTGGTATGATTAAGTAGAAAAAGTATTGAATTACTTATATTGAGTAACACAAACTTATTGAGCACAAACTAAACTAAAATTGATTACTTATTAACACAAATAAAATTCTAGATGGTGAGGAGATTGGCGGCGATAACTAAGTATACCTAATTAATGTATGTATTTCATTTTAGAGGATAGTATTCGTGAAACTCGATTTTAGCCACGATTTCAAGGGGATACAGTACCCCGAAAGTTAATGTATTTATAAATTTGACCTATAACCTTTAATAAAGGAACATGTGTCAGAGTATTGCGCATGCTAGACTTCTTTTTTAAAAAAAAGGATAGAGGATATGGTTTGAAATGAAGTTTGATGAAAAGTTCAACGAACAACGTAATTTAACTTTAATTGGCTCGCGTGTCTAATATGTTGCAAATTTCAGAAATAAGTCAGTAAAGAGTTTAATCGGATGTAATTAGATGATATTCGCAAGGGATCCACTATATATGATGAGGAATTTAGGGCTACTACTAATTAGTAAGACCTGAACGAGAGTTTCTCCCTTCTCGAAGAGAAAAAAACTCGAATGAAATATAAGATCGGTGCAAAACCTTTATGGAACTTATGTTTGATAACGACAGGACTAATAAAACATGCATTACATCAATAGGTATAGTATTATGACCTTTGAAAAATTAAAGAAACAAATTACGGAAATGGATGGCATAAATCGTAATTATTTCCGGATCAATTGGCGATCCTAACAAAATAACATATAAACAACGGCGGCACTATTTCCTGTATATTTTTTGCCTTTCCTCCATTAATCAGCCGGAAAATCCTTAACTTGTTCCACTATTTTACGATAATACCTATTTTTTAATCAATTCTCAATGTTGGGCATCACAAGAACAGATTATTGGGTACAGGTGATAGGACGAAATAACGACTAATAAACGGTTAGAAATAAACAGGAATATGTTTTAACGAGTAAAATTCTCTGACAAAGAGGCACAAAGGTTTCAGAAATGGGCCCATTAAATTGTACTGCCATAAGATAAAATCGATTCAGTTCACGTGCATGTAAGTTCACACTCCTGAGGGAGTGTTCGAATCAGATGCCATTGTTACGGGCTTCTGAAAAATTTGAATCAAAGTACGTTGAGTCAAGCAAAATCGATTTGATTTACTGTTAAGTATTGAACTAGTATGTCCTTTGGCTCAATTAAAAAAAATCTGACTGCATGAATAAATGTCCCATGAATAAAACAAGTCCTGGATGAAATACGACTCCCATGCATAAAACATAATTTTTGTGTGCTCTCATTAAAAATCTAACATATAGTGAATATCAATAGATTTTAAACAAATCTAGAGAAAACAACGAAATGCGTCATTCAAATTAAAACAGAAATGTCCATGTCACTAAAAACAGTTTGCTTATAACCCGGATTCACCATAAGAAGGTCACCCTCAAAATTCACTGTATAAAATTCCGTCAGGTTTAATATAGGTCTTCGGATGATAGAAGAGAAGGGAGAAAGCTTGGTGGATTTCATGGAAATAGGAGGACTACGGGACTAATTACGTGAGTATAGATGCATTAAAGTGAGCGGGGGAGGGAGGAGAGGGTAGAGGATGGCGTATACAGGTCGCTATTAGGATGTCAGGAGTTAGCTTATATTAGGAGAAGTACAAGGTTGAGGTGAAGGAGGTAATATTAAAGTGGAGAGTTGAGTATGGAGGTCTTGATACAATATGCTCACGACAAGTTCATAAGGCAATATGTAAAGAGAGTGAGTGTTGCTCATATCTTTTAGCAATGCTATTATTTTCATTGCACTAAAATTTCAGTTTTTGTATTTACTTTTATTGCATATTTCACTTCCAAAAATTCCTTACGAAGAAACAAAAACATATGTACCGACAAGCCTCACTAATGTTTGTGCAAGCTTCCCTGTTTAAGACTTTTATGTTCTGAGAAGCTAACTTAAAAAGAACTCCTTCCGTATGTAAGGAACATACACAGCATAAATACATGCCAACTTCCATTCTAGGGTATGCACAAGCTCCATTTATTTATCCAATTTAACTTTAATTTTGAATAATGCAGACCCTAATTTTTGTATGCAAAGTACAAGTATTAACTCTTTTGGGGAAAAATGATACCTACTGTAAGACACCCTGGATTTTTTTTACGGTTAGTCCTGAGAATGGCATTTGCATGTTGATATTGGGTAGTGAATAAATCCTCGAACTCTTCGATTCTGAGAGGAAGCCCAAGCAGTGGTTGACACATAATTCTTCCTCTCCACTTATTCCCAACGGAAAATATACGCGAAATCAAATACTGGCAGGGGTGCAAGATTCATGTTTCGGAACTCCAGATAGAATTTTGATGACTGATTTTCACCAGCGTCTAGGAATCATTAGATGTACCTACTTTTCTATCTGATATAAAAATCGTGGGAATCTAACGTAATTATCCTGTGCACAAGTTTTGTTCACTGTTGACTACCATTGCTGAATTTGGGTTCAAATTTTAGGATCATCGTTCATATTCACATGACATTGCACGTGGCAACTATTAGCTGCTTCTACTTTAAAATAATCTAAAGGGAAGAGTGTGTTTTGATGTTGTTGCGGTGGAGGCTGTTAATGAATGGGTGGAGGAACGAGAATATATATTAATTAAAGCGCAGATAATTTAGCGCAATATATTATATAAAGCGCAGAAACGTTGTTTTAAGATGTGTACTTAGTAAAAGGTATATGTATTGAGAAAATAAAGAGAATTTATTATGTTGAAAACCATTATTTTCATGAAATATCCAGAACATTCCTATTTTCAGGTGCACTATACCGAATAAATAAAATTCAATGTTCAGATGGAAAAGACAAAAAAAGGGAACAACGAAAACTTAATCTTCTTTAATATATGTGAATATTCAAGGTAAGGTAAGGTCATTAAAAAACATGGGTCGTATGCCAAGGGTTTTTATTGTAGCATAGATAAAGTCTGATAACCAATAAGTAAAATACTATGACTTTCCTATTGCATTTGACATATTTTCACTTTTCTCAAAAACTGTGGTCGTTACGAAAATATGTGATACGTTTTGAAACATTACCGCTATTATGTGCCATCAAAGTGCAATAAGTAATACGAAAATAAGTTAAAAAGTATACAAAAATCAACGAGTTCATCTGCATACCAAGGCAATTCGTGACCCTTGATTTCTGGTGGTGCGCCTATTGAATTTTCCATCGATTAAAAATCACAGAAAGAGATAATGAATTAAGGTTTTTCATTACGAATGACAAGAAAATGACACGATCAAAAATGCTCATAATTCAACCCCAAAATGGTGGCATGCATGGACTGCGGACTGAACTGCCAAATTGAAAAGCTCTGTAGATTTCTTCCGGTTTTTCGCCCTATGTCACGCATGGGGATGAAAAAATATCCAGCTCACTTTTTCATCACTCATTTCTTGAATTTTTTCCCTTACTTGACAAGCTAGGTAGGATTCAGGTAACAAAAAATACATTTTCTTCAATTTCATTAAGCTCCCTCTTTTGATAAATGCATCTAGAGAGACTACGTCACATCAACTCTGTAGATAATTTTGAAATGCGATCCAATGTATTTATTTGCATGGATGCTAGAGTAACTTTGCAAGCAAGCAATTGTTTAGATAAAAATTGATTTGAAAAGAATTAGTACTAAATTTTCTTCATATTTGTAACTCTTGTTATGTAGATACTTGAATGAAATTCGGATACTAAATATAGATTATTCGACAATGAATTTTTTCCAATGGGATAAACGATATGTGAGTGACAACAAAGGAAGTCGAAAGAGGAAGGAGGTGGGCGTAAATTCATCATACATATGGAGTGATAACGACAAAGATACAAAAGCGTGAAGGTAATCACCCCGAAGAGTTTTTCGACTGACAAATCAGTTGCCTGGCAGTTCTTATTAATTTGATGTTTTTCACTCGTTTCGGCAAAGATTTTCCGCTCTAGCTCCATGCATAGGGTGAAGCTCAGACAGAGATTGAAATTAATTGCTGCTCTCTGCTTCTGGGTTCTAACGCATGTCCTGTGTTCGCCTTTTATGTGTTTTCCTATCACCTTTCCTTATATCTATTTCTATGTTTGAATGAATATATATATATATATATATATGCTCAAATCCGCCTTCCCCACCTTTCCTGTGTTCGTCTTTTATGTGTTTTCCAATCTCCTTTCCTTATATCTATTTCTATGTGTGAAATTATATATATATATATATATATATATATATATATATATATATATATATATATATATATATATGTATATGTATATGTATATTTGGCCAATGTGGCTTGCTTCTCCTTCTGGCTATGCGTGCCATTTATATTTTTTATTATATATATATATATATATATAATTATATGTATATATAATTTTCATATGTTATGCTTTCATTTGGCATTTCATCTACGTTAATGTGTTGCCATTAATATTATTCTGCATGATAAAATGAAGTCAGTTTATACTCTCGGAATCGGATGTGACGTAAGGAACATTTCTTTCGGAATGACTTACAATAAAGATATGATCAAGAGAACAATGAAATATTGGTGTAAATTAAGGTAGTGTCAATCAAAAACGTGTATAATACATAGCAGGTGCAAAGTTCCAATTCAAAAAAGCTTTAATTTTGACTCTCCCTCAAGTTTTTAACTCGGCAATAAAAATAAGTCATTAAATTTTGGTCAGATACTGTAGCTGTTTAACGAGAGCTCTTGATTTCTAATTTATATCATGTTGAATAAATGGGCCTGACAATTTTTTTGGGATTAACATTACCTATCCTCTATAATAATTTCTCATGGTACCTATTTATTGAAAGTAATGCTCAGGTAAAATTCCTTTTTTTCAACTCCACAACAGTTATAATAATACCAAGAATTGGTAATTTCCATTGAAGAGTTTTAACTTAATCAACGAATGAAGTTTGAAAAAAAAATTCAATAAGAGAAAAATGTTTGCTCCCACATCACCTCTCTGCTAGGTATTTTGGGTGTTTTATTGTGTTTTGAGTTGATAATAAATCAATATGCAGTGCAACTAAAGAATAACATACCACTCTTACAACATACTTTGTGTATGACATAGTGTAGGATCTGACTATCTAGATTTGACTAATGTTGTTAAACCATCGGAATGAGGTTACTTATTTAATGGAATAACTAATAATAACTTAAGCATAAGCAGTTATGACAACTATATACTTTCCAAAGACCTGGAGATAATTTATAAGAATGCATTTCAACAGATGTACTCGTTATATGCATACAATTATACGCATCTGTAAAAATCATTTATCTTGAATTCTCTTTAATGGTCGAAATATTGTTCATATTATTCTTTTAATAGATAACAAAAATGGAATATGAAATGAGAAACTTGAGAAAATGACCCTTGTGTTTTTTTCCACAAAGATATATTCTTAGATACGCATTCATAGATAACGTAAGACAGGAAAAACTGACGACACGCTAGCCATAAATGCTAAACCAGGCAAAAGGACCTTGAAAATGAGTTACAGAAAATGGAAACTCAGAGATATATTTTTAAAGGTTAGTTTAAATGACACCATTTATTGTTAAAAGTCAAGATTCACTGATATCATCACTGGAAAAAAACCCCGTGGGATATGGTAATATGATATATATGGTAATATGATATCTTTAGCGACAAAAGGAATGAGATCATTTATGATTACAAGATACCTAGTGCAAATACCAAGAACGGATTTCGGAGAGCGCCGAACGAATTCATAAGAAAAGATAACGGAAATTTTGAAAGAATTCAAAACCATTTTGGTCGTCCGTCAGAGAGGTTCAGAGAAATTCAAGTCAACAGTAATTCACTCAAAAATGATAAAGGCGAAAGAGTAAACAGAAATTTGTAAAATCCTAACTTATTAAATTACTTCTTTCAAAGCGCTTTCACCAATGTCTCACCAAATGTCTCCAAAATTGAAATGTCATATAATGGAATAGGAAGTTTGCTGAAAAATATTAAGCCTACAAAATCCCCCGAGCCCGATAAAATACCGGCTCGTATATTTAAGGATTCAAGAATCGGAAGTGCACCGTAACTAGAAATCATATTTGAGAAGTCGCTGGTAGATCACAAGGTTCTCAGAGATTGGAAAACAGCTAACGTAATACCAATATTTAAAACGGAGACAAGAAGGAGCCGACCTCTTGCAGACCAATTTCCCTCACATCCATATGTATGCAAGGTTGCATTGAATATACTATAGTTGCTAGTTCAATCGTGAGATACCTCGATAATCAGAAGTTATTAATTAAAAATCAGCACGGTTTCCTTAAAGGTAGATCCTGCGAGACACAACTTGTAATTTTTGTTCACAATATTCTTACTTTGGTAGAGAGGAATGTTCCAGCTGACGCGATTTTTCTAGATTTTAAGAAACCCTTCGACAAAGTACCGACTCGCAAATTTAGAAGCATGGCATTGATAACAATACCCTTTTTTGTATTAAGGACTTTTTGAATGGTCGGGTACAAAGAGTAGTCATAGATGGAGCTAAAATAAAGTAGAAGTTACTTCAGGTGTTCCCCAGAGAAGTGTTATCGGACCTCTTTTATTCCTATTTTACGTTAGCTACAATTGGCTCCGTAGCCTCTAGTACATTGTTTATTTGTCGACGATTCAGTGTTTTATCACGATATCAGTAATCCTGAGGACACAACTTCATCAGAAATTTAATGCTATACAACGCTGGCGGCATCAGGTGATTAGAATGAAACTTTAAAAAGTGCGTAGTGTTGAATGTTTGAAAATAGAGCAATTCCCTCCCGAACGCCTACTGCATCGGGAACACCGAAATGGAATCTGTAGAGTCGATTAAATACTTTGGCTCTCGATTAAATACTTTCACTCACTGGTGAAACACATATGGGGTATATGTGGACAAGCTAACAAGAAATTACCATTAATTAGAAGAGTACTGGGTTAATGTGATGAAAGGTCAAAGAGAAATATTATCTTTCCTGGTTAGGCCTCCTTTAGAATATGCTGCTAGTATATATATCTTCACGAAGTTGGCTTGATTGCCGAATAGGATCGTGTGCAGTATAGGGAAGCTAGATTTGCATAATGTTGTTATGATGAACTTAGTAGCGCATCCAAAACGTTAGTACAGCTAGGCTGGGAATCAATTGCGGAGCGAAGGTTAAATTAGAGAATGGAGTTTTTGCATATATTGGAAGGGCGTTTCTTTAGCAGTGATGCTGAAAATGCATTATTATCCTCATCGTAAAAAGGTAGGAGAGATAATGCCAATAAAATCATAATAACATTGTCCATTCGCCGCGCCGTAAGGATCATGTTCGGGTCAAAATTAGTTATGTGTATTCACCCCCTGCCACACACCCTAGCGGTTGGTTGGAGGGTACTAAAATGTCCAAAAATATCTAAAATATGACATATTTGTAATATTTGTCAGATTTCACCACGGGTAGTACCCGGACCGTATGATACTCTTGTCTTAGTAGTTATTAAGCTAGTACTCTTGTGGATAGTCACCTAGTTGATCAAAATATCATTATCGAGCGTCACAATCAATCAATATTGGATCAAGGATCTACATCATACCAATCCGAATATTGCTTGTTATGATATTTTCAAAATATACTGCTTATGCTATTTTTTCATTGCTTCATAGCTACTTACAGCGACAATTTCCGTCATTAACTACTCATAGGTCATCCATGGCCTTCCACTGCAATTATTCCTCACTATGTTTCCTTCATTTATGACCTTGAGGAAGCTATTGTGGCTCAGAATATGTCCAATTTACCTTAATAATAATAATGTTCTTTACAAGGTTCTCACTTCGAAGTACTTGTTCATTTGTTATTCTGTCCATCATTTCTATTTGTCATCGTTATTTGGTAGCACCACATTATTACACGTATTTCCTCGAACTTTTTCTCTCTCTCGCTTCTACCGTCCACATCTTACTTCCATAAGAAAGGTAAATCCTTACATAAGTTTTAATGAATCACCTTCTAATGTCCATGATAGTGTTCCGTGGAAAAATTTTCTTCCGCAGGTGAATGAATATGTGTGAACGAATCGCCTTTCAAAGAAGGTATTTCTCCTTTTACCCTCCAATATTATTCCTTTCTCCGCCATCTCCCTTCCATTAAACTGCCTGCGAGAATGCAAGACCACCATTGCCACCCGCTACAACTTACGAATTCGGGTTTTTCTTCCAACACGATAGCGTATTTCCTCAGCCGTGAAGTCTAATCGGACCCATATGCGAAGGGAGCTGCGAGTTGGAAATGTATTCCGATTGGATAGCTGCTCGAAGAAAACTATATCGACCGCCTCTTATTCACACGCAGGTGACTCCCACAGTGCCATTATCTTCTCCATAGAGGTGATTTCTAAAGCATAAATCGAAAGATACATGAAAAGGCAGAGGTATCGCGGAAAAAGTACGTGTGCAGCGACAAATATAATTTATCTTCTGTGAAACGCTTTCATTTACGATCTCGCCTTATCCCGTTGGCTGCAGCGCATTAAGACTCAACCACGCATTTCCCGCTCTTGAAACATGAGAAGACAGTTGTACTCTCATATATTAGTTCCTTTAATTTCCATTAACATCTAATAGGAAGCAATGCGCAATTAGTCTTTTTGTGCAGAACTCATATTTATGCGGATCTCATATTTGTAAATTTAGGTAAATGTTAACGGAATTTCGTGTCAGAATGTTTAATCTATCTTATTTCAAGAAATCTACGCCACGTGGTAATCTTACGGTGGAACATAAGAGAAATTATACTGAGATGGGATTGTAATACGAGTAAAATGTAAAATGATCCTTGTATTGTAAGATTTTTTAATGCTGGGGAATTCTTATAGAGAAGAAGAGGAGGAAGAGAAGGAAAAATTATTTTAGATACTGCTAATTATGCCATTTGCACAAATTATTGCACCTTTTGGAATAGAGTTGTAAGTAAGCACAAACCTTGAAAAAGATTCCTAGCTTTAAATTATGGCTTCGTGATACTCAATACATTATTGTCACGTTCAAATCAATTTCTCTCATATCTCTGTAGTCAGCACTTCAGCAGACAATTACTAGCAGAATAATCCAGCAGCACATACTATATACATCTCAAAAACTGCTCTAATTTACTAGAATATTTGTATGGGAATTTTCGGAACGGTCTCATTTTAACAACAGATTTATCGTTTTCATAAAATTTCAATGAGAGAGTATTTATAATTGAATATTGTTAAAGAAATGTAAGAGAAAGCACCATTATTAAATTCTGCTCTTTTTCAGTTGAAATTGCAGGGCGTGAATTTCCTTTCTGGAACGTTCGTTTTTCTCTCTGACTTTTCTACTTTCACTATTTCTGTCAGGATTTGCTCGTCCTGAGAGTATATTAACTTTGATAGGCCCAGGGAACTCACAGGTTTTCTTTATATACAACATTATTTATAGCTAAATGAAAAACTTATTAAGGCAATATATAAGTTTACAAAAAGATAGTTTTCCATTGTTAAGGATTGAATTTGCCATCATGCAGCAAATCTTTGCCATCAATTTGAGATATTTTCTTTTGTGCTTACCAAAAACTAAGTTTCCATTTCAATAATCAGGACCATTAAAAATTAAACGAAAGATGTTTGCACTTGTTTTAAGCATTTCTTCAATTTGCTTTCGTTCTAATAACATTATCCTTTTTAGAAATAATATCACTTTTTGTCTTCCTAATCGCCAAAAATAATATAATGACTGGTAGGTGAGGATATGGAAGGATGAGGGAGGAAAACAATCATTTTAAGTCCATAACTTTGAAAGTGGATTGGATTTTTCTTTATTTTGCGCTCATTAAGCAAAAGAATGGGTCTTAACGCGGGAGAAATCGAATTGGAAACCTGAATCTTCACCCTCGAAGTCCTTGTGAAAAGGAATGAGTATAAGGATAGAGCGAACGAGAGGAGATTAAGTGTCAAGGAGGAGGGGTTGGAGGGCTGAAAAACCTAAAGGAAGGAAAAAAAGACGGAGATTTGTGCCTCTCAAAGGTTCAATTTGCGTTCTATCGTTCCCTTAAATCTACGTCAACACGCATTCCTTAAATAAAACAACATTTTTTTCACTGAAACCGTCATATGGCTGAAATTTGAACTTCGCCAACACTTTATTAAACAACGGTTTCCACACAAGGTCAAAAAATGAGATTCCTAAGATCCGCGCTAACACGGAAAGCTGAACTTTCATAAACTTTATAAAAGATTTTACGTGCCCCCGAGGAAGTCGGCGGTTCTCTAAAAATTTATCTGTGCGCAATTGTACGCTGTCGCTCCGATCACAGTTCTCCAGAGTTTTCGCAGGACTTTAAAAGAGGGCGACAACTTCCAAAAGGGCAACCAAATTGTTTCCCCTTCTGCTTCCGGCAAAATTACAACCAAGGCTTATTCTAATTACGACAGCCAGATGTAGAGACTGGAAATTCTCTCGAAATGTAGGAGTCTTCGAAACGAAATTAATCACGAACTATTTCCAATGAATGTGATGCATTATTTGAGCGTTCCATTCACTCACGTGTTTTTCCTTTATGGAATCCTTCAGGAGGGATACTCAATCAAGCATTTTGCTCCCCTGCCTAAATTTTAATAATGTCGTGACACCTTACATTCACGCCTACTTCAAATATCTGGCCTACGTGTACATGTGGATTTGTATACGTGGACAATAGAATGCGAGGGAGGGAAAAAATTGAATGGAATATCACTGAAAGGGGAAGCAAGAGGGATTTGGATAGCAAAGCGGCAAGCGGAAGAGTTCAAGGGAAGGAAGAGCAAAAGCTTGGTGGGAAAAAACTGGAACGAGTGGTGACGGAATAGGAGGTGTGAGAGAGATGCGGAGTGTGAAAAGGTGGGCGTGAAAAGGTGAGGGGGAGTCTGGGCGGAGAGGAGGTGCAGGCGAACCAAGGGGGAGCGAGAAATTGGATGGAGAGAGAACGTTCGCGAATGAAAGGACATGCAATATACAAGAGTGTGAGGCGCAGGGAGTAGAAAAGGAGATAGCGGAGGAAATATGGAGTAAGGAAGATTCAGGAGAGGAAGGTGGGCGGAGGAGCAAGAAAACAGAAACTCACTTGAAGAAATTTCAGTCACAATGAAAGTCCTGTGTCCTCCTTGTCGCTCCGGGAAGATTCCTCCCTTCCCTAGGCGACCACCCAACTCATTCCATCCGCCTCCCACCCACACACACACACACATCACACACACCTATACGCAAACATCCCTTCCGGCGAGGCATGCAGAAAGGTTTTGGTGAGGGAGAAGGCACGGTAGAACGGGTTTGCGAGGGAGGCAGGAGCCCGCCTTGGGACGTCGCAAATCCATTTGCGGGTAACTTGGGATTTTTGGATCCCGAGACTTGAGCGATCCTTGGCTTGCCTCTGGGGGACGAAGGAGGAGAGAGAGAGAGAGGATGATTAAGGAAGTGGGTGGAGGAGATATGGAGGAATGGAATGAGGGTCGCCGACCGGGTGGGTGGAGGGGGATGTTACACTAGAAGTGGCTCCAGCGTCACCCCTACCTCTCTCTCTCTCGTCCCTCCCACTCAAACGCCCACGACTTCGCCGTCAGCGCCGATAACTCAATCAGCAAAGGGAACATCTCACCCCTCCTTTCATCTCGCTCCCCAACAACTCTCCCTCCTGCCTCTTCCCCCTAACCTCCCTCCTTTACCCGTCTCCGGACACCAAATGCTCACCCTCTCGCCCTTATTTCCTTTCTCCCCCTCTAAAACCCTAACCATTCAATCCGGCCGCCCTACCGCCTCCTCCTTAATCCTTCACTCCACTCCCCGCGTCACTGCCCTTACTGTCCTTCACTTCTTCCACACTCGCCGCCTTTTCAATCCCTCATGCGCGACCCCTGAGCCTTTGTGGGGCGTGGATTCCTACGTGGGTCCTTTCAGGCTTACATGGGCAAGCTGACTTCCATGGTTAGAATATTTCTCTGGCGCTTCTTTTTCCGTATTTATTTCCAGCGTATAAACGTTTCCCTTCTCATCATTGCCTTTGACGACCGCTTTGTTTTTCTTTTGACCACAGCCTTGAATAGCGAGGAGGATAAGATTAATGCAGTAGACAGTTTCGCATTCCACACACCAAGTTCGTTACGAGCCCCAGCAAGACTAGGGCTTGAAATGCAAAGGAGCCGAAAAAATAATTTCAAGAAAGGAATAGTACATGCTCCCGCTCAAAAATGGGTTTAACTCCTCTAAAACTTATCATATGGTACACTGTTCGTAATGTGAGGCGCAAGGGTTAATACTAAACTAATTGCAAAATTTTACCCTACCTCGGGTATGCATTGATTAAGTGATTAGTTAAAATCCATTGATAATGACTAGATAACAACCATTGATCTCAGCTCAACTAACTTCTGCCAGTGAGTGAGAATAAACTCATTTGAGTTATAATCTGATTATAGCGAGAAAACCGCACCTGTTTTTTTAAAGGAAGAAATTGTGATAAACCTACAAATATGGATAACTTGATGTGTAGAACCACTGTATTTTAATCAAAGCGTGTACATTTTCACGCAGTTGATTACATATATGCAACAAGAACAGAAGCGTAAGGTGAAGTAGAATATACAGATTAAAGATGAAACTACTCGTATGGTTCTCAGCTCTTATCAAAAGATCATGAGAAACATCGCTTAACTGAGCTTACTGTTTGACAAAATGTTCTTAGCAATAAACCTAGCGAAGATAAATGCACCTTAAACCGTTACTTGATTCAAAGTAAACACAAAATGATCACTTATAATGGCACTCAACTTGTCTGCACTTTTTGCCTTCAAAATGCTGGCCTTATTTTAGTGTACCTTTGTTGACCTTTTGAATATTTTGGAATGGTTAGATATGATGGTTATCCATCCTAAATTAGGTCGTACCGTTCTCGGGAATATTTAGCTAGCTCAAATATGAGAGAGCTGTTTGTTATTAGCCATCTATTAGTCGAAATTTATCCGATTATTAGTCAAAATATATTTCGCAATATCACAGCACGGATTTATATTCTAGGTAAGTTTATTGATTACTCATTGATTATTCATCGACATTCAAAGTTTAGTTTCTTCTTTTCAAAGAAAAAATCAAATTCAGAACTCTTTTTACTGATAAAATATACTATTTCAAACCTTACTTAGTGGTTGTTTTTCGTGGTGATGTGATAATGTTGCCTTGTACCTAATCTTCAAAATAAAACATCTTAAGCAATCTGCCAAGTTAGTCTTCCTTCATTTATGTCTTGTTACTGAGTCAATATCCCCTAGTCAACTAATTTGAAATTATTGTTTCAAGTTTTCATTGGTCCTAAGTACTGAATCATTTAAAAAAAAAGATTCTTTACGGATGATTAAACGACAAAAAAATACCTGCATCAAATGCCCAATATCAAAACTTCCTGTATATCCATGAAGAGGGAAAATCTCAAGAACCAAAAGGGACGTTAGAACATATTCTTCTAGATAAAATGAACCCCTTCTAGTGGATCCTAATTATACTCGTACATTTCATTGGAATGTACGGAATCTTTGGAAGCTCTGACGTAAATTGTGGATCGAGTATAGCTTGCATTATTAACATTCTTAAGCGTTACATCGTCCGATGCAGCCGTTATTGCACCAGGCCAAAAGTTATGTGTTTTTCTTGACCTTTATTTATTAAAGCACGATAATTTGGATTTGGGCGATAAATATAGTAAAAATAAAACATGGTAAACTTGGTTGTGAAGGATATTGAGAACAAGTCAAATAAACGGACCTGTTACCACTGAGGCATCTGTACTCTTCTAATCTAACTATGCCAATCATTGGAGACCTTGGCGGTGGTAACGGTTCGCTCTCCAATGAAATAACCTGGACTCTCGTTTGCAGAGCAAAAGCGGATGGACTAGCTCGCACACAGAGAGAAGGGAATTATTTTAGGACGCCTTCGTCTACCTTGTGTGACATGCACACTCCTGCTGCGTAACCACTTCCCCGATATCAGATAGAGTTACTTAAATGCAGATGCGAAATCACATACTCCTGCGAAATTACAACTTAATGAAAATGAAATTGTATGTCATCCACAGAAAGAGTATACCAGATACTTATCCCTTAAAATTAAATATTGGGCTAAAGTTGTTGAAAAATAAGGACACGCACAAAACATTATGAAATGTCGGAATGATTTTCTAAAATAAAAAAAACAAAGCGATGGGTAAATGACTGACTGAGTGGTTCAATGACAGGCTGAATAATTCACGAACCTGAACAAGGTCGTTGTTTTGCGGAGCACCATTACATTTTTAATATTTATCACACTAGAGTAAGTCAAGATGCACAGTGTCTTCTCCGCGGATATACAATATAATTTTATTCCTCTCGAATTTCAAAGAGCGCTTAATTGCCCATCACAAAATTTCCTCCGGTACACACTAACCTTGTTTGCTATGGATTTACTGGGAAGCGTATCCGTGATATCTTTATTTTCAACGAAAAATGGTTAATCGACTGATAGTAAATCGACTTCAACCCAAATTTTGCCCGAGAAAAGTGAATTTGCTCTTTTTTCCCATCGTGACTCCTTACGCCTCCGAAGCTTCCCATTCTCGCCTCTTGACCTGCCATCCTCTTGCCTCCCAAGTCCCACCTATCTCGCCGCAGCAGATCCTCACTCTTCTCCTCAACTCATCCACGCACTCCACTCACTCCGTGGTCCTCCCCTCCCAATGGTTATCTCTTTCTCCGCCCAAACCCCTTTCTCCGAATCCCGAGTTTCCTCATAGCCTTAGGGTGTCAAACCCAACTTCTCTTTCTGTCGCTTCCTCCCTCTGTTTCTAGGGGCCGCACTGGGACCTACACCACATGACAACGTGCCAGTGAGGATTGAGATGTCGACGAACTGCGCTTACGAAAGCAGAATATGGAAAAAAAGTCCCTCCAGAATACATCTCTTCCACTCTATTTACGTTCTCTCCTTTAGTAGGGTTGTTTTCATTCTCTCCACGCTTTAACATTCTTCCTCTTTTTTTTCGGGCTTAAATATATTTCCATACAGAGAACATGGGAATTGGCATAGACAACCTTCGTTGCGCTACCCGGAGTCTTGATTCATTCGAATGGTCGTAACGAAGAAATGCCGTCCCTGAGATGACGTTTTCCAGATCGCCTTATTCGTTTTGTGGCAAGTGCGAGTTTTGATAGTGCGTTTTCGGTATTAATTATGTTGCTATAAATGTTAACCTGCGTTACCTTTTTCTCATCTCGGAAAACAATGAGTCTTCGTTTGAGACTCATTGTTTTCCGAGCATTGTTGTTCAAATGAAGGTTGAATTTATTGTTGGAAAACGAAAATAATTACTCAAAGTTTTTTTCGCTTACTTTTAAAAGCTGATAATTAAAGCCAACCCCGGTGGTGGCGGGGTAACGTCCTCGCCTGCCAACCCAGAGGTCGTGGGTTCGATTCCCACCTAGGTGGTTTTTCTCCACCTAGGGCTTGGGTGTATATATATGTAATATTTTTATATCATTGTTCATAGTCCGATGTAAAACCCGAAGTGCTTTATTCGAAATACTGTAAAATAAATAAATAAAATAAATTAAGTAGCGCATAAATAGAAAACAGAAATTCCTACGACAAAAGAGAAAGAGAGTCCTCAAAATTACTCTAACTCCGAAGAATCAAAATTCGAACTGCTTTTGATGTGAGTGCGGGAGAGTAATCACCTGTGTTTGTTCTCACAGCCGTCACGAAATTTCCTGCTCTGTTCTCGATATGAAAATAACAAAGTTTAATATCGGCAAAAAATTAAAAAAAAAGACGAAAGAATTTGTTACATTCTAAATTCGTTTCGAAAGCAACGAAGATTTCATTATGAACAAGAAAATTTATTTTACAGTGTAACGTAATATTCGAGTCTCAAGTCCTTGTTTGCCCCACGGAAAGATTGACTTTGAATGAAAAGGGTGCTCTGATGCGAGCAAATGCCGAACTACGCTAGTTCTGTTGATAATTTCTTCGTTCCATTACCTTATAAGTGGAGCGAAGTGTTTTCCACTAATGTTTAATTCCACCAAATGAATTCGTTTTCTCACAAACGCCCTTATATATTTCCTCATTATTTCTTTCTATTTGTTCATCCGGATTTCCACCGCCATCTCCTTTCTAAATCCAGTTCTTCCCTCCCACTACCTCATTCCATTCGTTTTCCTTCTTTCCCCCAGTCCTTCCTGCCCGCTCTAACGGCCTTTCGGCTTTCAGCATCCCCTTCTGCAAATCCTCTTCGTCTTCTCCCCCTTGTCTCTCCCTCCCCCTCCCCTCCTTCCTGCCTCGCCAATTTCCAAAACCAAACCGCTTCCGTTAATTCCATAGACGTCATCCTCCAATTCTCATTGAATGATAAATTTTGAAAATCCATTATGGATGCGTCTCGAACGTTCTTTAAGGGAAGTTAAGATACTTAAGCGAGTTTGGTGGAACGCCGATGGCGAAGACGTTTTTAAAGGACGTCCTCCACTAAAGTGGCGAATGTGCTCATTTAAGATAGCCGCTCGATAGTGGCTCAAGTGCCAAGTTGCTGGAATCACCGGCATTACATCCCATCATGAATTCATCGCTTTTATTCATTTATCTTTGTGAATTTAATTAAGAGAAAAATTGCACACCATAGTTTTATACATTATTCTATAGGTGCATCACTTTGAAAATCAAATATATGACCAAACAAAATTTTGGGAAGCTTTTTGGAAATGGATGCTGGAAAAAAATCAAAGGAAAAGTTCAAAATCTTACCCTATGAGGACATGCACGTTAAGATCCTTATCACCTCAATATTTATAAATTGGTTATGATTTCTTAATGGAAAGGTAGGACTGGAAATTCCAACGGTTTTAAAACAACCTAGTAATATAGTAAAAATATTCGAAACTCTCACATCATAGCTACAAAATATTTACTTAAGAGGTAATTATCATTTTCAAGTGATTCAAAAGTTTCAGAAGTCGATTGATCGGATAAGTTACTCTAACTTTTCTGAATCCGCATCTGAATTCAGAAAACTAAAGTTTGGTTACGACAATAACTAGATAATCTGCCTCAATCAAGCGATTAATCATTCTCAAACTTCGCAACCTAACAACTTATAGAGCAAGTTTTAATCGAAGTATCTTTTAGCGAGAGTAGTAATGATTAAATTTATGAAAGAAATTTTGTTCTCTGAAAATGATGTTGTAAGACTTTCTTTGGAACGTTAATATGAGTAGTGGTAAAAAATATGGTTCCACATACATGTTTATACGTATTCATAAATTATTTCAAAAACTTAAGGAAGTGATAAAGGCATTCTGCTTGAATGTTTATTTTTGTTCATATGGCCATCGTATCAATGCCCCTTTGATTAGAAGAAAAAAATATATCAAGGAAATAGTTAATACTATAGAATACTAAGAGATAGAAAGCTAGTTACGTAAACCTTAAGCTTTAAGGAAATAGTTTTGAAACGATATTAGAAAAAGAACAAGCATAGACAAGCAGTTTTCCGATCAAAACGTAATCAAATATTTGAAAAATAGTAAAATAGTACTATTTAAAGTAAAATGACGCCTTTTGTTGCAGATCAGTAGTTAATATACAATTGCGTGGCTATATAAGGTGTGTGAAATGTGTTACAACCTATAGATTTATGCCATTAAAATGTATGGCAAATATTTCAACAACGTATTGCCGAATAAATTTGAATGTCACTGTGAAGCAAACAATTGCTGTTTATTGTCTCTGCGTACAATCCTAAAAGTAAAAAGCTATTATAATTTCCACCTCACTATTTGTTAAATAAATATATTAAAAACGTATTAATTTTCTTGTATCAACCTTGATATAAAAATTCAACAACTAAAATAGCAAATACTAGGGGAAAATGAAAAATTAGAAACTTATCAAAACGAAGTATTTTAAGGATTAATTCCGAATGAGAATTTTTTATTTTTCATAGCGTATTAGTCAGAACTCAATTTGTTTAAATATCAGTGAAATACAACCGGGATTACAACATTACCACCTTGATGAATACTTCCAGTGCTTTCCAAACAATTTTCAATGGAAAAGTGGAAAAATATATAAATACTCTGAGCGCAGCAAATTAACATCTTCGTATGAAATCAATACGAAATCCAGTAATTTGAACCCTTCAACATTTTTCATTCCATAATGAGGGTACTACTACCTTAATTTATCCTTTTCCCCAACTTTTACCTTAATATCTGGTACATATCTTTCCATTCATAGACATTCCTCTTTTTTTAGAATCACATAAGAATAATCTCACAATGAAATAAAGAGCAACTCCATGAGATGCGAATACAGTGAAGAACCCACACATATGGAGTAAGCATGATTGCATGAAAAAATAATGGAAACTTGACTCCCCGCATCGAGTATTTGTTATATTATTTACAAGGACATGAAAAAAATAAAATACGAGATTGCATAGGTGTTCTCGGAGTTATATTTCATGGTAAAGTATTAAATTGGAAACCAGATTCAAAAGGCATGACCGATTGCGGAAAAACCTGCTCACTTGCCACAGAGTCAATTGCGCTGAAATAATTGGATTTCAAATGCGCAGTTCGTTGAAATCCTATTCCTGCGCGACTGAATCACATTTCCTGTTCGTACTCTAAATTCTCGTTCTCCAACCAATGTTTTCCCATCGATTTTAAGAGCTAAAGGAAGATCTGTATGCTATGCTTTAAAGTTAAAGATTATAGTGTAATAAGCGATCCGAACGTGAACAATATATATGGTGTAGGTGAGTCAATGTTAGCATAGAATATTAAAAAAAATTAATTCTTTTCTCCTTCAAAGCGTAAATAAAGGGACCTCTCTTTTCTTTTTGTTGGTTATTTTTTATTGATAAAATGGGTTTAACAAAATATTTTATGTTTTATTTATTTTTACTGGATTTTGTTTTTTCAAACATCCATCCGCATAATTTTTACACATATAATAAACAATCTGATGCAAGAAATGTTTAGATTATAAAAGTAAATATAAATTTTTCGCACCGATCAATATTACTACTAAAATATATTTCCAGGTTTTTCTGCTGTTTAGCCAGAATAATTAAAAACTCGTCATTTTCTGCTCTTAACCACGTCCTAACGTTGAAAATTATGTCTTGAGAAACTCCCAGCAGATATATAACACAATATTCAGGTATCAGGTTCATAAGATTCAGGAAAAGGCCGAAAATGTATATTAATTCATAATTAATATAGTTTTATCCGGCAAAAAAATTAAACTCTTCATCGAAAAGATAAATCTCTTCATTTATGACTGAAATTTTTGGACAGTAATAGTTCGATAGCTATAGATCTGAGCTAATAAATGTAGGGCCAAGGTTTCATTGCCGGTAAACCTTCTGGGTACCCACAAGCGGCACAGAAAAAGGAACAATAGCCCGTACCCTGATTAGTGAATTTCACTTGCTATAAGGGCTTAGTACTAGATAAACTCTATTCTCACCCCTATCAAATTAATCTTCGGGTTGGTCACTGTGGTAATATCAATAAGTATGGATTTGAAGTTCATAGTGATGAAGCATTCACTTTTGGAAAGATTTTATTTCAACTGAAATGCTCAAATATCAAACCACTGAAATTAACTAATACATGCACAAACAAAAACTGTTCATAGCCAACAGCTAGTGGAAAAATTATTCTAATCAAATTCTTCAACGTGTGCGGACAAAATAGTGAATAAAAGAGGAATTAATTCCATGTGGGGAAAAGAGCGCACATTTCCTTTATCCAAGTAGTGGATTACTCTTGAAATACCTGAGTATACAAAAATACAAGCACAAGGAGAAATGTACGAAGGCACCACTTGAATTAGAATATGCAATTCCCTTAGGTATGCTGGCTAGCTCCGTCCACTGTTTGAATTCTAATGCCGCATCCATTTATAAATCATAAGGCAACCCAAAAAGACAGTATGAAGTTTATGTCATAGCATACTTGATATTAACTGGTTAAGTGAATACTTTATTTGGCTATAATATTTGTAAAAATGTAGCTTTGGGAAAGAATGAGTTTCTAATGTATTTGCATAATGAATAATCATAAACGAGGGCTGATCAGAGAGTAACTTACGTTTCGACCTAGCGTGCTGTCAATGGTGTTATGCGCGGTGAGTAGGTGTTACAGCCACCATGTTGATGTCAAAACGTCCTTGCACTTAGTACGCATCCTAATGTGGTAGTGTGCAGGCTGTGATTTCTCTACTTTGCTCACTGGGAACTGATAAAATGTGGACTGTAATGGATAACTCGCGAATTGTGAATTGCAATCTGTGATTAGATTTTTATTGGCAAAATATTACAAGGCAATTAACATCTAAGGTAACTTTGTAAAGTGTACGAAGAAGGAATAATGAGTGAGGGTGGAGTAAAGTAGTGGTGCATTCAGTTTAAAAATGACCGCACCAATGTTCAGGATAATGGTCGCAGTGGTCGGCCTAGCCTTTTGTCAGATGAACTCACGGTTAAAGTCAACATAAAAATCCATGAAAATCGCCGATTTACTATTTGAATCTCTCGCTAGACGTAGCTTGTAACTCAGCTCTTTGCCAGGGACGCGGAGTGCATGCCGGTGTAAACAAGTTGCTAAACTGTAAGGCGGCAGATTTATTCAGAGACGGAATTGAAATACTTGTGTACCGTTACACTAAATACCTCAATTTGATTAACGAATATGTAGAAAAATAGTTCTAAAATCCGTTTTCAAATTTTTAAAATAAAATTTGTCTTGTCACTGAGTTCATATTTTGTTTCAAAACGGAAGTTATTTTTTGGACAGTATTTCCTGAGAACTCGCGTGATTTTCTATTATGACGCACATCTTAATAGTTCGCAGTGAGTAAAATAGAATAACCGCAGTCTGTACACTAACATAGTGGAATACGTACTGAGTGTACGAACGTTTAGATACCAAGATGTTGGGTGTAGTCCTACCCACCGCCACATTAGGCCGATACGTAAGTTACTTTCTGGTCAGCCATCGCGAAATGAAAATTTTCCAAACACTTGAGAACACTTTTTTCTCTTTAGAAAATGATCATGTTCGTTCTTACAAAAGCAAAAATAGCATGATTAAAATTATTTTTTTACATCATTTCATCCCGTGTTGGACATTCTTCAGTCAGGGTAGAGTTTGTACGTACATAATGGGAAACGATAAACGCCTGCAATGTGCATGATACTTCCTCAACACTTAAAAGCATTGCGGGTTGCCGACATCGACGGGGTTAGTCAATGTTTCTGTGGATATATCAGTCAGAGTTTCAATATAAACCAATTCCACTATATACTATATACGTATTTTGTCAAGGTAATACCTTGGGTTTGTAAATGTCCTATCACATTCTATCAGATGGAATTTAAAATTGCAGTTAAATGTCAGTTCCCTCATGGCTGAGCAAAAGGTTCTCTTGGTTTATGGTCTATGAGATGACAGAGATAAAGAAACTAATACATTGCACTGTTTTTGAACTTTTTTCATTTCAATGGCAAAACTGTCAACTACACTATCAATGGCAAAACTATCAATGGCACAGTGGCAACACGACTACAGCAATTGTATTCAATAGATAAGGCCAGGGTCTCAAATGAAAATCTTCATTTTCATGCAGGTCAAACATTGAATAGGGCACTCGGGCGGTACATAAAAAAATTCGTAAAGTGAATCATTCCTTTTTCTCAATGCACTGGAGATAAATGTTCAAAGCCTCTCTTCTAACATTATCGAAGTCCCATGAAGTGCATTCACCCAACAAAACTCATTTCAAAAGGTCTAGGCGTACAAAGAATAGAAGATGGCAGCAATCCTGAGAATAATAGACCAAAAACTGTTTTAAAAAAATAATACCTCCACGTCAAATGATTTTTCGCTCCTTTTCTTAGCGCTTGCTAAAACCATTCATAAAAGAAGTCGGAAAACAATTGGGAGAGAGGGATTACGCGAGGAGGCAGCAACAGACCGACGGAAAGCGCCCAAAGCATGCGCTGATTTAATGCACCTCTGTCACTGGAAGGAGGGGAAGGGAGGGAGAGGTGTTGGAGAGAGCGATGCGACCGAAGGGCGAGGAAAAGCGGGGGTGAAGGGCGGAAACGAAGCGAAGGGCGATACGGAGAGCGGGAGGAGAATGGAAGGGAAGAATACAATGGACGACGGGAAGTCGGAAGGGGGCGAAGGGACTGGAGAGGAAATGGAAGAGCGACGAGGAGGAAGGTCGGACGGAGAATGCGGTGAGGGCGGTTGAAGAATGGATGTGCAAAGGATGGCGAGGATGAAGAAGAAGATGGGAGAGGCGAGATTGAGAAGAATGAACAAACGAGAGGGGAAGATTGATCTACGGGGGTTGTTGAATGAAAAGTCGAGGGACGAGGGTGAAAGAGCGGAAAAATGGAACGAGTGGGTGATGGGAGGGAGAGAGAGAGAGGAAGGAGAAAGGATAGACGGGAATGATAGGAAAGGCAGGGAATGAGAGCTGAACTAAAGAATAGGAGTACGAGAGGAAGGAAAGGTTCGTGGAGTGACTGATTAGTAGAGTGAAATTGGAGGGAGGAGAAAAGCGAATATATACGCACTACGGAGTGGTGAAATCGGGGAACGCCCCTTACACTTCAACAGCCTTTGAGAACATTCATTATGCTGTCCAGGAGGAAAACCAAATGTGTCGCTCGCCGGCTGGTATATTTCCCGGAGGCAATTTGAATCCGCTGTTGAAACAAAGTTGTTACATTCAAGTATTTACGAATTTCAATTCCTATCCCAGGATTTCCCAGGATGCTTTCTAGTTTTAAAGATAAATTTCAGAGGCGGCAAAATTTCAGGTATACGTATATGAAGCTCTAGCCCTAGAAAAATTGTAGAAAAGTATGAGTAACTGTAGATCCTACGTTGTTCCTACGGTTAGCTATAGAAGTGAAGTGTTAGAGTACTGTCCAGTCTACTTAAAGGATAAGAAAATATTAAATAAAAAAGAAATTTTTTTGCAGCAGTTCAGCTTCTCTATTCTTCTTCAGTTTCTTCATTAGGAATTTTACTCCAAAAATCTCAATATTTTCCAATACCCGAAACAGTTTGCCTGAATCTTTAGATTTTTCCAGGTTTTATTATCAATATACATGTATATTGATTTCTTAATTCTTTTCAGAATGCTCACGCTTGAGAGAATCTCTTCGTCTTGTGGTTCGAAAGAATATTCAGTCCTGTTTCATTGTATTGAAAAATACAAGGAAGAAAGTACCATTTCAAAGTTTTACCTAACTTTCACCAGAGAGGGAAAAATTAGGCCCCCATGGAGAAACCCAGGGAGGAAAGTGAGAGAAAGACGGGTGAGACTAGGGAGAAATAAGGGTCAAGGGGGTCTGACGGAAGATCACTAAGGTCACAGGCCACGGGTGAAAGGGAAAAGGAAGGAGTGGGAGTGGTAGGTAGAGTCAAGAATGGGCAGTCTTGGGGCAGTGGGTATTTCCCTCTGGAAGCATGAGATGTGGAAAAGTCTTATAAAAGACAATGGTACCCCTTTTAAATGTTCACTCCTATTCATAATTACATTTAAAGATGAAAAGAAATTGAAATAAAGGAAGTTGAAATGAATAGAAATAATAAAACGAAAAAATTTAACCTAGTGACCATATCAGAAAAGTTATTTACCAATGGAAGAGAGTGAATAAATGTCAGGGATCTCAGTAAATGAGATCGAGGTAAAGAACGAGAACTTTGGCTTAGGGATATTTATTTGTATCATGCTATTTCATAGTATCACAGGGAGATGTTCTACTTCGATCATTCGTCCGAAGGAAAAGGTGCTAAGAAAAAGGAATATCTAGTGTTGGTAGTTTTCATAGCGAGAAAACATTGTCTGAGCGAGTGGAAAAGCAGTGAAAGTTCTAAAAACGGAGATATGTGCTTACGCGAGCGAATGAAAAAATTACAATTTTTATAGCAAAATAAACATAAATAAAATTTTTCTATCCAATACACCAGGCATAAATAATAATAGGTTGTGCAAAAGAACCGAGAATGAGAAGGGAACAATGGGTAGCCTCAATGTTGGAAGCGTTTATGCAAACGAGCATTTATGGCAGCATTGGCAATGAATTAATAGGACGCTCTGTCGAGAGCCGGGGGTGTGGGAAATTCTGAAGAATGCTTAAAGTGTGGACAAAGTGTATGTGTGCGAGCAGACTTGAATCACCGGGGATGTGGGGGAAGTAAGGCCGAGGGCAGGGAGACCCGCGAGACCCTCCGCGGTGAGTATTGTGTGGAGGCTTGGGTGCCGGTGTGAAAGCACGAGGGGCAGGGAAGCGGGCGGGAAGGGAAGGGGCAATGGAATGTAGGTCGCACTGTGACGAGGCGCGGGAGGTATCGGCGCGCGCGCGGGGTGGCGACGGCGGGGATGGAGAGAGCGCAGACGTGGAGGGGCGCCGAGAAGAAAAGAACCTGGCTCCCCGTTCCGATAGCTACGTGAGCCACTCGAGGCGAAGCACGGCTGATGGCGGAATTGCGACGAATCTAATCTTCTCTCATTTTTGGCGATGCTTTCTTTTTTTCCTCTCATCACCCTTTGGAGCGTGGTTCCGGGATGCCCCACCTTAAATTCCGATTCACTCAAAAATAGTCACTCCTTGCGTTTCCTTGCCTGTTGCCCTCTTTCCTAAGCATCCTCGCAGTTCTCTCTACATTCTCCGTCCCCTGCCATCCCCGAACAATCCGTCTATAGAGAAATGCAAATTTGCCAATCTCCATGGGGACTTGCAATCCGTTTTCTGATGTTCCAATAAATTGAAGAATGAGGTATGGGGATGAGAAAGATGGTAAGAAACGCATTTGCTGGTTTTGCTAGGGGATTTGGACCGCCGGAGAAGCCAGTAAAATTTATACAATAACTATAACATAATTTTAATACAAGATCTGCTTCGAATAATTCCTTATAGCGCATTTGGGTAAATAAATTTCAATTATGACAAAGTGCGTCATCTTATTTATTTTAAAGAAACGGAATTTGAAATGTTTAAGTAGAATGATACATTCAAGCAAGAAGATTAAACCAAAAAGTAAACAGGAAAGGAGATTAGATAAAGAATATCTGAACTGTTAAATGGTCCCTTGAAAAGCATCGATAAATCACAAGAAAATAATCTCATTATGCCTTCACGCTGCTGACCTTCCTGGAGGTAATCCATTCCCGAGGGAAAAGTCTTTATATTGAGGCGTTTCATGAATGACTTATCCACGGTATCTGCTCCTGTCATAATGTCCTCCTAAAAGAAAGATGGATCCTCGGAAGTTTCGTTGGCAGTGTTGGGGAAGTACCTATTTACACTCCAGTTACTCCTCTGTTTTTAAAGGAAGAGGACGCCGTTAGTGACAGTGGCTGTCTTTGGCCATTAATCACATATGGATGGAACCCAATAAAATTCCATTTCATTTCAAACCTAATTTACATCATTTATACCATACTCAATCTCATATATAATGATTCTGGCAGTTGACGGAAATAAAACCATACATTATTATGGAATCAAAATGCGGATAGATTAATTATTAAAATTGAATTTTACGACAATGTATCGATTCCATATGGATTATAATGGATGATTTCCGAATATAGTGATCCATTTTTTCCTTGAAAAAATATAGCTTTTGCAATTATTTCATAAAATAAAATAGAAACAATAATAAGTACAAAAATAAAAAAAACTAAATTCCAAACGGTGCAGTTAAGCCAAAATAATGAGCGAGGTGAAAAGGTTTTTTAAAAACAAGCTCGTGAAAAATCTATCAAAGTGAAATCAATCTCTACTAAAAGAATATGGTAAATAGGGTAGCAAAATTGTATCTGTCTAGAAATGGAGGCTTCCATACAAGTATTGATGGATAAAAAGGATATATTATTTGAAAAAGAAAACACAGGCCCCGTATATAGTCTGCTATAGTATCAATCGCAGTCGGGTCAAAATTGATACATATTTCGTTCGGTTTCCGAAACTTTGAAAATTAGAATTCGTGCTATATCATGTAAGGGACTACTCAGAGCGGTATCTGAATTGGAGCACCAGATGAGCAACTCGCGTGCGTATTACTTTAAGCCTGGCGCACAAATAACACCAGCATTTCTATCCTAGGGATACTTCTTTGGTTGCTCTTAACGCCCTCCTCCCCTGCCATGTTCTCAAATTTCTTCTCTCCAGTTTACTCACGTTTCTATTCCTGTCGGGTTAAGTAATAATAACACTCAAAGGAAAAATTATCACTCAAAATTCAAAATGGCATTGTGTCATCGCTCTCCAACACCGTGAGATATACTCAGAGAAATTTACGTCCAAAAGTTCTATCTGTTTTACAAAATGGTACCATGTGGCTATTTCCTCTAACTTCCTTCCATTTGTCTCACGATTTTTTTCTCCGTCCAAGATTTTTTCCAAATATTAATACTTCTCACTATATTTCATTGTGCGACTTATTCTTGGATTTTTGGAGCTCAATGGATTAAAAACATAATAAAAACTCCCCATTCCCATTGAATTGGCATGAGCTGCATTGCACAGCAGAAAATGTGGATCGTTACAATGGATGAATTTGTGTCTGATGAAAAGGTATCAACATTCATGAATATTGTACCACTGCACACTTTAAGTATCCTCCCATTTAAATTACTTAGCATACAACAAATCTGCTGTCATTTGACAACTTGCTTGCTCCGTGCAATGGTGACAGCAAACAATAACATAAAGATTAATTCGACGATAACGATGAAAATTTGAGCACAGGCGTAATATGTCAGACGCGTATTGTCCCTTTCTTTCCAGTCAGTAAAAATAACCACAATTATTAGGACAAGAGACAAATAATCTGTTACCTGGATGGTGAACTATATTGTTCCTTTCCCCTAGCATAACTGTATGCGTGCTATATTTATAAACACACATGCATATAACACACATGTATATAATTTATAAACACACATGCATATATATATATATATACATTTATACGTATTTCTATGACCAAAGTCAATAAAATTACCTAAATTCGCAGAAATACTCTTCCTTTAAGTTTGCAAATTTTGGTATTTGTTGGAAAGTCATTTATCTTAAAGTGACTCCTCAAATTTTATTTGATATTATCAAGGGTGTCAAGAATCTTTCACTTTCCGGAACTTCCAAAAGTCATTGATTCCTTATCAAGAAAAGCATCAGTGCGAAATGACATTTTGAGGTCTTTACAAGTCAAAAGTTGCTGAACCCTGAGAAAAGAATGACGCCGTGAGTCTTCTTAGCACGGTAGACACCCCTTACCCCTTTTCTTGAAATTTTTAGTTGAATTGTAACTCAAAAGTTGTTCAAAGGACCTTTTAAGTAGGCTACGATAAAAGTTACATAAAATGGCATACTTAACACTGAAAAAAAATCAACCAAGTTTTAAGGAATTCTACACCGCCTCTCTGTGATAACGTGAGAATATGATTTTAATCTCATGAAAGTAAAGAATCAACACTAATTAGCATATATTACATAAATGATGAACTAAAATGAAAACAGTAATGAACCAGAACAATCATGGGATAGATTAACCTTTTTTTAACAATCTCTAGCCCAAACAACCGAAGTAAAGATCCAAATAAAATGATGAATCAGCTTTGGGAAGCTATTTTCTTTATCAACATGAAAAAGGTCGAATATTTAATATTTTATTATGTATACTGATATATATGTATATATATATATATATATTATTTGGTAATCTACCGTTTAAGGTAGGTTTTTGGATGGACACAACTATCAAATAAACATTTTGTGACTCCCCACCTTGCAAACTAATCTATATCAGGTCCCTCTTCATCTCGGTGTACTTCTTTCCTCCCTTCATCCCGTCCAACATCCCTATCCTGTTCCAACCCTTACCTCGCTTGCCCAACATTCTCCCCTCTATTACCCTCTTCAACATTCCACTACCGCTCAATACGCCTTTCATCCATTTTTCCTGCCTCCATAGGATTTCTCTCAACAAACCCCTCTCCTCCCCCACCATTTCTAGTACTTCCTCATTTGTTTTCCTTTCGGTCCATTTCACCTTCTCCATTCTTCTCCACACCCACATTTCAAAAGCCTCCAATCTACGTCTATCCTCCTGCTTCAGCGACCACGTTTCCGCGCCGTACATAGCTACGCTCCATATCAGAGTTTTTACGAGTCTTGTCTTAACGTCTCTACTCAACGTCCCCGTCATCAACCCCCTCCTCCTTGAGAAAGCCTCCTTGCCTAGCACAATTCTTCTCCTTACGTCCCTACCACTTTGACCGTATTGGTCCAAAACACTTCTGAGATATGTAAACTGTTCTACCTGCTCTATTTTTTCCCCGCCTATTTTAATATTTAGCTTAGACTTTTTCTTTCTGGAAAATCGCATAACCTTTGTTTTATTAATATTGATTCTCATCCCATATTTATCGCACTGAACCTCCAATTTACTCAGCAATGCTTGCAACCCCTTGGCTCATTGAGCAACTAATGCTTGGTCATCAGATAACCTAACCGATTTTACGAATTACCCTCCGACTTTCATTCCTACCTCCAGTTCTTCCCATGCCTCTTTAATCATTTCCTCCACATATACGCTGAACAGCACCGGTGACAATGGGCAACCCTGCCTTACCCCTCTTCCTAACACTGCCCATCCGGACTCTCCGTCCCCCACTCGCACCTGAGCAGTCTGAGACATGTACAGGTTGCGGATTAGTCTCTTATCCCTCCAATCCATTCCTATTTTCTGCAATACACGCATTAATTTTTCCCAATTAACTCTATCAAACGCTTTTCCGAAATATACAAAACAGGCAAAAACGTCCTGGTTGTATTCTATATTCCTCTCAATTAGTGATCTCATTACTGCAATGGCATCACGCGTACCTCTTCCCTTCCTAAACCCAAACTGATCATCCCTTAAGTAATCATTTGCCTTACTCTCTATCCTTTTGTTGATGATCCTGAGAATAACTTTAGCTGCGTGGGATATCAAACTTATTGTTCTGTAATCCTCACATGACGAAGCCTTTGCCTTTTTTGGAGAGGAACTAACACCGATCTCACAAAATCTTCCGGCCAGATTCCTTCTTCATAGATACTACGAATCAGTCCATAAAGGGCCTTCTTCCCGAATTTTCCTAAACATTTCAACAGTTCTACAGGTATGTTGTCCACTCCCACGGTCTTATTTGCTTTCATCTCCTTTAATGCCCTTTCTATTTCGTCGTCGAGTATGCCTGGACCTAAGCTATCTTCTTCTACGTCATGTTCCTTTTCTATGTCTAACCTTGTCGGCCTAAGTTCTTTACCATACAGTGTTTCTATATATTCCTTCCATCTCTCTTGGTTTTTACCTGGTTCAACTATTATCTTACCCCACTTATCTTTAACTGTTAGCACAGATCTTGCCTTCTTACTTCCCGATAATAACTTAACCTTGCTGTATAGAGCACCAATTTCACCCTTCTTCTGTAAACTTTCCATATCCTCGCATTGCGTTTTCCACCATTCTTCTTTTGCTTTATTTGTGGTCCTTCTCAATTTATTGTTTAACTCTTTGTATTTCATTTTGCCTAACTCTGTGTTTACATTCTTCCATCTTCTTCTCTCATCCACCTTTGTAATCATCTCATCCGTGACCCATGGTTTCCTTATCCTTTTCCCGTTAATGGTTCCTATTGTGTCTTTCGCTGCTTCCAATATTTCTTGCTTGATACATTCCCATTTTTCTTCGATTGCACTCAGTTCTTTACCATCATCCATTATTTTCTCTACAGCCTGCTGATACTCCTTCCTCGTTAATACACTTAATACTTCCACGTTCCATTTCCTAACCCGCCGCTCTTGCCTTATCTTCTTGAAACGGACGTTACATTTCATAACAACTAAATTGTGGTCAGAGTCCGCATCCGCTCCTGGGAAACTGTGCGAATTTATCACACTGTTCCTAAACCTGTGCCTAACCATAATATAATCTAACTGGTACCTTTCTGAGGCACTTGGCATTTTCCATGTATACCTACGCATTTTGTGATGTCTAAACCATGTGTTGGTGATGACTAACCCCTGTCTCCTGCAGAATTCTATTGCTTTCTCCCCGCGTTCACTCCTCGTGCCTAACCCATAGTCCCCCACTTCACCACCTTCCTTCGCCTACCGTCACATTCCAATCCCCTATCACTATCAAATGTTTCCCTGCAGGAACACACCCGATTATATCCTCTAACTCATCGTATATCCTATCGACTTCTTCCTCCTTGTGGTTGCTCGGTGGCATGCATACCTAAACAATGACCAAGTTCGTCGGCTCTGTTTTAATCTCTATGAATAAAATTCTATCTGTTGCTTGCTCTATGTTGACTACGCTTCTTCCTGCCCCTTTATTTAATATTTCGGCAACCCCTCGTTGGCTCTCGTCCCCGCCGCTGTATATCACTCTATAATTGTCACTGCAGTAATCCCCGCTATCCTTCCATCTCACCTCGCAGAGACCTAAAACATCTATATTACCTCTTTCCATCTCTTGCTTAATATTTTTTAATTTTCCTGTCCTCAACATTGTCCTGACGTTCCATATTCCTATTCTAACTGCTTTCGTCTTCTTCTGCGTCTTCTGTCCTGCTGATATATATATATATATATATATATATATATATATATATATATATATATATATTATAGTACATAAAATATATATGCATATATATGTGTATGTTTTTCCTTATATATAATATTTATAACTTTATTTTCCTTAGTGGTGGCCGTAATTACTTGTTGGTCACCAAAAAGTAAATTCAATGCTTTTGATCGTCATTTCATTACCCCTACTGGATTTTCCTCAAATAACTCAGATAATATCCAACCAGGAGTTACTTGTCTCCTCCATGTGTTAAAGCACTCTAACCACTTGGTGTTAGTTGCAAAACTTTCAGCTTGCGAATTCTGATCTGGCCAAGAAAAAATAGAGAAGTGTCTTCTGCAATTTCTCGAAAAGTTCAGCTGTGGTCAGATCGGACAGGAGAGAGAATTTTGCCCACCCTCCATGCGTCGTAGAAGTTGGAGTGACCACCTGGGGCTTTGTCTTTCTGAGAGGAATTTCGAACATGAAACTTTCGCAACGGGTAAAAACGGTGTATCTACCATAGGATCATTTTCATTCCTTTGAATATCTAACTCACCCGTTCAACATAACATCGATTTTTCGCTATAAAACATTTTTAATTTGTTTACGATTTAAAGTTTTCTACGCTGCTCGATGCGCTGACTTGGGAGTTTAGAATAGAGTAAATTCTTACTTCAGGTCTGTTTACTTTTAGGTTTCCAGTTGTAACAGGTTAAATATTTCTAATAGTATGCGTACATGTCGATACATATGATCTGCGAAAATTTTCTACCTTAATACCCTACCAACCTCTCTCAATTAGGAACAGTAACAGATTTATTTATTGTATGTATTATTAAATTATTTTTATCAAAAAATAAATTGATTTAGAACTACCTTCATTGGGAAGGAAATGAAAATACTAGTATGTCAGATTTATATCTAAAGCACTTTTACGTTCAGGTGAAAATTTGATTAAATTCATAACTCTTACCCATTAACGTAATGATTGTCGTTAGGTTAATGAGTTAATATAGCATGCATATATATGTGTGTGTGTGTGTGTGTGTGTGTAGCATATACGCATGCATATAACCACGTGTTTACAAACTAACGATGAAAGGTGTTGAATTAACTTCATATATTACTTACTTGAATTAGAGGTTGTAGATATACGAGTATCAAATAAATATTTGCCCCTCTTAAGATTAAATCATATGTGTCGTTATAAAAAAAGTCCTACACAGTACTTTAAAAAAGTATGACATGACAATTCAATTTATGCGTATCTAAAGAGTTTGTTAAATAAAAGCACTTTTTTTGTTTTGGCACCGTAAAGCTACTTTTATTTGTTGGATTTCAATTTGCTCTCTTGCATGTGCACGCACAAAGAAAACTTAAAGACCACAGTTTTGTATTACCTCTTCCTGTGTCGTTTTACGCTAACTTATCTCTTGAGGTTTAAAATTTAGGAGATGAGATGGTCCTGGGTCAAAGTGCTGGGTTTCAGCTTCCTTTGAGAAACTCAATCCACCCTCACTTTGAGTCTCGCAAATAACGGGATGGATTCTGAGAGAACTTTCAGTAAGGCAGAAAATAGTACCATAAAAAAATTACTACAAAGTAATTTCTGCGCTCAGTATTTGCTTCGGATTGTAAAATGTATAAAAAACAAAATCATTTCTCTGCCCAAATATTATCTACCTTTGCAAAACTGGAAGTAATGACTCTGAATGATTACAATTAGCTTTTTTTACAACTAGTTGGTGATAGCAGAAAAATAATGGTTACAAAAGAGTCGAGTTTTATTTAAGTTTAATCAATGTTAATCAATTCTGTTTAGTCAATTTTAATTTCCCATAAAATACATATATCAGAAAAGAGGAAGAATAATTGTGATATTTATTAAAGGTGTCTGAAAGCGATAAGTTAGAAGGTTCCTTAAAACTATTTCGCTACAAAAATTCATCTGTGTGGCATGCATTTACTTCAGACCTCATACTTTCCTTATTCCACTTTTAGCACTGCGTGCTCGCCTCATGCCATCCGAATGGGGTTTCTTTTTTCCTACTTTATCGTTCACAGAGCATTCGTCTGCTAATTTCCAGCTTCAATAAGCAACTACCTCACCTCGTTTTAATTTTTTCTCCCTTCTCTTCCTTCTTCTTCTTCGAATTTCCCCTGGGTTCTTTTCTTACCCGAGCATATCTAGCACTTTTCCGTTTGCCTTTCCCTCAACCCATCCCATTTCCTCTATCTCCATATTCAAGCCTCAAAAGTCTCATCCTCTTTCCTCAAAGACTTAGTTTCAGAATCATGGGATACTACGCTATAGTGTTTTACGTTTCAAAGAATTTTATAATTTAATTTTGCATCCCTACATAGAGTCACAGTTTTCAATTACATTTCTTTATTGATATTGCTATTGCTAAACGTATTCATTACATACCTAACCAGAACTAAGCTTCTTTTAATGGGTAATCCTTTTAACCTTCTGTGTGGAGCTATTCATACTCACTTAAACCATATCCATTGAATTACGTATAAGGAAAAGAGAATCACATTATACAAATTGATTTTCTTAACTTCATTCTGTGATCCCACAAGTTACAAATATTTTATGGGATTGTAATAAGGCCTATTGACTTAGAGAAATTCACATTAAATGGTACGGATTTTGATGACAAGTGTTACTTCACAGCCGATTATGTCACTGACCTATACTTTTACCAATAGCAAAAGTTCTTCACAGGTTGCATGAGTTGCAGGTCAACGGTTTTTTAGATGAGGTTTTCAGGGACGTTGGGATAAGAATTGAATAAGGAATGAGTTTAGAAGGAGGGAAAATATCTGGGTCTTATATTTGTTTAAAAACATTTTTTCATCAAGGAATTATTCCACTCTATGGAACTCTTTTACATTTTATGTTATATAAGCTAAAATTTTGATAAATATGACAAACAACTTAACTCAGATGAAATATTAAAGCCTTTCCCCACTAATGGAGCATAATAACTAAAGTGGATGATCGAGCTATTATTCTTTATATATTTGGGGTACTAATAGGCGATGATTCCTCCCGCTTTATTATCTTTAGATCCTAAACTTTCAATTTTTTCTACAATCCTTGGTGGGTGCAAGCATTATTCTGGTAATATATTTTTCTTTTATTAATTTATTTATCGTGCCAGATTGAGACTCAAAGTCCCTTCTTCCACCTAACGTTTCGACATTACACTGAATACAATTGCATGCACCCAAACACTAGGTGGAGGAAAATCCACCTAGGCGGAAATCGAACCCGCATCCTCTGAGTTGGCAGGCTAGGACGTTACTCCGCCGCCATCGAGGCCGGTAATAATGAGAGTATCCATAAAATAATCAATCGTAGAGATCACTATAGGCGAGTTTCGAAAGTCCCGAGATCTACATGAGTAGACGGGTAAACGTTTTTCTTGCGAGATTTTTTCTCAGATTTCAAAATGTAACATTTATTTTAATTACTATCAAAGATCTTTCTGCAAAGGTGGTATTCTCTCACAGAACATATCAGAAAAACGCAGCTTCGTTCCCCGAAGATGAACGCAACAACTCAACCCCGCTGCGCATTAAAGGGATACTTCTCTGGTTGGTTTGAAGCAGAGAGGGCGTAGCAACTCATCGCGCTCTCTATTTTTCGTCCCCTCTCCAGAGTGTGGTGCAGAGTATCAACCTAGGCATAAACTCTGGTGGCCTATATGTACTGGTGGTAATTCGATCATGTGTTTCCCAGTGTCTCATAGGGCCCCGTGGTTCGGAGTTCTCACATACAGTATTAATCCGATCTCTTGAGTAAGACATTGAAAGGGACCATTTCAGTGCAAGAAAGAGCGTGACTTCCGAATTGCGACATGCAGATGGAATGACCAAGGGATTCATCTGCTCGTCCCAGCATGCAGATAAAAAAGAAACAATTTTGAGGGTCTTTTCCCGGAGCATGGACGTGGATAATGAGGGAACGTGGCTGGAATTCTGCGAACGGACTTGGTCCTAATGGCCGTGCGGTGGGGCGATGAATGGGAATGTCAGGGTTGGAAATCGAAGGGGCAAGGGGAAGGTCGCCCCACACTTTGTGGGGTGGGTGAAAAGGGAAGGGGTGCGTTAGGAGGTAAAGGATTGAAGGGGAGGAGAGGCTGGAGTCGACGAGCAAAAAGAGGGAAATAAATAAGGGATCGAGATGAGAAGGTTTTAACTTTTTTTTACTCATCCCGGGTGAATAGCGACAAAAATTGAAGCCGGGGAAACAATAAATTGAAAACAGAAAGAAATTGTGACTGATGACGGGTTCATTTTTGACTGTTGTTTCCTTCATTCCTCAATAAAATTTGTATTATTATATGAAGAGTAAGGAGAGGACTTACTTGCCTATTTTAATGTTCGATAATATCGATGTCGTTTTCTACTTTTGCGTACTTATCCAAAAGAGTCTCTCTTTCATATTATATTATTCTGAAAATTACGAAACATACAACGCAGACGTGTACAAAAGTCAGGGAATATAAAAAAAAGGAAGTTGTGCAAGTCGGACCCTTAAAGAGCTTTTTTCTGAATCTTTGCTACAATGAAATAAAACCTACGAAAGGATGCAGTGAAATGATGATACCCATTATAAAAATGAATTAAAAATAGAAATAATATCAGAGTGTAAAAATTGTTCACTTAATTCGCTCGGTGTAAGGGTACAATTTTTGCACTGTGAGTTTCTCGCATTTGTGCCCAGAGCAGGGGGTGACTCCGCTAAAGTTACAATTGCGGCATTTCCATCACTTACTTTAATTGAAGGCGTTTTTTTACTAAATCAACATGTTATCATGTAAGTATTTATTTTAATTACAATCCAGTCTCCACGTAAGTTTACCTGTCAATGTGGCAATGACAGATATTCACTTGTCAAATGTAAACATAAAGTAAATCCGTTTTGACTTTATCAGATTCTTCTGCCGCATTTCTTACATTGCATGAATATGTTAACTGAGTTAATATAAGATAAAATACAGGTAAATGTAGCGATAAATATACTTGAAGGGAAGTAAAATATTGATGTTAGGAAGATAGAGGAGTTTGATTTGATTTTGTTCTGATTTTTAGCTTTCAAAAAGGACATGATTATACAAGAAATTAAGGATCCAGGAAAATATAATTATTGTATATACTTCGAAGTCTAAACGTCTTATAGACTTTCTTTGTTTGTAAATTGGAAAACCTGCTGACGAATTGACTTGAAATATATATTCGCCATTAAACCAGTGCACGGTTAAAGTAATCAAAATAGGCTACCCTGGCGAATTTTTACATGAACAATTATATAGAGTACAAACTTTATCTGAAATAGTTATTAAAGATGCGATAACAGCTTATCATTAAGCTTATAAAAAAGCATCACATAAACCAAATGTTGTGGTTTTGTGGCAAAATTTGGTAATAGAAAATAGAGACAGTATTTTTAATGTTAGCAGTAAATGATTTGGGATTAAACCACATACAAGACACAGTAATAAGAGAAATACATTCAAATTCAAAGAAGCTGCAGAAAATACCGCGACGATATCTTTAACGGAGTCATCCGCCAATGCGCATCACAATGCAACAATATCCAAGAGCAAAAATTATTCCTTGACCGAAATCCCACGATTACTGCCTTGTATATTCAAATATATTGAAAAAAATAAGATCCACTTGGTAGAAATATATTTAAGAAGTAAAGAGATAATATTTAGAGAAAAATCAATATTGTACCAACTATGAGGTTCCCTTAGAAAAATTGAATAATATAACTATGATACTAATATCCTTATGTGCTCATCAATGACCGTAACCCCTAAGCTGATTGACCGACTAAAGTTAAATCCTCCGCGTGCCTAAATTATTTAACGAATTTTCCTCTAATGCTCATTCTCTTCTCCTTTCTTTCTATGCCTCTTTAACCATTTCCTCCACCAATAGGTACAATGTGTTATAATGGACACATATATCTTGCCCCTTTTCCTAATATCCCTACTCTCCATCTGCTGCACATACGTGTTCAGTCCAGGACGTATAGGCTGCCGATACCGACAATCTACACTTATATTGCGCAATACATTCATTAATGCTATCCAAACCATCTATTGAACGCCTTCTGAAAGCACATGAAACAAACGCGTACACCCTAATTGTATTATACGTTACTCCCTACGCTCATCTACGTACTGGCCTGATTACGGCTATATTAAAACCCTTTTCAGCCTCTTCCCTTCCTATACCTAAATTTATCATCCCCTGAGTATCCATATGCACTCCCATCCGATTTCTCATCGATGGTGCCAAGCAAATTTACGAAATCAAATTTACTTTCTAAACGTCTCACATATGAAAAGAGTTTCAGGCGTGATATGGTGGAATATCATGATTAATTTAAATTGGTAATTTTCCAAGAATTAATTTGTGGAATAATTTTGTGGAAAATTGCCAATTTTAATTAAGCCTCACATATGGTTGCCTTTACCTTCTTTGAGATGGGAACTGCCACTGTTCTGACGAAATCTTCCGGCCAAATTCCTCCCTCATAAATACTACGAATAAGCCCATTAGAAGAGTTTCTCTTTCTTCTCGTAAACACTTAAATAATTTTTCCGCGGAAAATTTATTTATTCCCATGATCTCATTTGGTTTCAATTCCTTTAATGCTCCATATATCTTCCCATCAAGTATCCCTGAAACTAAAATTTTCCATAGACAATATATTCTCCATCTTTGTCTAAGTTTTCTGGCCAAATATTTTCCCTAAATAGATCCTCTTTGTACTATTTCTATCTTGAATCTTTGCCGATTCAATTATTTATTTTCTTGGTATCCTTGATAGAATATACGAATTTTTTCTTCTGAATTCCTGACAGTATTTTCACCTTCTAGTAAAGCGGAACAATTTCCTTTACACTTCGTAAAGTTTTCATAAACTCGCATTGCATCTTTCATGGCGCTTCTTTCCCTGACTCAGTTGATTATTCGTATGATAACTTTAGAATAAAATAAGAAATAATGCATCTTTAGATTAGGGGAATTGTTTAATATATACATATTCAGTGACTCCACTAAATGTACTGATATAATTAATAGTCGGCCTTAAAGTAACAGGTGAATGTATTTTTAAGGATTTGGTTTTATTTATTTCGGTTCCCTGCCAGCTGCCATTAGGGTGCGTGGCAGGGGGCACTAATCCAATAATCTCGAATGTTCCGTACTCCATCTTTGCTGCTGAAAATTAGTTCTTATCGTATACCATCGTTTATGGTTCCAGTATACCTTGTGCATCCTGGTACACTTTTCAAATTTTGATCTCGAATACCGGTATTCTTCTTTCACTAGCCTTTTTTATTGTTTATATTAGCTATTAGAGAACAAAATAGGATCCGCCTTTGCTTTTTACAATTTAAAAGTAGTTTTCATCCTTACTCTATTCTTTCCATATACATGTCATCTGGCAATTCATGTATTGTTGTGAATACTTTTTTATTATTGCTACTAATGTTATTTCCCAAAAAATGAAACAACTAATTTTTGTTATCACTGTTTTGTGAATAATAATTTTTGTTTTTCTGTTTCTCACTTATTTCTGCTGCACAAACGGCAATTAGTATCGTTTTTGATAACGATATTATCATATTTATCTTGCAAAACCTTCTCCAACTTAAATACCAATTATTCTTTAAGGGCATCTTCAATGTCTTGGATAATAAGTAGATTGTCTGTAAATATTAGAATACTTTCTCTTCTCTTAGCATCTTTTTTGCCATAAACTTGTAATTTATTTCATATTTCTAAATGCAGCTTCCTTATGCTGTGCTAATGTATATATTAAAATATTTTGGTGACAGGGAACGTCCTTCTCTGATTCCAAGGTTGATAGTTATTTTTTCTGATATTCTAAAATGATTCTTTACCGCCATCTTTGTATTATCACCGATGGTTCTATTTCTTTTGATTTAATTCTTCTAAAATTCTGAATGTAGTGTCTTCTTTGAAGTCACTACTATAGTATTTTTTTATCTAGCCGGTGAAATATTTTTCAAAGTAAATAAGTGTTTTTTTATTCCTTTTAAATCTACGATATTTTCCAAATACTCATTACACTCTAAATATTTTATCTACGCAAACCGCCCTTTCTTGTATTATTTTTTCCGTCAACATGTTCTCAAAAACAACTTTAAAGTGTATATTGATGAATATTGAATGTTGTTAACTTATAGTCAGTATCATTATCACTAATATCTTTACGGCAACTGTAGCCATGGGTCTTTCCCATTTGAAAGATCGATAAAATAGTCAATTACTCCAAGCTTCTTGTATTTGACGAAATATTTAGGAAATGATAAAAAGAAAAATCAATCTACCGTTTTGCGGCAGAAGCAGAATAAGGGTGAAGTGAAGCATTAAAGTAGGTGTGGAAATTATTAAGTCATTTAGATTTCTAGATGAGCAAGCTCTAATGAGCCAGTTAATCAAGGAGTTGTAGTCATTTCTGATTGCATTAAAACTGAATTAATGACAACCTAATTAAATAGAAAGGCTATAGACCCTAATTAAAGTAGGAAGAGTGAAGGTACATTACTTATTTGGGAAGTAATCTAGCTGAAAATGAAAATAATAGCGTGTGTTTGGAGAATTGCATTAGCCAATGAAGCCTTTACTTCATTAATATTAGTGACTTCATGACCGTTAAAATAAAAATGTGAAGAAGAAAATCGTTAAAAGTTTAAACAGTAACGTAATATCATATCGTCCATAACTATTTTATTAAGAAGAAAACAACGTACATTAATGGAGCTTGAGGTGAATTAAGAAGGTTGAAAATAATCTCTTCAAAATGACTTTGACTTACTTTATAAAGTGATTAATTTTTAATTGTGAGACAAGGGTGTCGAAGCGTAGAGAAATTAAGTTGGCGTAGAATAAGACAAGAAACTTGGTAGTTTGTGTTCCTCTTTGCGCTGGAAATAGTAGGGGAAGAGAGATAGCTGTTGGAAAGGTAGAAAAGTTTATTCAGAGGAAATGGGATGTTGAAAATTGTGAAATAACGAATAATGTAGGACGAGCAAGGTAGAGGGAGGAAATGAATCTAAATTTGAGACAGTAAGAAGAGAGGTTTAAAGGATATGAAGCTGTAGAATGGATTGTAGTTATTATATCAGATACTACATACTAAGGATTACGTTAAACAGTACCTAGTAAAGTAAGAGTAAGGTTAATAGTTAACATAATGATAATAGCATTACATCGCTCATAACCCGATCTATTCCTAGAAATTTACAATTTAGTAACAGCAATACAGGGCAGAATATTAATTACGGAAGACAGAAGGTATTAACATAAGAATACGATTATTTAAACGCAGATAGAGGCAGAAAATTCCTCCAATTCCTTCCGGAGCAGAATAAACGGCCAGAGAAAACATAGCAGTAACGATAATGCACCAAGAAATAGCAGGCAAGTATCAAAAAATTACAACACGTATTCTGTGTCACATGTACACTCTTTAGAACTTTTATCGAAAATGATAAATGCAGACTGTATTACGACAGAACACTAAATACTGATACAAAATGAACAAGATATGGATCGGACATGTCAATATAATACTAAATAAAAGATTCATAAATAAGATATAAAAGAATATGATAAATAATTTCTAACACAAAAAGAAGAAGAAAGAATGTAAAATACAATCCCATGATCATAGAGTTGAAAGGTACTGGAAAAAAAAGAAGTGGGAAACGAGCTTCTCCCCACGGCTGGGTTCTGGTAGGTTATTCTTTAAGCATCGTGTTTTCATGCCGGTTCCTGCTTTTCTGCTTAACTTACCAGAAAGCAGAAGAGTAACTCCATCAACAACTTAGTATAAAATTACGGAGTGTATTAGGACCCCTAGGAAGCTTGATTAGCTAAACAATCGACCAAACATCGAGGAATTTGGGTTGACATCCTGATCAAGGCAAATGATTTTTACACTTCGGAATGTTTGCAATGTAATGTATGTCAGTTGATGACCCCGTTGAAGTTACTGACGTAGTGCATCAAAAAATGTCTTAAATTTGACATTTATGTAATTTACATATCGTAAATTATTTCTTGAGGTTTAATTTTGTCGAATAGCATAATCCTCTGTTGGTAATTAAATACTTTATTTCTAATATTTGTTATAGTTAATTTATTGTCTGTAAATTTCGATTTCACAGGGTCAGTTTTAGCTCATTTTACTACGGTTTTTATAATAATGATTGAAAAAATCTAATTTTTCGGACAATCTTTGAAATTTGATATTTTGAAGCGAAATGTTTCGATTTGATTTCTTCTTTTCTTTTACGCTTCATATTTTTTTGCATACCCCTGTTAATCGATCGTTTCATGTTTCAACCCTAGTGCGTCATCGTGTGATCCATTCACATGCTTTGAAAAGTAATAAAAATAAATTGCGCATGCCGAAATTTATTTTCTCTTATTTTTTTCTATTTTAATTTCTATTATTCATATTAAATTATTTTCTATTATTATTATCTACGTACTACCATCAGGAAACCATTTCAAGACATCATGCCAAAGAGTATTCATTTTTTAAGGGTTGTAATTATAGTGTTGCGTGTGTTCCGTAGAATCGAAATCGTTAGGTCCCAATGTGTTTTATGTGAAATCTTAACAACAATGAAACTTATCAATAAACTGAATATAGCTCGTTATTATTTGTAACCACAACCTTATCGGTTGCTCTCGTAAGAAATAATTCAGATGGTTGATCGAGCGGTAGAGTAGCTTTGAAAGTCATCGCGCCCCAATTAGTTAGCTGGAGTTTCGTGTCGAAACTCCAGGTCTCTCTGTAACACCTATTCCTGACATTGCTGAAATACAAGAACTTATTTGTGATGATTTATCTATTGTGATCTCTGTATCTATTGCATCTATGAACGCTCCTCTATTTATTTTTAAAATGTATGCATTTTTTACGAGAACCTCCTTTTCTTGTGTCTTGATCAATCTTTTAAACTGTAAAATATAAAAGATATCGTTTTCAAAATTTAAACTCGTGTTACGTTTCCTTTAAAAACAGTTATGCATTCCTAACATCGTAAAAGAAGTAATAGGGTTGTTATGGCAGGCCAGCAAATACTGAGCAAAATTTGCATTGAGTCCTAATTAGGGGATTGCATTCAAACGTTAGACCTTTGAGCTAACAGAAGCAGGTAGTGCCGACAAATTTGAGGCAACGGTTGATCATCAATCTATTTCGGAAAAAAAATCCACCGAATATCCTTTGAAATTATTTTTAAAATGACACAAATTTACTAATTGGGCCAAATTTCAAATGATTCTTACTACTTTTTCTCGTTATTCAATCTCCCAATTTATGCGACTGTGAGAAATAGTCCTAGGGGTCAATTTATCAAAGGTCACATGTTTATGTATCCAAACTATGGAGCACCGATACCCATTATTTCAAGTTGATATTTCTACTGATTTAATTTGCATAAAATATTGCCGTCACGTATCAGGAGACTTCAAGCGCATATTTCTCGTGTAGATTTATATCACCGTTCAGGGCGGGCCCAAGCCCTCAGGGGAAGTGGATCGGTGGAGAGGAAAGGGAGAAATGGAAGAAGGAAAAGGTGCGCGGTGAGAAGAGGTCACGGAGTGGAACGATATTACAGATATTTTTCTCCACTTCTAGCTGCTGTGAAGCTAAATCGTACCTCCCTCTCCATCTGCCAAATGCTGCCCGTTTGTATTGCTGCCGACAGCACCGGGCATCTGTAAAACTCGCGTGCGCCATCGCTGTGGCGCTTTCCCGTGCAATTAATTTCCGCTCCAGCGGCGTCAGTCAATGTCGAGTGCAGCTATGGGTGACCAAAATATGGTCGTGCGCTGCGGTGGGTCTCTTCACATCGCTGGAGGTTCGACGGCGAAAAATAATTTCACGAATGATACTGACAGCAATCGCCAATTTTTGCTAGCAAAAATGAACTTTTCGTGCACATTTTTTAGCCATCGAGGGTTGGAGGATCACCCTATTTAAAGTTCACTGAGCATTAGAAAAGAAATGGCAAGGAGCTTTAGTGGACCAGCCATCATGGAAATATTCGATTTTACGAAATAACATAGTAAAATACACATTTGTTTAACCAATTGGTGTTGTAATTTTGTGTTAAATCCATTCAACGCATATTGCAACGATACTGTAATGTTCGCCTACTGTGCCTAGGCAAAAATATTGCTTGAATCCATTTTTTCGAGTGCAAATCCTAAACATTCTCACCTACCGATTCAATATGGCACTTCATTTTATTTCACTGGCGTCACCTCTAAACTCGTGTTTATATTTTGCAATCAGTTTAAGCTTTCATATGGATCTGGAAATGAATTTAAAGAGTAAAATGAACGGATATAAATATAAACGAAAAGGGACTAGGTATGGACTAGTGGAGGAGGAAGATTATTGGTAAAACAAAGGAGAAAGGAGAGTGAAAATAGGCCGTTTTGCCTAGGAGTGGAATGCTGAAGGTTGTGATTAAGAATAGAAACATAAGAAAATCAAAGTAGTTGTTAGGAAGATAATACTAGTCATACTCCATGGAATAAAGAGAGGAAGAAAATATGCGAAATTGAAGGGTTTTATGGAAGGGAATTGTTTATTGTAAGGTGTTGTGTGGGTCGTTTGAGGTGAAATATTGACATGGAGAGATAGTTAGTTCCTGTATTTATCAAAACTTAACATAAACTGTTGACTAATATTCATAAAACATATTTTCAATTTTAACCTTTCCTTAGAATGACATTTAATTCGTTTGACATTTGACGTTTAAATTACAGATATTTGCATCAATACAAGCGAGCTTTAATGGTATTATTTTAATTCACAAATTAAATATTTATGAGTGACGAATTTTTAAATCCCATTCATAATGCAGCAAAAATTTAGAGAAGTAATATTATTTTTATTGTTATTACCTGGATATTTTCCCAGGATTTGTTTTGATGAAATAATCCTCATAATTATGAAATTTAACATCAAATGCAATTCTCAAAGATAGATTATATACATGTTCTCTTATAACGTGCTATTTTTCTGAAATTTAGTATAAAGTCACTTCATCTGGGAATATTGGTGCTCGATAGTCAAATATGAAAGACGAATAACAATTGGTTGGATGAAGTATCTCTTAGATACTTCATTCCATAGATACTAGATTCCTTAGATACCCGATTAGATACTAGATTCCTTAGATACCCGATTAGATACTAGATTCCTTAGATACTAGATTCCATAATTTTTGGAATAAAGATAAAGTCATGAGGATTAGTGCGAGAAATCAGTGAGCAAAATCTCGGTTATAAATTAACTTCTTGGAGATTTAAAATAGACTGTCAATAATTATTCTGGATGAGATTATGAAAAGTAAAGGTATTAGGGATGGATTATCCAGTGAGAAATAAATTAAATGTTTGAAAGAATTAAATTTAAATTTGGCCAAAAACTGAGGCATTAAGTGGCGATAAGAATGTAGAATCGTTTGGAATAAATAATAGTAAAGAGTTGTAGAGAATGTAAACGTAAACAGTAATGATACCGTGGAGCTGCACTGTATGAATAAGGACTTAGAAATCTGAAGTCAGGCAGGTTCATCTACGTTAGAAAATAACTGATTTCCATATTGTATTCGTCAGTATTTACCATTTAATATTTTCACGGAAAACAGTAATAATGTGAAGATTATGGTACAATATTTATCCTCTAACAAATTTTCTCTGCCAAGAGAAAATAAAAGAGACTTTCTTATTTCATGACCCAAAAAAATAATACAAGGAAAGCGGCAAAGGGAAAAATTACTAGACTGACCCTTTTGAAAAGAGAAAGGCGACAAGGACGAGTTGCCAGCCCAATACTCAAACAGGAAAATTGTACCTGGGCGGACGGTTATTTAAGGCATAGAAACGGAATCACTGAGTGTGACGGAGGGGGAGGAGCTCCGGAAGGCTGATTGCATCATCGGTAGGCCAATGAAGGTTAAAGGAACCTCGCCATGGGAAATGGAAAAGGTGAATGGCTCAAAAAGAGAGACGAAGCAGAGTCAGAAGAAATATTGCAAGCTCGAATGAAGGAGGATGGTGATAAAACGGCAACGGGGACAGAACATACCGCGAGGATAATCGATCAGGTCTGTGATAAAGAGGTTTCCAACTGAATCCTAAGGGAGAGGGAAAGACCAACAGCGTAGAGCACGTAAAAGATGGGAAAAATAAATAAAGGAGCCTGTCGGTGCAAGTTGGAAGAGGCACGCCATGGGTTGCCAATGCCTTGGAATGAGCTTTGTCCGGTCCACGCTGAAAGGGGGTCGTGAAGACATACGACAGCATAGTCGAAAGTTGAATCACTTGACCTTTAAACGCATTGATTGTTTCCCTGTGGTCAGATGAAATAATAAACAGCAATAAAACAGAAATTGAACAAATAGAAAGGATGATAAACTAGTAGCCTTTTTTGACGAATATTGTGCTAAATGCTGTTATAATATATTCAAAAGATTTTTCATTCTTGAACCCAAGACCCAATGAACGCCAAAGTTCCGAAATATTAGTGAACCCTGTAATTTTGCACACACAGTTTGACTGATAAATTGACCGTCATAAACAAATGATAAATTTAATAAAATTGATTTATTCCGATAAAAATAATACTAAGAAAAAGGAAAATTGGTGTTATATACGTTATTTGGACCAGGTTATTAATAATATCTGTGGAAATTCTCAAAGGATGAGTTCCATCTTTAAAAATGCCAATCAATTTTAGAAACATATTTTTAACATGTAAAGAATATGTGGACCATATGAAGAAAAGTGGTACTTATAAATATACTTGTACACATTGTGAAGGTGAGTAATTAGAACAAAAACGTAGAAATTTTAACGCTGATATAAAATAACACGTCAGTGCTTTTAATAATATCTGTAACGATATAGTATGTGGAACATAACTCAATATTTTTTAATCGTTTACCATCAAGGTTACATTGAATTTTATTATTATGTGTAATTTTTTTCCGATAGTACTTTTGCAAAGAATGTTTAAATCGTTAAATTAAAATTAAAGTCGCTATTATATACCACAAAGTTACGAAAGAACTTGTTTCATTAGCTCATCTTTCTTTCACTTAGAGATTCAGAGGAAAACACCATATTATAGGACGATTTGGTCAGCATAGTAGTTTCTTCATTCTAATCTGATATCATTTTCTTAAAAAATTTTCTTTAGTTACAATCAATAATATGAAAACAATTTAAAGGAACGTGTCATCTTGCCATAAAATAAAGTAAAAGTGATATATTTTCCTTCTCTAATTCTTAAAATTTAGAATTAATACCATGAAGAAACACGATTAAGTCGATGATATCACATTCCTCTAAGTAAATCCAGTCGTAAATACCTTATTGCACAATGCCTATCATTAAAGATGCTCACGTAGTTACAAGAATTACCGTTCTTACGTTTACAAATTTATAACATTTCCAAAATGATGTACGAGTAATACTGTCAATATACTACTATTCTTTGATGATTAATAACCGAAATACGTCTACAGCTTATTTGGCATTACATGTTTTTTAAATATTGATGGGTGACAGTTTAAATTATATGCTTCCTCATGGCCATGAAAATATTACCTACTCCGAGTGATTTGTGTTACGAACCCTTACGGCCGATAAGGTCTCCGCTAAAATTTGACTTCGATTAACGATTTTCGATCCATAATCGGGGAATCCATAATGGCACAGATAATACCGGAGAGGGAAAGTGGCGAAGTACTCTAGGAAGAATACGGTAACACGCAGATGGTTAGGAAAAAGAGGAGAAGAAAGCGAGGAACAAGGAAAAATAAAAGGATTGGCGAGATTCGGGCATGAGATTGGTGATATGGGGGGTGGTAGGGATGGTTAGGACGGGAGGAGGAATGAGTGAAGCCAAAGGCCGCGGGAGGGCGCACAGGACGGCTGAGGGGCGAAAGAGGGAGAGTGGTGGTTGCAGGGGATGTTGGGAGAGAGGGTTGATAATGTGTCGGCCATCCTCGTCGGTGCAATCTCGAGAGGGAGGAGAGAGGACGGTGGACGCCGAATGGGGGCGGAAGGGGAGAGTGATTGGCCGATAGAGCACACCCGCGGATTCTCCAGAAATGACGACTCCACACAGGCCAGTGAATGGTACACACTTCCCGATTAAATTTACCCCAATTCGAAACTCGATTAAGTGCCAATTTGATGGGGAAAACTAAAGCTAGGAGATTGTTTTCGAGCCTATTGCACGAAAATCTTTTATCCGAATATCGATCCCGATTCGATCAACCGTAATGATTGGGAGCAGCACAGGTCCCTCGGATAATTAAAAAAATAAAAGAATAGTAGAAATCAAGTGGTTTTATTTCCGTTTGTTTTCACAGGTTGCATGGAGGAGATGGAAGGGAAACAGCATAGGTGAATGTACTCAAACTGTAAAATTGATGGTGAAAATGAAAATTACTTCCAAAAATTGATTGGCCGGATGGGATGGAACGTAGTCTATACTACGCACGCACGGCTTCCGGGAAGTTTAACCACGTAAACTTCAGTACAAGCCCAATTTACACGTCATGACTCCTCCCTCACGAGCATGTTTATTCATCCGCATGCGGTGTTAATCTTGTTACAAGCGACCTAGAGATTTTGCTAATGTAACTATTAAAGTAGGACAAGCTAGAGCCGCATCTTAGTTACACGGACGCATGCTGCCACTATAAAGTGGTAGGGATCATAACACACTGATGCTAGGACGTATGAGAAGTGTAAACACTTATGAAACACTGATTACGCAGTATACCATTCTGCCACAGGATTGCTTATGCAAACTGTTTCAGAAATTACCCTTTCAATTAAAAAACAGAGAAGATGCATGGAGACAGAGAGCAACTTAATAAAGACCGAATTAGTGAGTGAAAAATTAGAATTAATTTTGAGGATTGTAGAAATAGAACTTGAAATAGTCGCCAATAATAACTAGAAGATTAATTTTCATGCCAATAGAATGAAGCAATACCGATAGAAGTTTCAAAACATTATTTGCAAGCTTTATTTTTGTCAAGTAAACTTTCAAACAGTAATATTACTAATTTAGCCTCTAGATGAAACGTCAAGGGATATAAGTTAATGAAAGTTAACAATAAGCATCGTTATTTGCATATTTTATTTACATGAAAAAAATTACATCGAACAAAATAATAATTTTAATTAAACAAAAACAAATTAAAAACTTTTCCCATCTTGTGTACAATTATTTTAAATCTCAAATACGAAAAATTTGTTCAACTGATAAAATAATAAAATATGAATTTCCCATTAGTAAAAAACTGCCGATTACGACAGCGCAACCAAAAACGTATGTGCAAAACTTGGAATGAGAGTTCTGAGGTTACCATTTGAAGATTGTGAGCTTTAGTAGTGTATGTATTCTGACGACCGCAATACCGCAAGTATAGTACCATAAATCTCCCTGAAATTAGCATACTACATCTCATGTTAAAGCCATATCAATGGGTCGTTTCGTACCCATCCGACGGCTTCGTACAAAACCCTCTCCGGCATTAGGTACTCGACCCGAACTACTGTCGAGACGGGTACGACTTTCAGCACAATTGTCGCCCGGAGTAAGGATGGCTTGGTGGGACCTTTGAAACTGAATGACATTCTCCTCGACATCTTGAGACACAAAATCTAGGAATTTGAATGCAAAGGCTCTGCTTTTCATTACTTCCATTTAACCTCCATTTCTACGTTGTGTGGAAATATTATTTACCTTTCAGAAAAAATTATCGTAATTTTGGGAAAAGAAGATTGAAAAAAATTTATGCACAAGTTAACAAAATCTTTGTATTTTCTTCTCACAAGTTCGTGAGTTTCTGCTTTTTATACATGGAATGCAAACATGTACATGACATGGCTAGACACAGAGAACAGCTCAATGGCTGGATATACCGCATAAGCATTATGAATTATGTTGCCTTTCGAGGTAGATAAGGCCACTGAGCATTACACGATACATTTTAAGACGTTTGTAATACAAATTTATGGCCCTGTATTAATACTTGGAAATACTTCAATAACCTGAAAATGTATTTTTATAATTTGTAAGTATTATTTATTCATAAAATTCTTTATAGTGTTCATGTGATATGCTCAATAATGTTTTTCTGTAACTTTATGTTTTATATAACAAATACTTAATAATATTCTAATATAAAAGAGAAAAACTACACAACTTTTTAAAATATTAAATAATATTCTGTACTATTTCCATGATGAATACGATTATACCCTTTAAATAAAACGTAATAGGGATTTTCAAAAGTATTTCACAGCAATACTTGTAGTGTAATTCCTATTAAAATCATTTAGTTAATATTTCGATTCGACTATTGTTTTAGAAAAGAACCTTAGAGTACTTTTGGCCGAGTTTATATTTGTTCAACGGTAATGAATGAAGGTGGAAAGTATGTGCATTTGAAGAATGGATTAATGTAGTACAGTTTTTAGAGTAATTATATAGAACTGTGTAAATTGGGGCTGTAAATATAGCAGAGATTAATTGGATCTTGCACTCATTGAACCAGTAAACTAGACTTTATAAAGACACTTTTAATCTCCGAGTAATTGACTCCCGGATGAAAATTAAGGAAAACTTCAAGAAAGAATGAATAGGTTGATCAAAAACATTAACCATTTTTAGGTATTTTAATAAAGTTTACTCTGTGGAAGAACAGCTGCAATTTACCTGAGATTCTTCCAAAATGTGGCACAGTAGGTTATATCGAAATAATATTCTTACGAGATATTGAATTCCTTAATTTTTTACGGTGCAATGAATAATATTTTTTGCGTTATTTAACCAGTTTGCTTATCAACCAAGTTTCACCGGCGGCACGCAGTATGAAAATCGTCCTACGATTTCGGAGTAACAAACCTCTCTGCTTAATGTGTCTGGTAATTTTGATCCCAATGTTCATCAATTACTACACCATGGCATTGTCTCCGGCCACCTTGTTAGCGGGAGACGAGGGGGAGAGACGGTGTCGGACAAGGCCGAGTCCCGGCTTGCTTGGCTCACGCAGGCGGTTCAATGTAGTATTAGCCTCAGGGGGCGTATGAGTGATCACTCGGAGGGAAAATATGCCGGAGACCAATCGATGATGCATGGACTCCCTCCGTGCTTCCGGCGTGGGAGGACCGCCACCGAGTCTCCAAAGTTGCCGTACAAATCAAATGCAAATTGTTCAGTGCCCGTGATATTTCCAACGAAAATGCCACCGTTCCTCGCCGCTTCACTCCCTAACCCCTCCCGACTGTGTGCACTACCTCCTACGTCATGCGTGAACCGTGGATGCGTGTGAATAAGGATGAAAGCATTATGGGACTCGGCTTTTGAGGTGTGAGGGGAAGGGAATGAAGGAGCTAAAGGGGGGGAGTATAGGGAGGGACCCTAACTCGGGCGTCCATGAATTTGGGTAAATGCCAGCGTTGCCTCCCGACAATGCGATAGCGGCACGCGGAGCGGATGAGTTGACGATCCATAAGGCCATATTTTCGCCCCAACACATTCATTAAAAGCTAGTTACACCTATCATAGCATCTTTGATTCATGCTGCGCAACAGTCTGGCACATTCTAAATCGTATCCCATGGCCCTTGAGGTCCGTTAATGAAACCATAGTACTTCATATAAATCACGTCACATTATAAACACTCTGACTTAAGTTATTAGTCGTAGAACTGATATAGTTTAAAAATTGCGATGGAAAATATTGTTTTCGTCGTTACACTTATACCGATTGGAGTTATACTGTCATTAAGAACTGATCTCACATGTACAACGCCGTATATTTTCACTATATTAAATAATATATGCAATAAAATATTCCGCCAAGATCGAAGGTATGCGGATTATTGTGTCGTCGGGAAGAGTTCTACAGTTTTATGGTCGCGCTATCGATTAGCTTCTTAATACTCTCCTGTCGTATTTTAACCTTTGATCTTCCCTCATAACTGTTATTTTATGACCGTCAGCACGTCTTACTTAATTGTATACTAACGAAACCGTACGTTTTGAATCATAGTTAATCTCTTATCATTCTACTGGTATATCTGGAAATTTATCATTTATAGGATGCAAACATCATTTGAAATAACAGCGAGCAAGATTGTCACCGTACCCTTCTTTAATAAATTTAATGCTATCATTGTAAGTTAAAATCTGTTGATCGATAAATTCATTAATGAATATTTAAAAATTCTCGAAAAAATATCATTAATGAACTATGATTTATTGAGTAAATAAATCCTGACTGAATTGGTTAGTATTTTATTTAGAAGATCAATTTTCTAAGAGAATAAATGAAGCAATAGAATTGCAAAAAAACGATTAAATCCGCGAAATTATATGAAATAAATTATCTCCACGCAGAGGGAAATCGTACTCACTTGTGATATAGCCGAACGTTAGACTAAAAATTCGCTTCTTAAAATATATGGAGACTATTGACCACCCGGGGCTATTCCGCTAATCACCAATAGTTAAAGAGAAAAAAAGTCAACCCAATTCAATGCATCGTATGTTGTTCGAAATGAAGGGGCATGAAATAAATTTGACTCGGTAGGGAACAAGAGCATAAAAATCCAGTCAAAATCGTTTGTCTACGGAAATGATTCCGGAATTACACCAAATAAAAGTTATAACGGTTCATTCACATTGAACTTGAATTAATTCATATTGGGCATAAGATGTCAACAACACATACATTCGCATAGAGAAATCGGCAAAAGATATTTTGGATCAGTTAGTTGACAGTATATCTTGAGAAAATTTATCTGATTAGTCTCTCTGGTTGAGAAAGTGAAAATTAAATCAATACGAATATTAAACGTTATGAAGAAGAATTACTCCAATGGACAATAATTTGCTTTAACATGTATAGTATATAGATTTAGGGAGATTAAATGCAATATCTCAATAATTGACTATACTACAATCACCCATAGTGATAAATTAAATGTAAGATAAATAAGTTTCCAATAACTCCTGAAAATTCAAATGTAAGGAGAGTACCCTGATGGAGAAATAAAACTATGTAGCAGGGAAAAACTGAGGGGGGGCGGGAGAAAGGTGACTTCAAATGTAATAGCGTTCGTGGGAACTTGGAAATAATCTTTTCCATAGGGATGACAATTGTGCATAAGGATCATATTTCTTGTGACAATTTTCATTATTATCCTGTCAACTGCACTCTTTTCACCCTCATTCCTCAGAATTAAGTAAGTGGAACATTAACATTCAATCCAAACATTCTTTTTCTGAGGATAAAATTAGAGGCCATCTCTTTTATACAAATATTAAAAGATAATATGTTTTACCCTTATGAAAGAAAGCGACATTAAACAAAATTTTAGAATGGAATTTTTTTAGGATTTGTGAAATTAAATAGGATATTGCATAACATATCATCGCATAGGAAAACAATTCGCTGAATAGGTGTCAATTTTAAATAGAGAATATTGTCAAAAACATTGATAAAACTACTTTTTTAAGATACACAGATTTGGTACACATTTTCTAAACGAACAAAAGCATTTCAGTCAACATTACAAAATAATTGTGTTACAATAATTGTTTGCTTTTAACTACATAATACGCTCGTTTAATACTTGAATTTCTTTGGATAGTCTTGAAATAATGAGTATAAGGGCATTTGTTCACAAAAAAACTTAAAATAATATTTTCAAATATCTCAATACTCTTGACGCAACATTTCTAAAACGAACTCTAGGGATTGTATATTTTTCAACTCTGACCGTATTTTAAACATAAGTTAATTTAATATTTTAACATTTTATTTTGAACTATACATGTAGCACCAATATTTATAAGCTGTAAATTTTATTTTGCGCACAATGAAAACTGACAATAAAAAACCCATGATCTGTTTATTATGACAGATATGGATTTTAACATTCAAAAATATTTATTTCGCGTCCTTAGACATTGAATTCCACCTGTTCCGTGTTTTTAACTTTTAGATGGAATAGTACTGTGAAGATTCCTATCGAAATATTATGCATGGTAGAATTACTTTCATCCAGAAAAAAGCCCGACCTCATCTAGTGCGAAATACTTGCGGGAAGAATAACATAGGAACTCAGAGGTGCGTGTCTTCTCTGCCGATACACTGCCCAGCTTATACATCTCGTTCACTCCTCCTACGGTGACCACTCACTTTAACCGATTACCTCCCAACCGATACATTCGATTCACATGAATGATAAAGATCATATTAAGAAAGGCTGAAGGCCAAAGTACACAGAATCGCATTTGTTTGGTAGCTAGAGTTTCCGAGTGCCCTCTGTCGGTTGGTGCGTCAAACCGTGCCCCTTTAATTCTAGGGTAGTTAATGTCCATAGTTCCATTTCATCTCTACTCCCACTACTTCGACTCATTTGGACCTACCCGATTACCTATCAACCTCAAAGGACTCAATTAATGCTCACGATTGAGGCCTTCAAAAATAATTAATCAACTAATGAAATGAAGCATACAATAACCCAATGCTTAGTTCTACAATAGTTGTACATGTTCAGAAAAATAATAAAATTGCAAATAATTTTTTTCTTATTGTGAAAAATATTAACCCCAATGTTAAGTGAGATCTTGATTTTCGGCCTTCTGTAATAACCCGTCTGGATTTAGTTAATAACGAGATACCGGCCATTAAAATAGGTTGTCTCATCATAGCGGATCACTTGAGTTGCGTGGACCAGAGAAAAAAGCTTTAACAAATCTTCCAATACTCGCGTGTATGCATATATAAATAAATACGTATGGTCATGATGAGTTCATTAAAAATATAAAATCTAGTTATCATGAAAGGTTCATCAAATCCCCGGGTGGCGGCGTGGTAACGTCCTCGTCAGCCAAACCATAAGTCGCGGGTTTGATTCCCGCCTAGATGGTTTTCCCTCCTTCTAGGCCTTGGGTATTGTAATTGTCAGTTTGTTATATCCATGTTTAAAGTCCGATGTAAAGGTGGAAGTGCTGTTTTCGGACTAATGCAAAATAAATAAAACCATTTTTTCTCAAAAGTCATAAACCAAAACTTGAAGTAACCTTTTATTCACAATTATTGAGAGAGTTTTTAAAAACAAAAACGTAAGTGCGTGCAAAAATTTTCTAATTCAATGTTAGTTTCTATTTAAACATGTTGTGCCTAATCAATTAGGCACAACATTTAGAAATTAACGCTGATTTTAACAGGTTTGAATCGAGTTTGGCCTCTGTCGTTTGCTGAAAGCGGCGTATTCTTTAACTCAAACGTTTACTTTTCCGTGAGCTGCATCGCTGCTTACTGTAGCCGCTGGGACACGAGAGAGACGCCGAACCACAGAATGGAAGACACGGAGGATTCAGACCTCGAAAGCTCCCTCAGCATCGAAGAACCGCTGCGATCGTCCACTTCAAAGCGACCGGATTTTTCGAAAGCATGCATCGTGTGGACACGGAGAGGTAGTGGTTTTTCGGACGATGGACAAAAGAGAATTCATGTCACGCAGACTCCAAAATTAGCAAAAAAGAAGGGAATCCGCGTCACACACATCTCGGTAGCCATGACACAAAGATCTATCCCCATGGGTTAATTATAAAGAGATCCGGGCGATCGGGGAGCACTGCGACACTTGGAAGGGCTTACCTTTGGATGCGGCATATCTGGCCTCGATCTGCGCCTGCAGGATGCTTATCCCGGGCACCACGATGGCCGGGAGTGTCCGCGAGCGGAGGAGGGGCGGCGGGTGGGTCCTGCCCTTCTTGCCCCCGCCCCCCGCTCGGAGGCCTCCCTCCTGGCGCCGGGCGGCCTCCTCCTCCGGCTCCCCGCCTACCAACACCACGCACCCGGCGGCGGCGCCCTGATTGCCGCCTCCGGCCCTGCAGATTGATCCAAATTATACTACTCATATTTCATGCGTGGTTGACTTACGTGCGAATGCGTAAGCGTTAAAGTACTTTTCCCGTTGAACGGGGCTCGTCAATCAAGTGTCGCGGGAGTTTGCGCGCAGGGCAGGCTGGGAAATCATCCCTGAGAGCTTGAGAAGGAAATAGGGGTGATGGTGTGCTCTTAATCACTAGGCTTAAATATTCTGTAATTATATTACTCACACCATTTGCGCGACAGCGTTAAGGTAGTTTTAATTTTCATATTCCATCTTTCCCCAGTGAATATCAGCTCACTAAACCTCAAATAAATTAATCAAAATTCAACTTAAAAGATTTGTACAAGGCTTTGTGTATCCGAAATATACTATTTTATCTACATTAATAGTAAATATCCACCGAGAAAAAAATCACTCTACTCTGAAAAAAATATTTACTACCTGAAATATTGGTAGTCAAATATTTAATTATCTATGTTAATTAGATCATAAATATACTATAATTTAAACAACCAATCATTTTATTCATTAGAAACACTTTCTTCTAAAGAATTTTTAGCGTTTTGTCACATAGTAATAAACAAATTACTTAAATGAATCATGAACGAAACCCACGATTTACAAACATTGCCCTTTATATATTAATTATATAGAATATTCATTCAAGCATAGAAATATGTATAAGGAAAGGGGATAGGAAAACAGATACAAGACGAACACAGGACATGTGGGGAAGGCGGTGTTTGAGCAGATCGCGAAAGTAAAAATATTTCCTTAACCGGGTTTGAAACACCGGACCTTCCACCTGCCGAGCGGACGTGCTACCAGTTACACCACCAAGGAAACTTAATTTACCCTGGGATCTGCGATGTTTTTAAACGCCCAAGTGCTCCGAATCATTTGCCAAAGGAAGGCTTTAGGGAGCTGTTCCACCCACCAAAGGAGAAATCGACAATACACACAAGAAGAGGGGACAGTTGGTTAGAAAGCATATAGTATCATATATAGAATGGGAACAGTACGTTTCGTGGCACGCATAGCCAGAAGAAGAGATGAGCCACATTGGCCAGATACACATTCAAATACGAAGTCCCGCCATACGGCACACAAATATCCATTCAAGCATAGAAATATGTCTAAGGAAAGGGGATAGGAAAACTCATAAAAGGCGAACACAGGACATGTGGGGAATGCGGTTTTTGAGCAGATCGCGAAAGTAAAAATATTTCCTTAGCCGGGATTTGAACACCGGACCTTCCACTTGCCGGGCGGAGGGAATTATATAGAATATATATATATATATATATATTATACATAAGAACAAATATTTCAACGTGACTATTACAGAATATATATGGAGGAGATTATATTTAGAAATGATGCCTCTAACGAATAACATATCGTCATGAATATATTACCAATTAGCAGAAAGAGTAATGAATCCGAATGTCGGTTTAGTAGGTGAGGGTGGACCTGACATACTACTAAGGTTAATGACCTGCCGTTCTACGTCAAAAACACAGAGGATGAGTGAATCTGAGTGTGCATATGGGCATCATATAAAGTTGAATCTGAGTCTACTGATCTGTAAGCCCAGCGCTCTACCCAATGGTCTGTCACAATCTCCTAGATGTATCAGATACAAAAATATTTCCTGGTAAAAGGAAATTCTGTTTTAAAATAACAATATATATTGCTCTCCATCTAAATCTTTTCGTTTACCACTACAAATCTATTTTCAATAAATGTATTAATCAGGAGGATTGAAATTGGTTGGCAAGAGTTACAAACTTCTTATAATATCTTGAATTTCTCCAGAAATACATTAATATATTCAGAAAACATCTAATATAATAACAAATAATTTATTAATTCAATTTTGTCTTGTTATAAAAAGTTTGATTTTTTTTCAAGCTGAACGATGGTATTCTAATATAATAATTCGCTAACAGTGTACTCGTATGTACGTAAATACCGTACAAGGTGTGGTAGTCCATTGGGTAGAGAGCTGGGCCGTTGACCGGAGGGACCGGGTTCAATCTCAGCTAACGTTTACGGATACCCTCATTGCTCCCAAAGTCCTGTAATTTTCGGGATCTCAGGTCTACCTTGGAAACAGTAAGCGACGCAGGAAAAGGAAATAACCACCCTATCCTCGAGTGAATTTCACACGTCGTTGGACTTAGCCATACGCGACATCTGTCATTTCCCTATGGTTATCAACTGTGGCTGTACATATATTATATATTAAATGGTGAAAAATATTATCCTCTGGATGGTGAATTAAAATAAATAAATAAATCAATATATATACATCAATATTATGTATATATGTGTGTGTGGCCCCAGGGAAAGGAACTGGCCCCCCTACCCAGATGCGTGAATGAGTACTGGGTGACCTCTATCATCACCTACCAAAACCTAACAAAGGAAGCGGCCAACAGGACATAAACTACGAAATAGAGATTTCACTACTAACTACGGCCAAACAAGTTGGGGGCAGTTCTAACACCACCCCTTTCATGGGTAGTACATATCAGGACAATATACGGACCCGCTTTAAAGAAACTGGGCTTCATTACACGGGCGGTGTGGAAATGTAATGAGAAAGTTAAAGGGAGGTGTTATTTTGCTGTAGTTATTTGGAATATGCCGCAAATATTTGGGATTCTTGGGAGAAAATTTGGTAAAAAGAATTAGATAAAGTCCAGATAAACTTCGCCAGAATCGTTAAAAAATTTTATAATAAGAACACAAGTGTGACAGGTCTCATAGGGGATTTAGGCTGGGAGCCACTTGAAATACGAAGAGAACAAGCGAGACTTCGACTTTTAGAAATGTTCAGAACCAACGAGTTTGATGATGACACTACAGGAATTATAATGGGTAGTACTACTTAGGTAGATCAGCCCACAAAGATAATATAAGGGAGATAGATTCCAATACAGATAGATTCAAATATTCATTCTTTCCCAGAATGATCAGGAATCATAATAGTAAGAAACCAAAGTCACTTTAGAAATATAAAAAACATTTAATATACAAGTCGGAACAAAGTTAAACATTGCAAATGGATTAGGTATATTTGTAGGTGCATGTGTATGTTTGTTGGTACTTTGTGTGTTTGCATGTATGTGGGTTTTCAGGGTTTTTGTATGAATGTATATCATGTTTTGTTTGTGGACTGTATAAATTTGTGGCTTTGTCATCGTTTTTTCTTAATTACGGGTGGTGACCTAACATCCCCCGCCATAAGCCATTGCGGCGGCTTCCGGGGTATTAAGTGGATGTAGATGGAAGGGGAAGGCGGGGGAATGTTTGCGGGAAAACACATAAAGGACGAACACAGGAGAGGTGGGGAAGGCGGAATCAAGGAAATCACAAGTGCAAAATATATATGTTATAGCAGCACTCACGAGAGCAATATTACCTTTTCTGAAATGTGAGTGTCCTTTTACGTGTAATAAACCAATGTTATTCTGGGATTTTATTATTCCACTAGCTTATTAAAATTTAAATTCCTATTTTTTTCTATAAATATGCCAATATTTACTACGAGTGTTTTTTTAAACGTGTAGGAAGGTTTCGCCAAATAAAAACCATAATATACCGGTAAAATTGCGGAGTTATAATTATTCTCAAATAAGTTTTGTTACCTGATAGGAAATCTTTATTTAGTCGTTAAAATAGAAACTCTGAATAGCAGTACTTTCGTGATAATTTAGAACAGTACATTACCACTGCCGTCAAAACGTTCGCTGAATTTATAGTAAATACCCTTTAATTTCTACAGCAAGCCTTGTAAGAAGTGATGAGTGATTCAATAATTTATACTACAAGAATAAGGCATATTAAGTACGCGGATACATCACATTGTACAAAATATTTTTCAACCACATATCACCATTTAAATTATTTCAATATTAATTACTGATTTTCTCATAAGGAGCATAAAAAACATGACATGGTAACATGGATAACAAAATTACAATGTCTATTGCTTACTACTCGCTACATTTCATCACCATTGTGACAGATTAGGCTTGTACGTTTGCCGGACTTAATCAGAAACCACACGACCCAAAGAATCTCGATAGATCTCGGTCATTCACCATCATTGCGGTCCCCAAACTCTCTCATCGCGGAATTACAGGAAAAACCTTTGTGGGCGTGAGCGTCTCCCTCGGCGACAAAAGGCCAACGAGGGACTTCCCCAGAGACACACGCTCCGGTGGAATCGGCGAATCGCCCCGAGGTAAATGAATGCCCTCGACGAGCCCGAATATGCCGGGGACACGAAATGGAAAACTAGTGGACCTGACACCCTCAATTCTAAGCGCGTCGTCCGCTTCATCCGGCGTTGTATCTTTCGCCGGGCACGAGGGTAAACCCGGACTTGATTACCTGTCTAATGGCGGGTAAACGGCGATTATTACCGTCGTAGATTGAGAAGGAGGGAAGAAAGGGCTCCCGGGGAAATGGCGGGAGGATGAAGGGGAAAGAAGTGAATGGGGGGAGGGGGAGGTGAAGAGATTGGACAGGGGAAGAGGACAGAAGGAAGGGGCCAATCGTCGACCTTTGGCCCCAGTCTCTGTTGTCGCAAGAGGGATCTGCCTGAGGTATTTTAGTCTGTGTAAAAACAAAGTGAAGCCCGCATCGCACCCTAAATTCAAAGGGTTTAATCTCCGATGTTCGGCGGTTCCGTGAGCAGCGTATACAATGCAGCCGCCTAAAAATTAAAATGGAACTTTCAAAACGTAAAAGCAACATTCATTTGGTAAAATGTGAAATTCTACGACCAGGTAAAAGGCCGAGGGTCAACTATCCGAGAGATCTGACATTTTTCTATGGCCAGATGACATTTAAAACATTGCTGCACTGGTAATGGTAGCAGAGCTGTGAGAATGACCCCCATGAATGAAGAATGATTGTGGTGGTGACGAATTACTTCTGTTCTCCAATGAATAGAATACCAATTGAATTTGATTTAAATTTATATTTATTGTTGGAACTGAACACTAAAGTTTCAGTTTGACATTGCTAAGTTTACAAAAATACTCGTAGCTAGTTTGTCGAGAGTCATATATTTTTCATGTCTTATCCCTTGTTTAATGTGTGATATGCATCAACTTAATACAACTTAGAATTAATAAACTAGGTAAATATGAGAACTAACTTTTATAGCAAATGATTTAAAATTTATGACGTAAAACACTCAGTCCATGTCAAATACAAGCCCAAGCTAGAGTACTATTCACTGTAAATGACACAGTTTTAGAAGTGACATGGTGGAAATCCTTCATGATGAAAGAAGATACTTCGCTTTTTAACATAGAATTTTTTTACGTATAACGGCCAAGGTTTCGTTACAGCGTAACATCTTCAGGTAAATTAGGACAAACAAATATACCCAAATGCTGAGAAAGAGGGGAGGGGGGAAGGAGAGAACAACCAAAGGATAATTGGAGGAGAGTGAGGGAAAAAAGGCTGGATCGGGAGAGGGAAGGAAAAGAGTGAGAAGTGAAGGAGGAAGGCTCTAGGAATGTTATAGCATTCCTAGAATAGCTCTAGGAATGTTCACTGTCTTTGGTTGATAACTGTGTTACAAAAAAATATACGCTACTTTTGATGGGGATGCTAATCTAAATACTAATGAAGAGAAACTACAGTATCAACTTTAAGTTATAATATCTGTGTCGTAATTTGGAAAATGATTCGATTTGGCATTGTGTAAATTTAACGAATATTTCATAAGTAAATATTACTATTGTTAATACGCAGAGGAAATAATACTGTAAGTCACATGCATAAAGCAAAAACAGAAATGTAAAAAAGATTTATACGATAATTGCATACATATGAAATGTTATGCATAGATGTAAAATATGTAAAATGTAATGTGTAATTTTATGTATAGATTAAACTAAATGTACGTATGTTACCATCTGGAAAAATATCAACTTGATACAGTTTCCTAATTAAATAAATAAAATCGCTATGGGTAAAAGAATTAAGAACATAACTACCGACCAAATGCATTTTTAGGCATATATGAGAAAAAGAAAGGACTACAATGATAACGATGGGAAAAACACCTAGGCAACATTAAGTGAAGCTCCAAACTTCTTTATGCTGATCAATGCGTAAGAGAATTATAGCTACAATGGGAAGAATGAAGGGAATTTTCCACGCAAATGATCATCCTATTGAAATACTGATGAATGACTCTACATAGTATTCTCAAAACTAAGTGTATAATTATTAGGCAAAGAGGAGTGAATAGGTCTCTTTTCCTTAAGCCAATCAACCGCGTGAAAATAACCATTGCTACGAAATTTAAATCAGATTTTGTCAAATAAATGAGTTTCTAACTAAAATGAATGGAGTTATTTGTATACCAAAATTTATCTTATATTTCATCATCAATTCTCTGAAAAATTAACGAGAAGATACGCTCTTAATATCAGTAGAATGTAATACTATATAATACGATACAAAAAAGTCAACTCCTTCCGAAAGATTACTAATGTGCTGGTAATTGTTGAACCATAATTAAACTCAATGAGAAACTAATTGGGTAAATATTGAGTATTCAATATTCAGTATTGCTCAAATACTTGTCTCAAGATCAAAACTAATTGCCAGTAGGGCACAGAGAACTGGAGAAAAATTCCACCGTAACTCATCTGTCAAGTCAGAAAAAAAACATTTTCAAAATAAATTTCATACCATCCCTTCAGTCTTTTAAACTTTACTACAAGCCACTGGGATTTTTAAAAAGGGTACATTCTGCATATATTTATTAATGGAAAACAATCGGTCAAGGGTATAAGTTTCCCCTTTCTAAACTTTAGGTAAAATTTCCGCTGGTCTTGGATGGAGAATAAGGCAACACTGGCTTACGTCAAGATGTGATTTTCTGCAGATGACAGGGTTTGTGGGTACGGAGTGATGGAAGTTACATCAAGGAGGAAGAAGATAATTAAAAGGGTCTCCTGTTGATGAGAAGGGAGCTATCTGCCTCAAACAATGTGCACGGAAAATGAGAGGAGACGGAAGTGACACGGGGTTGGCGAGGGGGATAGGTGGTGGAGTGGCGGGGAATAAGGGGGGTTGGGAGGAGAGGTTAAAAGGGACGGACCGAGGGAGCGATTGACAGCCATGGATTCTTCCAATACAATCGGAAGGACGGGTAGGGTTAAAAAAAATAGTGAAGTTGGAGTACGTGACTACGGTTCCAGTGTCAATTTCGAAAGCAGGCGATGACGGTTGGGGACTACCAGCTTGGCTCCCTGGAGTACAGGGTTTGATTTCTGGACTACCGACGGGGGATTTTCGATCCGAAACAGTTCCACCTCCTGTGCCCCGGCGTGCTATGAAGCTAATAAACCAGTCGACCGTCCGTTCCTCCATGAGAGTGCCGACCCGTCGTGTCTCCGAGGAGGTTTCGTGGGAACTCGAACGATTCTGGAGTCTCGTTAGCGCAATTCGCACTCCATCAAAGAGGAGAGGAGGAAATGGGGACGACCTTGACCCTCGAGAAACCGTGCGAAAAGTCAGGCGGACCAACTTCTCATAATTGGATCTAATTTCCAAATTATTTCCATGAAATTATCCAAGAGGTAAACTTTGACTAATAAATACTAATTTATCTCCTTTTCTTTTGCCAAAAGGAGTTACGCAATGAGGCTTAATATAAATTAATAAAATTACGGTTGGAATGCGTAAGGTGATTTAATTCTAGATGTCTCTTTAAATTTGTAATTTAAAGATGTAAATAAAATTAAATCCAATTTTCAGATATTGTAAGAAAAGGTTTTTCTTATTTAAGTTAGATTAGATAAAAATTATATCTTTGTTATGTACCTACTATCGCAATCACTCACATAAATATAAAAGTTGCCAAAATTCACTTCGGTAAATATTAAGTATAGTATAAATTCCTGAGAACAATTGAAGACAAAAAATTTTTGATCAAGTATTTTAGACATTATAAACTACATAGAACAATAATAAAACTGTTTCTTTGAGGATATAAGCGGTGGTTTAATCAATTAAAGCAACAAAAATAAATAAAATCTAAATTTCTCTCTAATAAGAAATTTTTTAATTTAAACAATTTCTAAAGCGTCCAATTAAAATTGACATGATTTTAATAAATCACAAATTGTAATTGATTAAAAAAATTTCGTTCATTAAATGCAAGTGAACATGTTGAGAATTCCCCCCGAAGATGTTCCCAATAAGTTAGACCTTCTTCTCTATGAAATAAAGGTTTATTGCATTGACAATGTGTATATCATATTATCCGGTTGTGGAAATAAAAATTAATTCCTTGCACTGAAAAAGGCCAATCTAAGCTGAAATTAACGAATATACAATGTGGTCAGTCCAACATATAACAAAGCACTCAACAATAACACTATCTCGTTGTGGCGACAATAGTTGCCGAAGCTCCATGATGCATGATGGGCACTAATTTAAGCCTGTAATAACTGAGCAACAGAGTCAACGGTGTAGGAAGCCTTGATTACCACGTCCCACATCACATCATCAATAAAGGGGCAGCCGACAGTGCTGAGGCCAATAATTCGCTGGAGTGAACTCCGTTCCAAAACGTACAATGGCTCAAAAAAGATATTATTTTAAAGTCATTAGCAGCCTAATCAGGTACATCGTGGAAAAACAGAGACTTTCGAAAATGTTGATGTCGTATCACGAAATTTCAAGCCTTAATCTCATTTAAACATTTCAATGAACATTCAATTGTATTATGCCAAATAAGCATTCAAAAAATAACTATTTCTAATTAAGAAAGATAAGAAATTAACCAAAAAAATCTTTAGATGGCCTTCGGTTTGTACAGGTATAAATCAACTGTGGAAGAGAATTTTTACATTCACGTACGTGCTATCTAAAAGCGACCTAAAGTTGAATATGAATATGGTCGATGGAGTATTACAGTAAATAGTAGTATACTATAAATGTGTAAAAAACAGTATTAAAATAAAAAAATTGATAATGCACACGCACAAAGCTAAATGAATGCATTCCATTGCAATTGCTTGAATTATGCTGGCAGTGATGGTTTTTCTTTAAACTCCCAATGTTCCATTAAATAATCCATTCCGAAATATTCCATTACGAAACAAGAGTACACAGAAAAGATCAAATCAATATACAATCTTAAAACGAATGACCGTAAAGGCAAAGTCGGAGGATCAAATTGGGTAATTTTTTATGACAAGACTTTTAAACAAACCATTTTAAAATAGTTATAAAACGGAATAAATAACACCCCTTGACCTATCTATCGTAGCCCGGCAGCACAAAACAGGATATGGCGAGAGAGTTGACCCCACGCAGTGATTCTATTTTATACGAGCGTCTCGTGCACCAAGAGACATCACAGGTGGCGGACCGCCTCCGCGCCGCTGGGACCCACACTATTATCCTTGAATAAACTGAGCCGGCATTCGCATCAGGAGACGAATTCAACGGTGACGCTGGCGTGCAGAATAACCAATATCCTTTAACGGCTGCCTCGTCAATTCCTTTGGGAAGTCACCTCTCCAGCACGTCTCGGCTCTTGGCTCGCTCTCTCTCTCTCTTCCTCTCGACCCCATCCCTCTCTCTCCGACCTTCCGCCTTCCTCCATAGTTAGCCTCTTCCCCATCCCCTGTCTTTCCCGTTCCAACCTCCTCCTCTCCGATTCATCAATCTCTCGTTTCCCATTATTCGATTACCTCTTCCGCTTTTATTTCCTCATGCCTCATGCACCTGATAAATTACTAGTTTTACTCTTTTTTTACTATTCTACCCTCCATTTCCCTCATGTTTTGCGGATATTTGTGCACGCCATACCCTAATGGATTACTTCCACGAAATAATTTCCATTAAAATTAAAATGGCAAGTATAATCGCGCTGACATGCAACAATGAATTCAAGGTAGTGGAAAACAACAAAACAGATATTTAGCCGTTAGGAATCACTTAAATTGGTGGATTAAGCGAGTACCTAAATACATTTATGTTGTTGCTATTTAATCTATTTTTAAGACAGCCTACAATTCTATAACAATAAAATTGTATATTAAACATAAATGTATTGAGAAGCAAATAAAAAAGCTGATTTTTTTATGTGCTCTCAATTTTTATGCCAATTGAGAAAGAGGTCATGAAATGAGTGCATGCATTAATAATTATAGTAACAAAATTGATACGAAAGAAAAACTGGATAGCAAAATTTAGAAGAAACATAATCGTAACAAATATTTATCAGAAGACAAACTTAAATAATGTCTCAGAGAAATAAAAAAAAATCACACTAATTTGGTAAACTTGATTTATCGCACTAATAACGTTTGTATTCCGATCTTGTCAATCTAAATAATTGCCAAAAGTTTAAAATATGACGCTATTAATTCCTGAAGACGGGAGCAACTACTCAGCTGCCATGGATTTTCAAAATATTTTCCTTTATCGATAGCGTAAAAAATGGGGCACATGACGATCCATACTTTGCCATTCTTGCATCATCTTTTAGACAGGTCGCCTATTCTCTTCGATTTTTGTTTCCTCATGATTCATTTATCCCAACGCTTCCTCCACCATTCAAAATTCCCCTTTACTCAAGGCAGACTGCATAACCGTGACTCGTTGGGTACCGGTTACAAATGTCAGGGCTGACCTTTCGATTTAATCGATCATCTTCATCCGCCATTCACTGCTTATAGCAGAAATGGACGGGCATGTGGGATTTTGAAAATAAAAACGTGTTTGCCTCATTTAAAGAATAATAAAAAAACAAAAGTCTTAACGAGGTTGGTGGTGAAGCTGTGTGAGGTCGTGTTAAAGTAAATACGGAAACGATTCTACCAAAGCCGCTTATACATTGCGCGAGTTATACACCAAAATGTTGTAGGTAAATTAATTCAGTCGCACGTGATTTTAAACTAATTTTGTTGTTTTGGCATTACTCTTTACAGACCTCCTCTCTATTTTATGTTAAACTAGCTTAATCATTCAATTGCTCATATTCCTCTACTTAAGATAAAAAATGGAAACAAATATTTTTTTTTAAACTCTCGCAGTCCACTGCCGCAAAGGAAGTTTTATTACTGTCCAGAGTAGAGAGCAGAGAGCAAAAAGCGGAAAACCCAAAAATTAAATTGTCCAGTACAACTAAAAAAATATATCGGTAATGAAAAATGAATAAACACAACAGCAGAAAAAGAATAATTCATTCTTTTCTTTATCCGTCCAAATTAAATTTAACTTAGTTCCCTCAAAGGGTCAACTGGGTTAACTGAGGGAATGAGTGAATATAACTGATGGCCGAAGGGAAAAAGAGCGGAGTGGGTTCTAGAGCACAGAGTAATTTATACGAGAACTGATGAAACATAAAATATAGATTATGAAGACTATCGTCGTGGGACGATCCCCTTGCACGGGCGAGCATTCGGGTAACCTCGGGGGAAATTTTGGATAGCTATCTTTCAGAAACGTCAAAATGAAGGAATCAAATTTCTTCCTTTCCCATAAACGGAGATTGGTGCTTCGCTAGAGAAGAGGAGAGTCATTCAAGGGATTTTCACGTGACTACTGACATTCAGAACTTGATTTCCTTCACCCCTCACCCTCACCAAGCCATTGCCGCCACAGCATTTTTCTGTACACTTTCATCTTGCACCGCATTCTCTCCCGGCCCATTTTAAAAATTGAAAAGACTCGGCCGCGCCTACACGGACGACCTTTTCCTCTTTACGTATCGCATTGCCCAGCGATTATATCGATGCCCCATCCCTTCCCGCCTAACACCAAACCTTTCTCACCCTCTAAACCTCTCCGCGCTCCCTTCCGCTCCTTCTCCTACCACTCCCCTCTCATCTACCCTCATTCTTTATTTCCTCTTCCTCTCTCTCTCTTTCCCTCTCTACTTCCCCTTATTTAAAAATATCCTCTCTCTACCCCACACTCCTTTCCCGAACCTTTTCCCACCCGCCATACATCTCTCGAATATTTATTCGCTTACGATCTCTTTTTCCATGCTTTCGATTACTTTTCTGCTTGTCAATATTTATGTTTAATTGAGTGATCCGCCAGCAAGGCATTGTTTATGAACGACGTTTCAGATATCGCCTCTGCGATATCCTCTCCTTTCAAACGACGTCAATTGAATAGCTGTGGAAGAGACGCTTGAGAGGGTGGACGTATGATAGGTAAAAAGGGAGACTATGGTAGGGGAGGGAGAGGAAGAGGATGCGTGGAAGAATGAAGTCACAGGCGAGCGTTACTTTGACGTTAATAGTCATTTCAATCCATCACTAGATTTATTGGCGACACTCTTTCTCGTAGTACCACCCCTTTTCCGACATCCACTCTTCACCTTTCTCTTTATCTTCTTTCATGACGTGGTTGCGTATATATATATATATACACAGGGATTATACCTGTACCTGGTACCTGTATTATATATTCCACATTACAATAAAAATATTAATATATTATATATAATATATGTATACATCCCTATATATTTATAGCATAAATAATATATAAAATTATATTGCATTTCTATTAAACAAACGCTAATACGCCGGGTAAGAGCAGTATGATCAAATCTGTTCGTAAGTTCCCTCCTAAAATTGCATAGATTCCCTTTTGTGCGCTCACCAAGGGCGTGGAAGCGAGGGGCAACTTTTTCCCAGCATATTACCAAGGTGCGCACAAGTAAGGGATGAAAGCAACTAACCGGGTGGATCCAAAGTTGAAGTGAATGTATCAAATTTCCATAAAGATGCGTCGTAAACCTATGAGGTGGAAAATAAGAAACCAGAACAAAGTTAAAACTCAATGTATAAGGGCATATGAAAACAAATGCGACCACGTGACTTGAAAACTTGATCTATATATTTTTAAAGTAGACAATTTTACGTTAATCTCATCTTAGAAAATAATGAAAAACAGGCAAAGGTAAAGGAGCAAATTGAGAACATTACCTGACTGATCAGCTCTACATTTGAAAAAAGTTGGGTTTGAAGGGAAATCGAAAATTTGAAAATTACATCTAAATAAATTAACACTATTGCAAAAACCGACAGTGTTTATTTGTTTACAGGCACGAGTACCCACTTAACGTCTAAGTACTGTGCGGGACGAAAATAAAAATTTACCTCAATTGAACTTTGTTTTTCCAGTCAACATTGAAATAATCCAATAATCCATGACACACTAACGCTATTTTTTTTACAAGAATACTGCACTAAGCTGATATGAAGTAACTTCCTTTAAACTGGAAGATTGAACATCTTGTATTTTTAAATTTTCTTAGAACTCTTGGACAAAACTGAGTGTTCCAATTCAGGGATTCTAATCTGACGGAAATATAAGAGTGGCTAAAAACCGACACGTTATACCTAATGTACTCGTATATTTAGTTTCTCGGATAGAAATATTGAGAGAGGACAATAACCATTCAGAATAAATAATATCAGACCTATATCATGTGAAATAACTGCAAAAATATTTTGGAGAAGAAGAAATGTAATTGCATGAAACTTGTAAATGTTAACCTACAACCAAAAATGAGCGCGAGTGGGAATTGTAATGGTAAGAAAGGACCCGTTTAAAACTAGATGCAAACAGATACTAAGTTCTGAGTATGTCGACTTGCTTTCTCAATACTCCGTACTTTTCCTGTCCTATATCAGCTTCTTTCTTCTGATTCCTTATTCTTACTTTCACTATCCGGATCTTTATCGTCGTCGACAACTTCAGCGTCACACCCGTGATGGCAAAAATCTCACCTCCAGATAATTGTGGTTCCATTTCAACACAGCGCGCCACAGACCCCTCCTAAGAACTCACTTTGCCATTGCTCAGTAAAAAAATGTTGTACGTCGTAATATGGTTCGCGTATGTTCATCCATTGTTCTGAAAAAGAAAGGAGAAATCATAAAACGTGGATAAAAATAAAAGGAATAAATTATATATTTTATTGGGAAATTATATTGGAAAGAAGCAAAATGGAAATTCCATCCAATTAAAACCAAAGTAAATGAAAGTAAATGAAAAGGTGTACATATAACATAAAAGATAATAAACATTATTAGCCAACTATTGTGTAAAACGAATACTTGAGCGGGTATGAAGGCATAGGTTAAAATATGGGAAAATAAGAAGTCCATTGCTGGCACCAACTGAACCTAGGAACAGAAAGAGTGAGGGACTGCGATGAGGGTGCGGGACATAAAACGAGATGTAGAGAGGGTGAGAATGCATGGGAGACTAAGGAAAGGAAAATTCGATAAATGAAAGCTGATTTGGGGGATGGGAACGGAATTCTGGTGTTTACTAATGAGAATCCGGGACTCCCGCAACCTATAGAATCTCTATTGAGTATAGAATATCAATAAATTACACAAAATGCAAACTTCGGTTGAACCGTCTGAAACAGAGTAGGGATCAACATAAATACCAAAAACATCCTCAGAGTAAAACAGTAATTTAGAAGTTAGTCTTCTTTACTAATTAAACCTTGACGAAAATGGCATATAACTAAATTATTCTTGTTTTGAAACCAGAATCTTTGATTGCTAAACAGAAAAATTAATACAAGTAATTTTATGTTGTTATGAAACCATTACAAAATCGCTTAAAGACGCAACACCGCTAGCGAAAGAATGAATGGAGTTAAAAGTCAGCATATATGGACTCAGTGTCGCTAAAAATCGGCCCTTAACGAGAGAGAATGAAGACAAAAAAAATTAGTTTTTAGGTCAACATCAACACATCCGGGTAATTTACACTCTCTCGCATTAAAGATTTTATCAGTTTAGTCATTTGTCTTGATATCTTACCCTCATTATGTCCTACTACCATTGCGTTGGACTACGTAATATAAACGCTTCGCGTTTAAATATTTGCGGAGGGGTTCATGTTTTCTAAAAGGCCTAAACGTTGAACGACCCCCTCGGTCGTACAAATGTTTATCCAAAATAATCTGCAGGACTACGTGTCACGTTTCAAGAAATATCGCGCAAAAGACTTCACTCTGAAAGTTTGGGAGGTGAAAATCATGGCTGGGTGGCGCGAGCCCGGGAAATAAAGCTGAGATGCGGAGGGCAAGAATGAAATATGTCACACCCACATCTTTTACCTTTTCCTGTCTCTATCTCATGCCTCCTCAAAGTCCCACTCTTCTTCCTCCCTCGAACCGTCGCCCACTCTCCTCCCAAGATTTCCGGCCGTATCGCACCACATTTTTCACACCCCTAACATCTCTCACGTCCTTCATTCTCCTTTCTCTACGACGCCAACGTCGTCCCATTTGTTACACCTACGCGTCACGTGATGCAACCGCAAATTTGCACATTATATCACTAGGCACTCAAACCATTCCACTTTTTTAAAGTATATTTTGGACACACTGGTACATCAATGTTTCATAGCTCTCAAAGAGTAACTTTACATTCAAGATACTTAATTTGCACTCTTAAATTTTTCCTTTTACAAACCAATCCTTTCTACTGGGTTATTTTCGTTTTTCGTGAGTAAATTTTTTACTTCGCTAGAGTTTCACAAATTTTATTTCCCGTGCATATTTTGTGGTAGTAATTTCCCAGCCGTTGATCGGTGTTTTAAGTTGAAATAATTTTTAGTATATGTTTTGTTTTCGTGGAAAATTTAGAATATATTTTTATTCAAATGGGTTAGTAAATATTTCATTCCAATTTACAAACGACGGGATATTCCTGACCGACTAAGTAACAAAAGCATGCATATAAAATGAACCGTTTAACAACAGTAAAATTGAGTTAGCAGAGTATCACCTGTGTCTTTTGAACTTCCTCTTTCCTCCTTATGTGTCTTTGAAAAGGGAAAAAGGTAATTTATCCTCGTAAAAGGGAATTTATCTTATAACTGAAAAAAATACATATTTTACATACACCCATATATAATTATTGGAGGTTTAAAAATAATTAAATGAATCAAGTGGAAAACTTGCCTAATGACTTTAAAAATGCCTAATTATTGTTAACTTGGGTGCTAGGCCGTATTCTGAAAATTCCTGGCGTTCCTGGAAAGACACCTCAACTAGAACTTGGTGTAACTCCATAATGGTAATGGCTCTTCTTATCTTTTCCTATAACATTATTAAAATAAGCATATAGTAGTCGTAAAAAAGACTTTGTCCGTACTTATGCTCAAATAACCCGCACTTATTATCCAATTAGATTAGGAGACTTCCATATTTGACAATGTATGAAAAAATGGAAATTTTTGAACGATGAAATCATAAGATGTAACCACTTTGAAGATATTGCGAACAACAGTTAAATTGTCTGCGAACTATGCAATTCAGAAAATGTATTTTGTTCGGATTCTTGCCAAAAGAATTCCATCTATGTCTAGCCAACTCCTTAATGTAACTATGAAAATCGTCCTTGATGAGCCATAGTTGCGAGAAAGAAAATCACTATTCATAAAGTGACATAAGTTTTGCCCACTATTCTCAACCCTTTTGCGTATGACCCTGCGTCTGTACGGGCAAATGAAGTAATTATGTGTCTCATTTCTGTTTTGCAAAACTTGTTTTACATTATCTAAGTGCATTAGTATTCGTTTGATCGTTCATTATTTCATATTTTACTCCTGCCATCTGGATATTTTAGGCCACGATGGTGCACCCATATCCATCATCTTTTAGACAGCATGAATACTATAGTTCTGTGTTCCATAATATCATACCATGAATAGTAGGAATAATACTGAGTTTTCTGAACAGCATGTAATTCACATAAAACTAAAGAATATCACCAACCATTTACTTTCGAAACTACTCGAGCGACTATAAGAAGAAGTTAGAGGGGTGGGGCATAACCTTCCCAGAATAACCTTCCCACGGTTTATTGATACTCCAAGTCGCTGGGAGAAGGTTGAAGGAAGGAAGGGGGTTAACACCCTCTAAATAGCTCTTGTTAGAAATAGCCCATCCATCTATGTTCCCGCCGCACACCGTCCGAACCTCACCCTAACTCTATCCCTATTCTCTCACCCTCGGGTCCTCTCTTGCGCCATTTTTTGTCCCTCCCCTTGAGTCCAGCAGGACCCATGCCGACCATTTCCTCCCACAACAACCACCAACCCCTCTCTCTACCGATCCACACCCACTCAATACGGAGCGCACGCCTCATCTCTCACCCTCTCGACGCAAACCACACACGCACTCACGCACGCACGCGCGCTCGCACTCACTCCCGGCCCACCCTTCCAAGTAGCGCCCAACCATCTGCCCGTCAAACCCTCCCTCAACGCTCCCGTCAAATTCACTCCCCAAGCCGCCACCCACCCGCCGTCTCGCCCGCATTCGCCCACCTCCCCCCCCGCCGCCGTCTTCACCTTTTCCCTCCCTCACCTTCTCCTCTCTCCCTCTCTTTCTCCGCTCTCCCAGAGAGCTAGTTCTTTGTTCTTCCTCTCACGCACGTTCTCAATCTGTTCCTCTAAACTCTTTCGAGCTCTTCCTACTTCCTCACCTCCTCCCTGTCCCTCTCCCTCCTTCCTTCCCTCCCTTTCTCTCTCTCTCTCTCCAGCCATTCACCAGAAATCTCCCTCCCAAAACCCTCCCCATTCCACGTCCTCGACTTTCACTCCACTTTTCCCTCCCCTCTCAATTAACCAAATGGACTCGAGTGGCGCTGACGGAGGCGCCACGGTCACAACACTCGCCCTTGTTCAGCCTCGCGCGCGCTGCTGATGTTCATCAAGCCGCCGTCGTGGCTGTTCTCGGGTGTCGCGCCGCCCTTCCATCCACACACACACACACACACACATCGAAACACATTCACACACACTCACAAACTCGAGTTCCCCTCCTCTCCCTTCCAACCATTCCTCTCCAATCACTTCCTTCCTCAGACCTCCTCCCACTCCCGGTGACTATCATAGCCTGCTCCTCCGCCAGCCACCCATTGTTCCTCCTCCACACCCTCTCTTCTCCCTCCCTCTCAGTTCATCGCATCATCATTTCCTCTCCACACATCCGTCCTCAAGGACACGGCTGAGAAACGGAGTGAGGGATAACAATGCGGTCTCAATATCGCACACATCGTGTCACGTCTCCCTCGGCACCCCATTTCCGTTCTGGCCTATTTGGCATCCGCAACGTCTACTGGGTGTAAGATATCGGGGAGTCGTCCCTTTGCGGGATTCCTTGGCAGTGGGGGAGAAGAAATGGCGTAGCAATTCTACAAAAGATTATTTTTGAACAACAACCCAGGTTCCGATACACCATATCCACGGCATTTGGAAGCAATTATAAGCGGGGTACTCGTACAAAGCGAAGTATACATGCTACCGAACGACTGGCTGATGAACCCCGGGCAATCTATCTTATTTTTTCCGAATTTCACCCGGTGTTAACGTTCAACCGACGGCACGTTGATGCGCGGATCCGCCAACGTGTTGTAAAAATGTCGAATTGTACTTCTTGGAAAGAGGGATTTTTGTTGGGGCAAATATTTGATGATTTTGTTGACAATCGATTCCTTTTTGCGCGAGGAATTGTGGATAAGGGGAATCGCCTCGAGGACGGACATTGACGGGAATTTCACGAGCACGTACACACTAACGGAGACCTACTTCCCCTGCGCGGCCAAAACATGCTTCTTTATAATCTAGAAGGCTAATTACTTCACTTGCTGTATGATTAAAACTGAAATTAAGAGTACATGACAGTTTTTTAATGAATTGAAATGTGAGTCGAATCGCGTAAAAATATTCTTTAGTAATTGTGAGATAGGTTTAGCAGTTGACTTTCGTGCTTGAAAATTGCGTAATTGTATTCTTTTCTTTGGAATCGTTTGGTTTCACTACTGGAATTACTTTAAATGTGGCAACAGGGTCCCACCGATAGCTATTTCGTGAATACCTTGGTTCAATACCACTAATTAAGAAAAATTCTACATACTATATTGCTTCAACTGAACCGTGGCATTCGATTTAGATCACCCGCAGCTGGTCTCAAATCTCTAATTGGATCCATTTACTTGTAGTGAAGCCTGTTAGAGTACAGTGTTGATTCAAGGTAGCCAATCTTTCGGCTTAGTGTGGTAACTGGTAATTGGGAGAGGAAAAAATGAAGAGAATGGGTAAACGTAGAAATCCACTCCCAAACAAAAGGAATGTAATGGTCACTAAGCATAACACCCTTTTCGACGATCTTTATGGCTCACCCATCGAAACATCCCAAAGTGTCCCAGACTGCCAGCTGCACCTGAGTGAGATGGAACTCGTATAATCAGCCTGATGGGCCAATGATATTTGCGACCATCCACAAATGACTCCCCCTTTAATTTATCACCGTTTATTTGCTGAGTGGTTTAACTGCAATCCATATTGGACAAGGTCATGGATATAAAAAGGTTAGTGGCTCTTACTGAGAATTATTCATTTCCCTCACCCATAGAACTTGACCCTTTCCTACGATAGGTGCAATATCGAGCACAAAAAAGACCGGGTTATAACCATGTACGTATTTCATGAGCCATTTCGTCAACGGGTTTTAATATGGCTGCACTATGGTTTATGACCTTAAGTACTCGGTCAAAAAGAAATATTTTCTTCTTGTGTAACCATTTTCATGTTTTCATTATGGCCTTCTTCCATTATTGATTTCATCTTACCACCTACAATATGCAGTCAGTATTAAAATAAGTATTATTTTACGAGTTCAGAGACAGATTATTTCAATTACTTAAAATAAGATGATAAATATGGGGTGCTGAGATGCGTAATTTAAAAAAATGTCAACTTTTGTCGAGCGGTGGAGTTGCAGAAGTAGGTGGCTACCCTCGCCACAAAACTTGAATTTTTTGTGCACTCATTTTAGAAGCAATAGAATTCAATCCAACACTTTTGAAATAGCAACAACCATTTCTTAAAGACAGTAGACACATATTACAAAAGTAAATTGAGATATCTATTAAAATAAAATGTAAGTGAAAGCATTGAGGGAACATTTCTTTTTTCCGGTTTTAAACTCTTCGTGGGAAGGGGAAAATAAGGGTAATAATGCGACCATAAAAAAGCCATAACATTTTGAGCCATTCCTTGTGGTTATGACGATAAGGAATCCCTTGCGCACTACAACTGCGTCCTCGTTCTCGGAAAGAGCCATCTGCGGAAAGAACCACCGGAAACCTAGCGCCCAGAGCAGGAAATTCAATATCCAAGGCTAGATATTTTGAATAACGATTTGACTAAGATGGATGTCGTTAAAACTATGCACTTTTCACTTTTAATGCAAGTGTCATCTTATTTTAAAACGCTTATTTACAGCACCACATATTTCCTTGAATAAGTACCTACTTGAAACGGAAATGCTCAAGATTAAAATGAGAAAAGTGCCTGAGAGTAAAAGTTTAATGCTGCTACAACTTGACTGAGCACCTGCTATTATGGATAGTTGGGTTTTAGAGGGCAGTATGGAGGATTCAGATCAATACTAGGTATGCCGTATTCTCAGTCAATCTTACGCTTAATGAGTGTTCGCAAAGAACGGAACGTTTCTAATCTTAAGTACGCTTACTCTAATATTCTGCATTCTCTAGTATTTTTGTAAATATTAAGTTTTATCCAGCTAATTATTAAAACTTTTTTAAATTTCTATTTCTCTTCAATTCTGCTCACGAAAAGAGGATATTTTATTTCTCTCCCTTATGACAAGTATACCTATGCAGTATTAAACACACTGAATTTTCTAAACCATAAAAAAGGAAACATTTAATTTCCAACCAAGATATAAATTCAAAGGAGATTATTTACGTTAGCGTAAAATTTGGAAGTCCCTTTACATTAAAAGAAATACGAAAAGAAGTAGACTTAAAGTACTTACATGCAATCGAAATCCTAAAAGTTTCATCCAGCATTGTTCCAAACTCTAATAATGATCCTGAATAACTATTCCCTTCTCTTTCCAGGAATATCTTCCGTAATTCCTTAAGTACTACCTTTAGTTCCACTTTCTTACTGATTTCAAAGCCCCGCTTGACTTCAACAATGGTACTTAACCTCATTTGAATCATCGACGAGGAAATTACAGGTGACGTAATTTCCGCCAGGATTCGATGGAGCACGGAGAAGTACCTCTAAGCCAGTCATCGACAGCTCGAGTTACAAAGGGCTGTATCGTGTGGAGGATGAAATCGCGGAAAGTCCCAAGGTAAATGGGTCGAGCTCCTTCCGCAAGGGGGATGGAAGGAGGAAAATGTGGGTGAATTCGTCTCCCATGCAAGAAGCAAAGCTTCACTCCGAAAAAGATTTCAACTTCTGTCTACCACACTCCCCGGGGGATAGAAATCTCTCTCCCTGCGTGTCTCAGTCGTCTTTGTCGATGACATGTCCTGATCGCAGATTGCCACGTCCTGTCACCCCTTTGCAGTGAAAATAAAGGCAATATACTGAACAGCCTCCATGGTTTTTCAAGCTATCCATGATGCTCACCGAAAGTACAAATGGGAGTCTCTGGTTTAGCATTTATTTTTCTCGAGTAAAACTATTCCCTACAGACGAGTACGTTTCAAAAATATTATATAGAGTCAAAATTTAAGTTCCAGTTATTCCAATAAGATATCACTATATCATAAAGAGATGTGTTCCCCTATCTAAGTTATCTAACTAAAAGGTTAAAAATCACAGACAACAACTTGAGGAGTGGTTTTAGTTGAAGGATGATACCATCTCAACCTTGAGACCCACCTCATGTACAATGAATCTTTTCAAGGATAGAAAACCATTCTTTCCCTCACAGCAACTAAATTTTTACTGAAGGTTTCCGTATTTAAGTAGTTACACCAATTAGGACACTTTTAGATTTGATCATATCCCTGGCTCCAGTCAAAAAGTTAAAATAATACCCACTGTTACCTCACCGACAGTTTTCAAAATATTAAAGGCAAAAATTGATTTGTATTTGGATTCCCAAGCACTAAAACCGAATGTAATACATTTCTGAAATATTGAAATATAGGTTTTAGTTCAAAATTTGTGTAAAGTAATTGAAATGAAAAATTTGACTGCAACAAAAGTTTTCTGTGACACGAAGAAAATCAAGAATGGTTTTTGAAATCCTTTTCTTTTAGACTACTGAAAATTGAATATGATGTGTAGATTTTTTAGTACATGCCACAATAGCCACATGACCTTTGAGAATATCACTAATTTTATACGAGCCGCACAGCCATGATTTCGATGAGACCGGATGACTGGCAGAATTTGATTAATGGGTACTCGCATGGACACCACGCATCTGGGCGTTGACAAAGGGACGTTTACGGATTTTGAGAGAATTTTTATCTGACGAAGGTTCGTGGGGTGGAGGATGTTGGCTAGACGTCTGTTAACGGAACATTCGTGCTTTTCATCATTGGATTCATTTGAAATACCTTTTCGCCTCATTCATGCCCAGTTTCAGGAGAAATTTAAATGAGAATTTGTGATGATTTATTTTTTTCCCTGCGCCAAATTCCTCGGATAAGCTGAATCACATAGGTATTTATAAATTGAATGACCATGTTGCGGGAATAAAGGGCATTTATAGATTTGGTATAGACGAAATTTATCTATTCTTGCTTGTGTGACCGACGTTACTGGTTCATCTATCAAATCCAATGCGCTTAATCAAGGGTTATGCTTTGGCAAAACACTTTCATTCGTGCGTTAAAATACATGGACAGAAAAGAATTGAAAATAAAAACTTCGGGAGCAAGGTAATTTTATGGGACCTTTAGCTGATCCGCACTCACATCAGGAATCAACCATTTGAGTATAAATAATATCCGTACAAGTCCCTACACCTACTCCCCTTGTCAAAATAAAAGTACAAATGACAAATTATTGATTTTGAAAATTTTAAATGGAAACATAAATAAACAGCTACAAAAACTGGAAGCAATTTATGTGTGCCTTGGTTATTTATTTTGTGTGAAAATTGGCTATGGACTAACTGCACAGGGTCATGGATTTAATTAGACGCATGCAAACAATTTGACCCGTAACTGATATAATAACTGGTGATTTTCAAGCAAGTCAGTTGTTGGGCATTGCTTATTATCTACTTACAAAATTTTAATGCCTTGTAGTTCACTGCCAATGATCGTCAGCGTGAAATTATCATAAGAATGATAATATCATAAGAATGATAATATCATAAGAATCAAATGTTCTGGATGAGCGGCATGCATTAAGCATGAGACGTTGAATCTTCAAATTTAGCACAATGATATTAATACTGAATTGTTAAACCTATTATCATGGTTAAGTACTGCGTAAAGGACGTCATCGTCAGATGTTAACCAGTCTTAACAGAAAGAATTTAATGAATATACGTCTCTCTAGCTGTCGTCCCGTTATCTAATAAGAACAATAAATAATAATTTGCGGACATCATAAGAGTTTTGATTGTTTTTTATAAAAATTTTAATTTCGAATTTTATGTGCTATCACTGAGGTAAAAAGGAGTTTGGATCGAATACTAAAGCAAACCACTAGACTAAACCAATTATTAACTGATATGATTGTAGGCATAGAAGAAGGAAGAGTGAAGAGAGGAAGGATGAGGGTGTTAATGATAGCATGTATAACTTATAAGTATACGGAAGGGTAAAGAGAAGGTAATAGGGTAGGAATAACTGAAGGAAAGACACATCGAAACAGCGAAGACAGATTACTTGTAATGATGATGAAACTGATCGGGAAAAATTCGGCAAAAATTTCGTGTACGAAAAGGAATTATTGTGCATGTCTTATGATGATTACATAAATCACAAAATTTGTAAAAGAGATAAAATAATTTTTTGTAGTGATGTATAAGAACAATTGATAGAGGCTTTGATGGACACATCGAAAGAAAAAAAAACATTTTTCAAAATAAAACAATTCTTATTATCATTTACAGATCTGTCATGGATAAGTAAATGAAATGGCATCGGTTATTGATATTGAAGGAATTTAATTCAGTTACATTCTGTATGCTTTACTTAATCCGTCTGTCATGGGGTCTGCGCTGTAATGTTAATTGCACATTATTGAATTCTTAAATCAAATCACACGGGCATAAAAAGCTCACCTTGGACAGGATTATACATTTAATATTTTTTATGATATATCCCGCCAATTAGGAAATTCCATCTTTATTTCGAATTGCTCCGTATTTCCTGTATTTTTTCAGTTTTATTTACTCAATCACGCCATGATATGGCACGTTGCAGCCCAAGCATTTATGCAAGAATACACGTTTGGCTGATCTAAAAAAATCACTGAAAACATTATCCTGGATTTTATCCCCGAAGAGATGACGTTTCCAGCCGACGTGCGTAGGACGTTAATGTTGACGAGACTCACGTAAAATTCTTTCAGCTGCTGGATGTCTTTCCCTCGACGAAACTATTTACCATTTACTATTACAACTGGGAACTGAGTCATGCTCTGTTTCATGGCCCTGAAATGTCCCCTCTGTCAAATAGGTCAGTGTTTTTATGATGCAAGAGGTAAGAGCCATGACACCTCCCATTTCTCAGAGTTGCATTCCAAAACGAAAAAGAAATTCAATTTGTAGAGAAATCTAAAGGGAACAATAAAAAACAACTTAAGGGAAGATATATATGAACTAACGGCTGATTCTAATGGCAATTGTCAAAAGTGGTCTTCACCCTGCGTTTTAATTTTCTCTTCACGTTCAGAACAAGTTCGCGCTTTATGAGGCAATTGAAATATAGGGAGAGAGAGAAATCCTAGAGGAATATGAATCATTTAAATGCCCTGAGAATAGTAAAAAAAGGTAGACATTATTTTCCTCGATGACTGTTAGCTCTATAAATTAGGACATGTGTGGGATCAAAATAAAACTCACTTTTTTGCTGTTCAAAAAAGTCAAATGCACAAGTCCGAACAGTTGGCTATAAATTAGATGATCCAATCGTTCAGAGTATATCGGAAGTTTTTAGCATTTGCGTTGTGTAAATTATGCGCGAAGAGATGTTGGGACAAACATTACCTTCCGGCTGCATATCAAGTCGTGATTTGAGCGTTGGTATTTCAGTCAGTTAATATCCCAATTAGCTATTGTCGATTGCATGAAAATGTGTGTATAAATAGTATACATACGATCTTTTTTTCATTCCCAATTCCTTTTCAAGTTACGGAAATGGGATTTAACAATTATTTTCATTGGGCAGGTCGTCGGTATATCCCGAATCGTTCACGCGGTGACACCTTTCTTGTCTCACGGGTAATATGGGGAGGCCGTACCGCTCGGAATCAAAATAGATTCGACGCACAGATTTCGATTCGCCGCAGGGCGGTGGCTTCGGAAATCATACGCGACTCTCGTGTATGTGCCTCGCCCCAACGCCCGAGTTCCCTGACGTCTCCGCCTCCTTCCTCCACACTGCTTGCGTGGTGACCCCTCCAGCCGACACTTCGAAACGTCCGCGGCGCGGATACGCCCACAGCACATCAGGATAGAAGATGCGCGCGATTCGTTGCTACGTGCTAATCGGGCTCGTTCATTAGTGCACGTGGCTGGCTCATCCACGTCGTCCTAGGTGATCCACCTACGACCACCATCCCCTTTCCCGTGCCCCAAAGCCCACCCTCCCCTACCGCGCGCTTACGCCGGCGCTCTTTTCCACAGTAACTCCCGCTCATGCATATGCAGGGTGATCCCTCACGGGATAAAGAGGGGGGAGAGGGTAGTGCTCCGAGAACGGCTCCATCGGTGGGGGAAATTGGGTCATCCCTACTCCAATCTTTTTTGCTGAGCAAGTGAGAAAAAAATATTTGAAGAGAAGTGGATGGGTTCGCGTCCTACATGGCTCATCGGATAAAGTTAGATAGAACATCGTAGTTAGAGACCACAGAACAAATTGTATGTTTGCGTGATTTGCTGCACTTGTGCCTCCCACTCTGTCGAACCCTCGGCCGAACCAATTTTCCACAGTTGCGGAAAAATTTAGCTCAGTTTCACCCTGAGTCATCCGGATGAATTTTCAACCTAATGGAAGTATTCTGAGCAAGCTTAATTAGCTGCAGTTCTGTGTTTCCACAGATTCTGGGACAAATGCATGATTTTTCACATTCAACAGCGTTGTATTCGCTCGGAAAAATGTCTTCTCAGGGAAATTCACTGATGTCTATTAGTACCTAAAGCGACCCTGCTCTGGCGTTGGAACAGGAACTAGACGTCAATACTCCTGCTATGACTCCCTCCAGCCACGTAAGTTTCCAAGTTCTCATTAGCATTCCGGCGCTTAGCCGAACAAGCTGTTCCTCAACGTCACTACTACGAATGGTTTCCAATGCTGACTAAATTAGGATATTACTCCGAGGGAGAGCTGTCCTCTTGCTTTACATCAGTTGGCTTTTGCTTGGCGTGCTCATTATATCTGAATAGGTTGCTCTCTTTTTTCTGTTGACTCTTTTTCATGGTCGATGAAATCCATTGAAATAAGAGACAGTTGGATTTAGTTACTCGATAGTAGCAGCATACGGGTTTGGTGGGGTGAAAATTGTACTTTATGCCTTGAAAAATTCATTTCTGAATCTTTATCAATAGATACATAGATAGACTCCTTGACTGGAGTGATTCTACGTTTCCTATTTCCTAAAATCGTCACCAAACTACTTTTTGACCCCAATTTTTGGAATTAATTTTAATTATGGACATCGACCTAAATTTCAGCACCAAATGTACTCAACAAATTTCCCTTAATATCAGTTTAATTTGCTCAGATATTCATAAGATTCAGAGGGTACCATTAGCAAATGTATGTTGTTTGTACACGTATATGCATGAATTTAAGTTTGTTTCGTTTCGCCATTTATGTGTATACTTGTTAGTTCTCTGTCCTCATGTTACCGTTTGGATTGTTGAATGGGTTCTTTCATCAACTGAACGATTCAGTTCGTGAGTCGGAAAAGTATATTCTAAGCCGATAACCTGGCAAATTCTAGATCATTACTAGTCTTTGTTTAAGTGATTTTTTCTCTTTTTTAGTATTACAAAGAATTAATTTTTTGAAAAACACGTTCAATTTCCATTTAAATATGAAGTACGTACTAAATTAACGAGTGGATATAATAACCTTCATTTTGATACACGCAGGTTTCCAGGTTAGAAAATCATTAACCATTTCTTTTATCATTATTTATGAGCCAAATATTTTAAAATTTAAAAAAATGTTACTAGTATTATTTAAAATATATATAACTCCTGACATACATAATATAATTACGTTAGAATTCGTACCCTTGCTTGCACTGATAATCATATTTAATCAAAACTAAAATGGCGTTAATAAAACTCCGCCAAAATAGTGTTGTATCAAAATTAGAAAGGAGAAGATTTGAAATTTGGAAAAACCGCACATTTTAAATGAGGAAAAAGGAAGGACATGAATCCAAAAAATTGTCGTAATAAGAGCAAAAAATCCACGGATATCAACTCTCATTCTTACTTTTAGGGTTCTTCAAGCAGGATTCGGTCTATGCATATGAAAATCAAAGGTTTAATCATGTAAAAGGGCGGACTACCATTTCGCAGATAAAAGTGGATGTAATTTTCTAAACCATAACTTGAGGCTACGTTCCTTAAAGCATATTGCTATTCATAATAGTATAAAAATTTTACCTTCGAACGCGGGGAAAACCATAGTTCATCATCACCATTATCAATCGTCATCAATCCTAGAATTGGTTTGACATCGCTCTCAACTTAGTCTGGCGACTGATAAATCGTGAAACTGTTCTCATTTTTCACGATTGCCAATTTTTCTTCAATCTACTGAATTTAGAATGTGACAAAAAAGACTGATTTTGATTCTCAGTTTATTTATAAGAGCATTATGTTGTAGTAACTTAAATACATTATTTGAACACCGTAATAAAGTACTAACATATACACGTATCGTTCCGTTGAGGAAGACAAGGTGTGAAAATTTTCAATTTTCCCAAGTTATTTCAGGAAACTTACACGCTTACACACCCCTCCTTCTCTTCCACACTTCCCTGCTCATTCAAACTACTTTTCGCCTCAGATATTTTTCCATGCATGCATTTATGCTCTGGGGGCTTCTAATTTTTCTTTTGTTGAAAGTCTCTTCCACCACATGTCGAACTCACATGTCTCCTGATCGAAAAAGTCATATGTGAATTTCGATCGGGTGACACGAAATTATGTCATAAAATTCATTGCTCTTTCATGTGTCTATCAAACTGTTTCATGATCCGACTTTCAACTATTCTCCACCAGTTATTAAAATTGGTTAGCACACTAATTTCATAATTGTCTTTGTATCAAAACAACATTCTCACTACTCACCCATTTCTTACCACATTGGTCTTATTTTTTACAAAATACTTCTCATATACTGCCATGTACTCCTAGCATTAAAATGTGAAACAGATTCATGGTATACCAGATGTACAGAATGTGCCATACATACCATGACCACAACATTTAGTAGCGGTTTATGCTAATCCCGATATACCCAGGATTCGCTTACGTACTAGTAATGTTAGGGGGGGGGCTTTTATACAGAGTCATGTTTACTGCGTTAGATAAACATTTTACTCACTGTATCATTCCTCTTATCAAACACAATTCATGCCGCTTGGGATATATTTACCTTCAATTTAATTTTCTCTGACACCTCAATAAAGCTGTCCAGGGCTCCCTTTGCATCAACATGGCTCTCAGTCAGTATCGTCGATGCGGATAATGACTACATTTATATATTTCATTATTGCATCTGCCTCTTTTCCATGCATTCATACCTTGTACGTTTGTTCGAAAATACAATAAACGGCCATGGTGAAATAATCTACCTTCCCACAGATTTCAAACAATTGCGGGAGATGTCGCCACAATAACTTTTAGCGGAGTCCTCCGCTAAATGTGCATTGCTATACAAAAATTACAGAGTTTAATGATCATTCACATTGACCGGGATCCAGGACAAGGTGAATTCTGAAATTGTTGTATTGTAACCTAATCTTATTTCATACCATATCGTATCCAGTCTAGTCACTTAAAAATTCTTTTATTCGTATAATTGCACTTATATTTACATATATTGTTTTAAGAGCAATCCATAACTGCTAATTTACTCCATTTTCAATTTTAACCACACATACTTACTTTGGTAGCTAATCCTACTTAAAAAGGATTGATCCAACCGCCTTTCATTCAGCGTTTAAAAATCAGGAATTCTAGTCAAGTTGCATTGTTGTTTTGTTCTTAGTAGAGTCTGTTGACCGGTCAAGGTAATTTTTCCATTGAACCAAGGACCAAGAACTGCCATACACCTAACACGACACTAAATACCCTTAACCCTCGTATAAAAAATTTAACCATTCATTATTAAAAACACGAACTCCCTTCATTCCCCCCGAATGCCTGATATTTTCCTCCCTCCATCCCGCTAACAAGTCTTTGTCCGCATCTCACCGTCTTCAACATTTCAATCCTTCACAGTATACGCCTTCTTTTCAATTTTCTCCCTTTCCTTCTTCCTCTAAGTTTTTCCCAATGTGTCCACCTTGCTTAATTTTCTCCAAACGACCTTTTCTTTCCCCCTACTATGTCCATTACCTATTTTCCGGTCTCTCATCATTTTGTTTGCACAACCCACGATCTAAGCCCTCAATCTGCACTAACCCTATTGCCCTGACGACCAATTTTGGAAGCCATACAAACCTACGTTCCAATTCAAAGTTTTCATTGACCTTTTACTAATCCTTTACTCATAGTTCCTGTCATCCAATCCCATCTCTATAACACCCGACGCAATTCTTTTTTAAATCTTATTTCTACTCTATCCATTATCATCTAAAATCTTCTACCTGTTACAATTTCTGCCTTCTGTCTTTCTTTTTCGATGAATTTGTCCTGAAATTTAGAGATAATTAGAAAGTAGATATTTATTTATTTTTATCAAATTGAAATTTGAAATACGCCTTTGACACTCCGTTAAATGTCAATGTTTATTAGGTATAGGCAATTTCGCCTTTGTATGCTCTGTTATTAAAACTCTCTTCGGAGAAACAAGGATGGAATAAGAGGATATATATATTGCCTTTTTACGCGGTCCAGCGAGTCCAGCAAACAGCCAGAAGTCACTTCGTCAGAACTGAATGCTCTAGATTGCACATCCTCTCCGAGTTGGGAGCAAGGCCGAACGAAATGGGGAACTTTGGCCGCCGCGGGATATTGGGTCCGCTCGGCGTGAAATCCTTTACGCTGAGCAAATTACTTGGCCGTCCGAAGGAGTGATGAGTTAGCGACAGGAAACGCGGTGAACGTTTGAAGCGGAGCAGGACGACGACAACCGGTAATCGAAAGAGTCGCGTCGACAAGTTCACGTTGGTTGGTCACAAACCTCCGGACTAACTTAGTTCGCTGCTAATCCGGTGAAAATCACAATAAATATTTTTGTCAATAGGCATTTTTCCTTTTTTCAGATGATATTATTAGAGCGGGCATCATTTAGCACCTCGTCGATATTCAAATTAGGTTTCAGTAGAAAAGAAAGTGTTTTTAATATTCCATTGCATATTATTCGAGAATTATAACAGTGTAAAAATTTTTATCCAAATTATATTTAATTCTTAGGAGTTTAAACTGTTGAAGTAAACTATGAGTATTTGAAGTGCTTTCAAAGTAAACCGGTAGCTGATATAAAATAATCTCCAATGTCCGAGAAGATTCGTAAGAATATGCTAGTTGGTGCTTATAATTGAATTAGGTCATATATGTCTAAAGTATAATTGGTTCTATCATGAAGGAAGCAACATGGAATTTTCTTAGCAAAGTTATCTATTAGGTATTATAAAAAAATAAATAGCGAAAATATCTATTTTTTTGTGCGAAAAATGTTGTAAAATATCTTAAATTAATTTTAGAATCTATGGAAAGAGCTTAAGCTAATCCATCGAAAGGGAAAACATCCAAACAATACCTTTAAAATCTTTGCAAGTCTCTTAAGCAAAGAATAATTATTATTAGATTCAATTCAGATGTAATTTTAAATTATTGTAGGCTCAGGCAGTCATTTCAAATAGATCTTTTTCGTCTCCTTTCTGTTGAATTACTATTTGACTTGACCATCAGTGTATATATATACTACAAAATAATTTACACCCTTCATGGTATTTCTTATGAAAAAGTCTATTTTAAAGCTTTTTCCTCAATCATTACGCCACTAGTTTCCTACGTAAGAAGAAATTTTACATAATACCTAATAGATAACTTTGCTAAGAAAATTCCATGTTGCTTCCTTCATGATTGATTCAGTATATAATATGTATTATATTCAAACTCGAAAATCCCGCCATACGGCGAACAAATATTATTTTACACACATAGAAATAGACATATAAGGAAAGGGGATAGGAAAACACATAAAAGACCAACACAGGAAAGGTGGGGAAGGCTATATATATATATATATATATATATATATATATATATATATATATATATACAAATCATGGAAGGCACATTAGTTTATTTGGGACATTTAAAATAGATAGCTGTAGATATCTTAATTTTTCATTGAAAATTAAGTAAGTCTACTTCACTCATTATAAATAACTCTATAAACGCATGAAAACATACCAAAAATTAATACATTCAACTGCCATAATCTCTAAAACGTTATCTTCCAGTATCAGAAAAGTTATCGCCTAAATTAAAACAACCCCTAGCGATCATTGAAAATGTTATGGCTCAGCGAAAAAAATCATTTATAGTGCTCGCACCTTTATGTTGCCTCCATTGTCTGCCCGAGAAATTAGTTTTTGATGCGCCGCTCTGAGATTTCGCGTGATCTTCTCCCTTTCTCTATCTCCCTCCAGACTATAAAGCTGACGCACTAAAACCTTCTCGTCGCCGAATAATGAGAACAAGAACATAAAAAAAACTAAAAAACGCGACGCTTCGAATGCTTCGCGGTAAAACTCCAAAGTTTCGTCGTCGAGAGTCTAATTAAAAATCTTGAAGGGTGTTGTTTCCGTGGTAAATCTGTACGGAGGTTGATTAACCGCTTCAAACGGTGGTATGTTGGTGGTCTGGTATCCACAAAACTGCCCGTGGAAGAGCTGGAGGAGCGAGGTAAGGTAGACAGAACAGTGGAGCGATGGAATGAGAGAAGGAAAGGGAGGGAGCGAAAGGAGAGGAATGGATGTAATCCGAACGAATTCTTCGCTGGTGCTCTGGTTGTTTCCTCGAGATAAAACGCACTCGGAGTGGAATCGCTGGCGACATTCCTTTTCTACTGTGCACATGCGGGGATAGGATTGGGAAAATTGAGGCGGAGGTCGACACTCGGTTGTCATGGCAACTGTATCGAAAAAGCTTGAATGTCGAGTGGAATGGATATGCTGTCTCGTTGGTTAGTCTATCTTGAAGGTCAATCAAAGGACGATCCTCGGAAGTTCGCTCAACTTTTTTCTTTTGGAATAGAGCCGAAAAGTGACACACAACGCGCGCTATACATTCAATCGTTCAACTGCTTAAGAATACTTTAAATAAATTTTTACCCAAAATATACTCTTTAGACAGAATATTCAAATGGGAGAAATAATACAGGGTGCGGCAACATAACTTCCTTTTTTTTTGAAGCGTTTTGCGTTTGAATTCAAAAATGGATATAGAAATTCTGTATAAATAATCATCAATAATTGAAAGCTTTGCTTCATATCCGATTAAAATATTATGTTGAATTTCAATAGCTAAAATAAGCATACAGTATTTTAGCATGACTATATTGTCCAAACGCAAGGACTTTTTTCAGCGCTAAAATGATTCAAAACGCACGTGACGCCGGTTTCTATTTTTGAGAGGACTAGGGAAAAAGGAACTCGAATTCTGTACATGAATTGCTATTGAAAATTTTTCATTGGATTGTGAAAATGTTTGAGTTTCTCCAGAGCAAAGAAAATTGATTATTGAATATTAAATGGATGCTGAGATAAAAACAACATTTGTTGTTCAGCAACGTATTGCATTTAATTTTAAATCCATGGGGGATATTTATTTTTTATTTCACCCCCTTGAAAATCTCATCTTTATGCATCATGATCGGTGGCTGAAGCTACATTTGTTGCAACACTAACTGTTGATAAAATTGAATATTCAGAAATAGATAACTGTGTCACATTAATGGCACAGGTTGGTTTTTGTAATGATTTTGACTGTCTTGTATAAACATGAAGAGAAAAATGTTTTTTACCCTTTTGGAACATTTAAGTGAAAAGAATACCAAATTAGTGGAAATTTGATTTAAAATATTTAAAGTAAAATAATAGAACGAAATATGTTCCTTAAAAATTCGTTTTTAAACAATATACTTATAAAAACAACGAATAATCATTGATTTCAAAGTCATTCTCTTGAGAAATGAAAAAAAATTATATTATAAATTATAATAAATTTATAAGTTAAAGTTAGAAAATTAATAAAATCAAAACAAAACTCACTAGAATTGCATTTACATATTGGAAATCTGAATCTACCACAACCTTTGACTTGAATAGAGTCATGAATAAGTAAAAGATAAACCAACAGTAAATAAAATAAAGAAACAATGATTTTTAAAGTTAATTTACGGTAGAGGGAATTAATCAACTCTACGCATGCAAAAGCTTGGTTTTCTTATCGCATAACCTAAATATCAAGGTATCTTAATTTTGGAAATAATTCGCTCATTTGACCTTCCATGAATTTATTTCAATATACAACCTAAATTAGCACCGAATTTTATTAATCTGAGATTATTTTTAGGTGTGTATGAGAATTAGGTTACGTAACTGCGTCTTATATCTTCTTTATATAGAAATTATGCGACACAGCAGCGATGTATATGCAGTTGACAGGACACAAGCAATTACCTATTATATTACTTTGAAAATTTGAATTTTTAAAATGAATTTATTGTAATAAAAGAGAACATGAAAGTATACGCTTACTCATTATGGATCTTAGGTGCATAGCATTATTGTTGCTCTTATCATTTATTGTGTTCTATTATGTGAATCGTCCGTATAACGCTAACCAATCGATAAATATAAGGGGCAGTCAAGTGAAAACCGAACACCTTACATAAATAGCAGTCCGCGCCAATGGTTAAAACATTGTTGTTACATATCGATACTGCCATCGCTATGATAGCAGAACTGCATAGTGACAGCTCACAGGCACCCGCAATGTCCTTGTTGGTGCGTGGACTGGTCAATTGTGTTTATCCGTTAGGTTTTCATTTAAATGCCCCTCATACGTTCTTACAATACAATTCCGGAATTTTATTTTTCTCTCAGTGTCAGACAATAACGTGTGTCGCAGTTCATAATCGAAGCTTTAAATGAGTTTTTTCTAATAATTCTGGTAGTTGCTTTTTAACTGAAAACATATTCGACGCATCTAATACTTACATGTATAGATCGCAAATAATAGTCGTGTCAATCAAAAATCAATATACTCATTATCCTTTAATTCTGTAAAATATTCTTACTTATTCTTTAAATTTCCAATGCACTGGTATCCTTAAGGATATTTAATAACGTAAAATCTGCAGGAAATATTAAAATTAAGAACACCAGGATAAATACACACGCTGGTTATGCAGTATTGGGCTATTCTTATTTTAACTGTGTTGTATTGTGTTCCAATTTATTTTCCCGAGATTAAGGTTAAGGGCAATTTTAACGCTTAAACTGCATCAACACCTTTGGTTTAAACCAAAATATTATTCATTGTAGGCAAGAGTACTCTGCAGTCTGTTGCAGAGATGTGAATATCTTTTTTGTATCAGTGTGGTCGAAACATGATTCCTACCTATTATTTATGCAAACTTATTCCGTTTTTTTTAGTAAAAAAAAGGAAAAATCAATCATTTAAATGAATAGAACGGTGTAAATACTTTACCTCTCTCGATATCAGCCAATGATCACATTTGCAAGGGTAATTAAAACTAAATTGTCATTTAATTTATAATTAAAATCTATATCTGAATACTGACGTTTTTTTTAAACACACCACTTTGCTTTTCCACATAAACTTTTTATTCTCACGACCCAAGTTTCGTAATAGCATAACATCAGATTATGCTATAACGAAACCTGGGTCGTGAGAATAAAAAGTTTATGTGGAAAAGCAAAGTGGTGTGCTTTTTTAAAAAAACGTCAATATGAAGATTTTCCACAAAGTTACGCCAGAAACTTTCATTTTTACATATCTAAATATATTAATTTCCAAGTATCTTGTCTAAGCAAAAGTACAAATGTTTGTTCTTCATGATCTCCTTTTTCCACAATTTGAAAGATTAGAGAGAAATTTAAGGGCTCAAAAGAAACACTAAGACACAGGGCCTATTAAAATTTATGATATCATTAGTATATGAACTGGAAAGAAATGAAAATAGTGCAGTCATCTTGAGTTCTTATTTCAATGATTCCCATCTTATTGTGCTGTAGGCCACATAAGTGTTTTCCGAAGAGTCGGTCAGCCGGGATCTAAAAAAATAACTCTCCAGAGAGTAAGATATTATTGAATTTAAAAGAAGACTACATTTTTTATAAATGTTCTTTGTCGAAATGGCTTCTAGGTAACAAAGAAAATATACTGTTTTTTTATTAAATATCATTGCTGCACACAACGTAAACCACCAATGTACACCAACCACCAAGTTTTCTTTCTTGTGAACTAAATAAATGTAAGAGCTTTATCCAAGTAAAGTGTTAAGTTTTGTTTAGTGCCAATAGGAAATGAATTACTGTCCATACTCTTATATTGAATTAATTACCCCACCGACCCGACGGCATTTCACGGGCCATTCTGGAGGGATATCTTACATTTATCTACCTTACAGGAAAGAGAGCCTAATATTGGACATTTTAGGAAAGATGTAATTGAGTTTTTTAAAAAAACTTCCGAATCGTTAATTGGTCTTTTCAGCTGTAGAGTGCTCAATTTAGGTCAAACCTAGATACCTGAAGGGCATAAATCAAATTATAGAATTTTGTAATGAAGAAAGCTTTCTAGAATGAAACTGACCTATCATTCGAGAAATTAATTCATACGCAAAATGTTTAATTTAGATTGCGCACGCAACCATTTAGTTCTTACATTAATTTAAGCTTCATGGGCTAAAACGAACAGATAGCGAGGATTATGGTTTTAGATTTTTTGCGTGATGCTTTTATTGTTATGATACGTGAAAGTCCGTGTATCACACGACAAAGATAAAAAATTGAAGAAATTTGTAGAATATGTCCCTGAGAACCCTGCGGAGCTAAGTCAAATTGGAACAATAATAAAGGTGAACTTCTTCTAAGTCCTTTTTGACGGCTTGATTCACCCTCCCGTCGAAGGAATCAAATGATTTATTTTGAGTACATGAAATATTGAGTGTTTTTTCAACACAGTCATTACTGATGCTAATAATGAAGAAATAGAAGCACTTTTTCACTCGATGTTTATCTAATCCACTCCAGTTTCGATGGAATACGTGATCTACATGACTTGCAAATGATGTAGTACATCTAAGCTGGACGTGGATTAAATAAATATATAGTGGAAAAGTCCTGCTATTTGTTCATTATTAAGTTCCAATTCCATAACATCACGCCTGAAACTACGCAATTGCCGATGCTCTCTCAAAAATATGTTGTTTATCGATGATTTCAGTGAAAAGTCATGTACTCGTATACGATTGCGAGTTGGCTGGTGCTATTTCAGCACACTAGCTTATAATCAATATACAGAGTGTAAGCCCGCATTACTTTTGAGGAGTGACAGAAGATTTTTCGGTGATTTTCATGAGCCACCTTGACTGCACCAGGAAAACCTTGTTTAAAGGTGCTGTCCACTACCCATCGCATTGAAATGTATACCTTTTGACTCCCTGGTACCTTCGATATCATCACCAGCATCATCCTCTTGGTTTCATTTCACCCTAATTACTGCAACCCATTGTCCTCAGGACTTCTATGATGCTAATTATGCAGCATACTCTCTTTCCAAAATTATGATTACTTTATAGAGGACCAAATACTTCAATAACCGTTAACAATAACGTTTACTCAGGACCCTAATATTCTATTAGAATGATGCAATATTATCATGCAAAAAATAAGTGGCAGAGTGGCTGGAGAGTATACACCACTTATTTGAAATCAGTACATGCCTCAATACTGCACAAGTGCAGATATCAGATGAAGAGTCCATAAAAATAAGTCGAATAGTGCTTTTAGGCTAACATAAGGCGGCACTTGGAATGGTTGCCATGCACACCAATACTGAGTTAAATTGAGACTTTTATTTGGTTAAAATCTCAGAAGAGTGTCACTTCAAGTACTTTCTGGGGCTTTCACTTGGATTGAAACCTTGGGTTTGAATTTAACCTGGAATTAAAGAATTTCAATGATTGTGTTTCCTTTAATTCAAAAATTCATCTTTTTGGTGAGGGCCAGTTGAAGCAAAATCATAACCCTGAATGTTTTGGGTTGAATGTACCTCAACATTACCATTATACTGTGGCCAAAGATCCCGATGACACGAAATATATTTAGTTACAGGCCAACTATCACGATCTAGCAAAAAACTAAACATAATATGTCAATTGTATGCCTAAACAAGGGGAGATTCCGCATTATATTTTTAAAAGTATAACTCACGGTATACGCGAAGAGTTACAACTATAAAGAGCAAAGCTTCACATCGAAAGGATAAAGAATTTTCAAACTCATTTCCATCCACACTCTTTCATGTTTCATGAAAATTGTGAAATATTATATCGGAAGCATAGGAACGAGTAGATACTCAAAAATTTCGAGTAATCCCCTGATTGGAAGCCTTAATTTTTTTCATCCGCGGGATCACGACCCAGTTTCGGTTTGCGCAATGGTCGAAGGTTTTTTAACTCTCCTCTTTTGAGAGCTCAGCCTCCTATTCATTAATCAGGAGTGCAATATGGCGCAGTACGATTCAAATTACCCTGCATATTCACGTGTATTTCCTATCATGCTGCAAAATTTTTAGAGAGTGACAAAGGAAAGTTTAAGCTGGAATTTTCTTAATTTATAATTCTTATGTGTTAATTTTTAAGATAAAAATACCGCGGAAATTTGTAAACTAATTTCATGCAAAATCTACGAAAAGGAAATTTATAAATGGAAAAATAATCCTGGTTTTACATGCCCAAAGGATAACTGACTACTGAAAAGCTGCCAATATAAGTGGAAATTAATAACCTTCTCATATTAACTAACGTTTATGTGACATGTACGGAAGAATTTCTTACTATTATGTTTTACTTTGTAGCGATTTTGGGCAAGGCAATATATTTCTATGGTTTCCGCATTTAGAATTAATGGAGCGAAATGTTTTTCTGAAAAAAGGAACAAGACGCACTGCACCGGAAACTTTACGTAAATATAATTGAGCCAATTGATTTTTTTAACCCTTCAATGGCTAAGTTTATGAAAAGGAATTGAATGTGTATTCAAAATTCTGATATCTGCTGCGAAACTTTTTTCCGGCTAATGGAGTGGACGTCAAAAGTTTAAACAACTCAACTCATTTAGTGAGATGGTAAACATACCGATAAATTTGTAATTCGCCGCTGAAATGTAAGATGTCATTTTATAAAGAGGAATCCAAGGAGGATGAGGAGTAAAACTATTGTTGATAATTGCCTACTGTAAGCGAAATCATAAGCACAAGGGTCCCTTACTGATAAAAAAATTCAAAAAGTTCTTGAGTAATACAAGGCACAAATTTCCGTCAGCGAATTATATGTTTATATGGTTCGAGGTGAAGACGTCACGCGAGTTATTTTTTCGGGTGGAAAATAAGTTACCAGGAAAGACCGTTTGACAACTTCTGGTTCCTTTCTGATATCTTCCGATGCTTATATCTGAAATTTCCCATCGTTAATAACCAATTTTCTGACATGCGACCCGTTCACCATCAAAGATCTAGACTTCTATTCCATTAACCCTTTTTTTCTAAGATCGAGGATGAAAAGAACACATATTCTCTTACCTTCCATTCGTGGTGCACGACAGTAGGTGCTGCAGTAATCATGAAGGAGGTTCATTAGAGTGACATTATTAATGTCCCTTCTATAAACCCTAATCACGCTTGCATCGAGACAGTCGCAGATCGGAAGAGTATCCCTTAATTCCTTCAATTTATCCCCGTCTCATCAAATCTAGATTCCCATAATTTCCTTGGATTCTGGACTCTCTGCGAGGGGAGCGAGGATTGCCTGGATGGGGTGCTTGGTTGGAGAAAATTGGGGGGGGGTGAAAGAGGAAGGAGTTGGGGAAAAGTACGAGGGAGTGAGAAGGAAGGAGCGAGAGAAAACTCCAGCCAATTTGAGCCCATGGCTCTTCACTTCTAGTTGACACTCGGAAAAGCCAACGGTGTTCCATTTTACATTTGCACGCGTTGATCCTCCTGGATCCACCACTTTCTGTCTACCTGTTCCAACATCTTTTCTGAAAACTCAGAGGTCTCCGAGAACATTCCCTCCGGACCGCATGTAGCTCCAACGCTTTTTTCATATAATTTCAAAACTGAAACTGTCATTGCTCTAACACGATTGCCTAAAAAATTTTATTACTCCCCCAGGATATCCTCTTTCACTAATCAATGGGAAATTTTGAAAAGTATGTCCTTTGTAAAAAAGGTTAATAAATTCATTAATAAAAAAATGAAGGATTTCAGAACGGATATACCGTCAACAAGAGAAAATATAAACAAATGGAGTAGTAATGTGAAATATTATTTTAAAATGTTGTTCGTTTTTAAACTATCAGTATTACATACTATAAAAAATATCATAATCATGTAATTGTTCCTCAACTTTATTTTACTACACTCGTTTTGTAAAAACAACTTCTTGAAGGTAAGGACCTTCTATGGACACGTCTTAATACACAAAATACTAGGACATTTTATTTATCTATCCATCGTTTTCATGATACGTATATAGATAATTCTATACATATGCTTCTATTAATTCTATAATTCCCTGTATAAGCTCATAAAATTCAGTCTCAGCACGTTTCTTAGTCTACTGTTAATTAAAATATGAAGATACTACTTTGGAATGTCAATGTTTTGTTGGGAGTATCGTTAAACTTAAATCAATTTAATCTCACTCTGACAGCAACAGTAAATCTCTTATGAAATAGTCGTCATAACCTCAAAATAATCTACATTTCTACTATTGTTTTAATCATTTTTATAACGCAATTAAATTATCAATGTCCTTATTCAGTCACTCTTCACCCGAATTCCATATATTATCTCACCTACTATAAATTTAATTTTTCATCTCCTCTGCCACCCTCATTAACTACTATCCATGATATATATGTTTTCTCTACGCAGCTAAGCACAATATATCACAAAGTAGGTAAAATCGTATGTACCCATCCGCTTGCTGGGTATTTATTTGAAAATGGGCCATTATACCGTTGCTGAATACTTTTAAGGGTTTCTGTTAGGATACATTCCCAACTGCGATGCCAATAAACTAAGGCTATTTATCTTGAATAGAGACATAACAAGCTATTGCGTCATTAATTTTCAACATCACTGCTACGAATTTCAAACAAGATAAAGACCTGGTGTTCAGGAATACCTGCGGGATTAACAATGAAAATTAAATAATATATTTAAAATCATTTAACAAATGCCAAAAAAATAAAATAATCAGGGTGATAGGAGATTTATAGTTGGCCATCGACGAGTTCCCTTCCAAGAGTAACTTGAATATAGTAGACCTTAATAAAAGATAGTGTAATTTCATAGAATAATTTTCCTTGCTGTACGACCATACTTTCGATGCTAATCCCCATTATCTCCTATGAATGACTCCTAGAAAGATCATAGGCATCCATCAATAAAAATACTTCTGTACATTTTCATGTTTCCTTATTCGTCCATGGTGGAAATCCATACAGTACAGAATCAGGTTGTTCTTTTTATTGAGAATAGTTCATGAAAAAACTTAGATGACCAACACGCTAAAAAGATAGATATTATTTAATATAGTAAACTCATTTTACTTAATGTTTAATTTAGTTCAATGATTCATTTGCATTACGTTAACTTGCATGTAAAAATATTACAACAACGATCTAGAGCATGAGAGGATTTTCATAAGTTTAAAAGCTTAAGATGAAGTTTTAAAAAGGGAAAATATTAAATATTTGTAAATTTAACAGAATCGTGAAAACTCGTATGAGCCAGCAATATTGTAGCATCGAATTTATACCCATATAGAAGTACCAGAAAGGGAACTCAAGGAGTTCAATTTGTATAATTTATCATATTTCGTTGTTAAATGCCTCAAAGAGCATACCAAATATCGGTGCATACAGTGCATACAATTTAATTTAACACATGCAGGACAAGCTAACATACATACCTAAGTAAAGATATCACTGTGAAATCGAATTTGATGTTATTTTCTAGTAATAAATCCACAACAACAAAGTTTAGCAAAACGTTTATAAACCTTTATCATTTCTAAAATCATCAACTACATTACCTCATATCTTTAAACTCGTCAAGTATTATAACTCATGACCTAGTACTATACTCAGCACCTAAGTGACTTTTTTATTCGTGATAATTCATGAAATACCTATTTGTCTCTAAATAAGTTTACTTTGAACGTAAAAAATCATTATGTTAACCATTCTCCATAATACAACACCATTATTTTCTTAACCATAATAAGCTCTTAAATCTCGAATTACAACAACATCCAATGGGGTTAATCTCTATATTACCTTGCAATGCTGTCAATTCGAATTGTAATTACATAGATTAACGAGACGTTTTTTTGCCTACTTTTTTCATAGTAGACTAATTAAAAGTACTTCTTTATCACATCATATTTCAAATCTTCAAATAATAATATATTCAATTTTTCATTGAAATGCACGAATATGTACCTAGCTTGTATAGTATTTTTAAAACAATTACACTCATAATCATAATACGAAATGAAATTATAGTAACGAAATCCTAGGATTATATTAGATTGGGGAAAAAGAAACCCATTTTTGGTGCGTGGAACTCAAAACCCTATTTAAGATGTTTCCGATTGTCCGATTTGGATCAAATATGCACCGTTTTGTTGCGTAATTTGTTGCTATCTTAAAGGTAGCTTCATAATGCCTCTATCATTGAAGTTTTGGTCACTATTGGCGAAAAACTTTAGTAATGTATTTTCGAATTCTTCTCTTGATCGCAATTTCTTAACACCCAGGAAGTTTTGCAAAGAAAAAAACGTATTAACGGCTTGATGCCAGGTCCGGACTATATGGTTGATGCATTAAAACCTTCCAACCAAGCTCCCGGAGTTTCTGGCGAGTCACTACAGACGTGTGTGGCCTTGCGTTGTCCTGATGAAACACAACAACTCTTCTGTTGGCCAACGCTGGCCGTTTATGGTCAATTTCTAGTTTCAGAGGGGTCATTTGTTGACTATAGAGATCTATATTTTGTGTTTGGCCATACAGAAGTAACTCATAATAAATGATTCCTTTGAAGTCCCATCAAATACACAGTAGAACCTTCTTGGCTGTTAGTCCTGGTTTAGCCACCGTTTGAGCTGCTCCAACACGCTATGACCACGATAATTTTCACACAATATTGTCGTATGTGACCCATTTCTCATCCCCAGTTACCATCCGTTTAAGAAATGGGTCGAGTTCATCCTGTTTCACCAAGGCTTCGCAGATGGAAATTCGATTCATCATGTTTCTTGGTATTAATTGGTGTGGCCCCCAAATATCGAGCTTCTTTTCGAATCCAGCTTTGCGAAAATGCTTTTAAACTGTTTTTTGGTTGATCTTTAGCTTTGGAGCGATGCTATTACTACTAACATGCCGGTCAAATTCGATTATTTCTGTAATTTTTTCAAAATTTTCGACGACGGGCCTGCCTGTGCGAGGTGCATCTTTAACATCAAAAATGCCCGAACAAAATCGACGAAACCAAAATTGCACGTAATTAGCCGTTGAAGTATCGGCACCATAAACACCCTTCACAATTTCAACGGCCTGGCTTGCATTTTCGCCTTTATCAATGAAAAACTGTAAAATGTACCGAATTTTCTCTTTGTTGACTTCCATTGTTAACACCCTGTAACTCACAACTGAACGGAACAAACAAAATACAGCACAAGAATTTTTTTGGTGTGAAATGTCACCTTGATAACGAGCATAAAATTCAAATTGTTTGATCGAAACTTTACGAGATATCGATCACTGCAGCCTCTACCGAGAAAATAATAGATATCTTTCTCCCCAACCTAATATTATTGTTTATTTAATATGTTATTTGAAATGTTGGCATAACTTCACTATCCATAAATGCAAATTTGAATATGCTGAATACAATTGTAACACATTATCTATTTTATTAAATGCTATCTTAATTTTTTATTATATTATTTCTTATAAGAAATTAAATTCGTACATACGAGGGTCATCCGGAAAGTAGTAACCGTTTGTGAAATAAAGACACAAAAGTAAATATTAACAAACATAAAAAATTTTATTTGAAAGAGGATACTTTAAACTACTTCTCAACATAATCTCCAAGCAAATTAAGGCATTTGTCATAACGTGTGACAAGTTTCTGTATTCCTGCTGCATAGTCCTTCGCCGCCAGCTCATTGAGATACAGGGTCACTCCTTCTTTAAGTTCTTCATCGCTGTCAAATCTTTTTCCTGCCAAAAAGTCTTTAAGCTTTGTAAAGAGATGAAAATTGAAGGGGCCAAGTCCGGGCTATACGGTGGATGGTCGAAAGTTTCCCATTTGAATTGCTGCAAAGGTTTTTGTGTTATCCCAGCTGCATGAGGCCTGGTATTGTCATGAACGAGAATGACACCAGTAGACAATAGACCTCGCCGCCGATTTTGTATTGCCCGCCGTAATTTCTTTAATGTTTCACAATACGCATTGGCATTAATAGTGTCTCCACGGGCCATAAAATCAATAAGCAATACACCTCGTCGATCCCAGAAAATGGTTGCCATGAGTTTCCTGGTGGACAGAACTGTCTTGAATTTTTTTGGTTTGTTTGGTGAATGAGCATGATGCCACTCCATTGACTGTCGTTTACTCTCAGGTGATGCATAACAAACCCATGTTTCGTCACCAGTAATTATGCGAGTCAAGAAAGAGTCTCCTTCATCAGAATAACGTCCCAAAAACGTCAGTGCTGCAGCCATACGCTTGGTTTTGTGCTCATCTGTAAGCATGCGAGGGACCCATCTTGCACAAATTTTTGCATAATGCAGATGGTGTTTAACAATTTCATGAACAATTGTTCGAGAAACATTGGGAAAATGCTCACAGATGTCATCAATTGTGACGCGCCGATCGTTCCTCACGAATTCGTCAACTGAGCTCACCAGTTGGTCTGTAATGACAGACGGTCTCCCCGAACGCTCATCGTCGTGTGTGTTCCCCCTCCCCATGTTGAAGTTGCGACACCACCGCCGAACAGACGACTCGTCCATTACATTGTCTCCATACACCTCCTTTAATTGGCGATGAATATCACATGGGCGAACGTTTCTTGCATTGAGGAATTTAATCACTGCCCTCACTTCACAACTGGCGGCGTTCTCAATTTTTTTAAACATTGTAAACAATCACAGAAACAACACAGGCAATGCTAGCGTCACGCAACTTGGCTCAGAGAAGGCAGACAAGCCACTGAAGCTATCTGACCTCGTCCAGCGGCTACTCGCGTCGTCAGCACTTCATGCGGCACGAACGGGTACTACTTTCCGGATGACCCTCGTATTTTATAATCTTCCGACAATAGAAAATCAACAAAAAAATCACAAACTGTGTCTTTTCCAAGTTCTAACGGCAGTCAATATTTAAATAAACTGTAAATTTTATGAACCGTAAAAAAATAGGATTAAAATCAACGGCGATCAAGCCAAGCCAAATAGTTAGAACCCTGATCTATATTTTGACCTCTCATGAATTTTTGTCTTTTAAGCCCCTTGCATAACCGCAACACCTCAAAGCATTACTATTGATTGGATAGGCTATCTTCAAGGATGACCTCCTTAGTGCAGTGAATTAAAAATTATCATACATCAGCAGATTCCACTTCACTAAGGGCCTGACTGTTCTAAGTCAATCAGAAAAGTCTCCAAAAATCATAATTATAATTTTTAAATAGAATTAAAATCTGGCATTTTTGTCAATTTTTGTTTTACCAAGATAATGTTCGTAATGCGATGAAACCGTTTGTGGAAAAGTAAAATTCCCAACCTACTTTAACATATAACATTAATTAATATTTACAATTAAATTACTGTTTTGTAATACATTGCATATTTTATCGTTTAAAGCTTAATAAAATCAATTAAAAATAGTCTTTTAACTTGTCTTTCGTTTGTTACAACGTATTCCTTAATATATGAAACAGATGTGAGATAGGATTTGATCCTGACGATGATGAGATATGTTTTATTGTCATCAGTATTTCAATAATAAGAATGATTCGCTGTATCTCACCATTCTCCTCTATCCAATGTGAACTCCCTCACGTTAATGAAATGCTTTATGTCCTTCTTAATTTTCAATATGCACTTGTCACTTATCCTTTCTCGCAGCATCTTCCCTTTTGGAAAATTATTATATTTCTTGCTAATCCATTGTGCCTCAAGGTGGGTTCAATCCAACTAGTTGTAACTTTTCGTAGAGTTTTCCATATGATACTTCCCTCTTCTGCTTTGTATTTACTTTCTCGTTCTTCACTTTTTCTGTCCGTTTACTCTTCAGTCATCTGCTCCGGTACAATGTTTCAAGTGCTTCTATTCTTCGTTGGTTTAATTTTACATTCTTCCAGGTCCTTGATCCGTAGAGACGCATACTCCATGCGTACGTTTAGCCGAACTGCTTCCTTGATTGAAAGCTTAAGTTTATTGAACAGAGCACTTGCATATTCTTCATCTATGTTTTCTTAACTTGAGCTATTTTTCGCTTAATCATGGTAGAACTCCTTTCATTCCAATTATTATTGCTACACAGGTAGATGAAGGATTCTCGCTTGCCTTGCTTTAGTTTTACTCCTCGAATTCCGATATAAGTATGCCCAGTGCTTCTTCAACTCATAAGGGTTTTAGTTTGCTCCTTGTTGATGCATATATTGCATTCTTAAATACTTGGTCCATAGCATTCAGAGTTGCTTGTGGGTCCTTTTATGTTTCTGCTATTACTGCGATGTTATCTGCGGACCGTAGCAGATTAATTTCTCTAAAAGGGCATGAAAGAAGTCAGCCACGTTGGCTTCTTTCAAGCCCTATTCTGGCTCCTTTTTATTTCATCTGCATGATATAATGCCGGCAAGAGGATTCGTCCTTGTCTAACGCATTTGTTTACCTTGGCTTTAATTTTTCTTCCATTTTTCTTTTGATGGTTACCCAATTTTCGCAGAGTTGAGAGATAATTCTCCTGCCGTTGTAGCCCATTCCAAGCAGTAAGAGTATCTTTAATATCCTGTTCTATTTGACGTTGTAGAAGACATTTTTTAAGTTCAAGAATGACAAATATAATGACCTGTTTACAAATAAAAATATTTTCGGCTAGTATCTCAAGCTGAGTAATGACAACATAAAAACTTCTCTCGCTACTTGATTTTCTGAATCAATTGGTTTCCAATGCGTGTTTTTCTATCTTTCTCTCTATTCTGCAACTATTTATCTGGATAAGTATTTTTGATGCATGAGGCATCAGGCTCAATATAGTGTGTTCCTTACATTTATATGTTCATGATTTCCTCAGCCTTGCAATCATGACACCCTTCTTGAACTCCTCTGATAGTTTTCCATCTTATCTTATCATGGCTATCTTTACTTATTGCAAAGAGGATAACCTTCACTTTGAGCCCGATATGCTATGAATATTATTCTCTCCGATTATTTTGTGTAACTCCTGATGCCTTGGTCTCCCTCAGGTCTTTCTTGACTCTGATGAATTGTACGTATTCTTTCATCACTATATTTTCCCTAATTAAGCCTTCTTTAAGTGATTTTATTCACTGGTAAAATTTTATAACGTGTTTTATCTGTTTTATGAATGTTTTCATCTTTATCAGTATTTTGAAAGTCGTGAGATTTTGTTTTTCTTTCTCCTAATTGCATCTTCACTAGTAAATAAGCAGTTTTGCTGATTTTCTTCTTTATATCATCATTGATTTACTTTCAGCTGCTTTCTATGCACTCTTACTTGTACTCTCATATGAATTAGCCCTCAACTTCTAACTAAGGACTTCTTCGGGGTCATTCTGGACTTCTTGTAATTTATTCTTACCTTTATTAGTTACTTTATTTAAGCTGTTTTGCATGGCCTCTTGGATTTCGCCGCCCGACTCACTAGTTACTCATCCGCTACTTTGATTATAATATTCTTTATTTCCCTCCATTGTCCTTTTATGGTAGTCTCATTTATTTATTTTCACTTTTTTTATCGATGGTTTCAGTGAAATTTTCTCTTTTCCTCCTAAATAACTTTTTGTTCTATATGGGCTTGTGTTTATCTCTTCATCTTCTTATATCGTAGTCGGCTGTCCATGACCACCATTTGGTGATTGCTCTCTACATTTTCGCCAGAGTAGCTCTTCATTGCATGATTCACTTGGTTATTGTGTCTCGTTCTGACAAGAATGCAGTAAATTTTGCATCTTACTCTATCTCGCGTCATTTTGCATATGTATATTCTTCTCCGATATTTTTTGAAATGGATGCTTCCCACTACCATAGTTCTCTCATTACGGAATTCCATTAGTCTTTTTGTCGCAACATTTCGTTCCTAAATTGTCCTACGCAGCTTACCTTTTCGTCCTATCCTACCTTAGGTTCCCTTTTACTGCTCCTAGGACCTCTTCTAGTTGTTCGCATACTTCTATTTCCTCTTCTGAATGGCTGGAGTTTGGACACACCTGTATTAGCACTATTTCTGTAGGCTCTTTTGCTTACTTTACCCTCCATGTCCTGTCATTGTTTTGCCAGCATGATTTGACTCTTCTTACCCATTTCTTCTTGAATACGATTCCCACTCTTGCAATCGTATTGTTAAATTCTGGTGATATCACCCTGTATCCGTTCAATCGAGAAGTCTTAGACCCCGATTTTCTTAATTTCACTCATGCCCAGGGTCTTTCTCCCCAATCCTTCCATCTTCACCATAACAATTTTCAACATCCCATACATTCCTTATCACTTAATGTTCCATATTCCTATCCTGCATTCGTTCACTTTTGCTGTTTTCCCCTCTCAGTTACAACCTCCCAAAAATCCGATTAGGGACTAAAGAATAAATCGGTTTCTGGACCTGGGAATTATTTTACCGTGGGTAATGCAATAACATGATATTTGAATGGTAGTTTCTCGTTGCCTTCCACAAAAAAATGCTGCGACCGAACACATAAATTTCTACCCCCTACCCCAGGGCTATTTCAGATGATACTACCGGGAAGTTTTCGACACAGAATTTACTTTTATATCTTCCTCTCCGATGAAATCAGGAATGAAATTCATAAAAAAATGAAACTTATTGGCGCCTCTGGTAACGGAACCGGTAACTTTCAGCTTTGCAGTCTTGACTCGCACCCCTGGGTGAATTGTGCCCCCTAGATATGATTTAGAAAACTTCATTTTCAAAATTAAACGTATGCTCTTAAAGACAATTCTCTCTAACGTGTTTATCATTAAAGGATACTTTATTAAAACATATATATCGATTGAAAGTAATCACACATATTTTTAAGATTAGTAAAAATATTAATTTTAAAATTCAAGAAAGTTTGAATTCATTTAAGAAACGCAAAAAAAATCACCATGCCAAGTCTGTGAAGACTTATCATGCTAGAACTAATCATTTATCTAGCTCAATTGAAAAAATAAAAAAAGTATTTTTCTTCCTAGAGGGAGTTGGTTTTCAATGGATGCGCTCTCCCAAAAGTTAATCCTAGAAACCTAAGGAGGATCTCTTCCTCAAGGGAAGGGTTTCCGAGACATTGATCAATGGCTCTCTGCAATTAACGTTCCTTCATCCTTAGTTCCTGCACATAGCCGCTTTATATATACGACATAACGAACGCTATCTTTTGAATTGCGGTCGCTTGAGAACCGTAAGAAATTAATGTTCAATGAGCAGCTCGATGTAATACGATGTAAGTCTAGTTCTTCATTTACTATCATATCAAAAGTTCACTAATTATAATAAATTGAAAGTTTATTTAATGAAATTTGAAAATGGTAATGATATGAAAAAATAGATCCCACAGATTACTGTAGATTCAACATCATGGTTTATCGACCACTGGACGTAAACTATGTTAAAGAAAACCCTGCAAAGAAAACTTTGAGAATGTCTTGGTTGAAGAGTGGAGCGCTTAGTGACAAACCTGAAATTCGCAGGATTGAATTCCACAAGGGTGGCGAGGAATTTGGGGTCGGACGAGTTAGCTGGGTAAGGTGTAATTAACGATGGTGTGAATTGACCTCAGACGTTGGAACACTTTGGGAAACTCAACGCTCCATTATTGGGAACGGCGGAGAGATACTCCATATTGTTCTCACTGCAAATCCTTCGAAATGCAGAGAGGACAAAGGTTCCTTTATGGCACATTAGCGTCAACTCATGGCATATGTCCCCGTCTTTACTTAAAAGATCTACTGTCACCCTAATAGAAAGGAAAGAAATATTGTAGGATACAATGAACATTACTAAATCCAGCATGTAAAATTAAGGATACCATATAGAAATATAAAAAAAATTACACATTGGAAAAACATATCACGTAAAATATGCAGCGTTGTTAAAAAAAATTACCCATGGAAGCAAAAAACATTAAAATTCGGGAATTCAAATAATTTTTCATCCTATATGAATGTTTTTAAATTAAACACATAATAAATGTTCACTAAATGCTTGTGGTTTGAATTTTGGAACCGATTCTGATGACTTAAATGGATGAATAAATTTATTTTAAATAAGTGCTTGGTTCGGGTTAAACAGTTTAAGTTTTTGGGTGTTCTCACTTCTTGGAAACTTTAGTGGTTCCAGTTCATGGCCGAATTTTTTGAACATTTAAGTTTTTACTTGACATCAATATTTTAAAAGCATTGTAGGTATCCCTAAATTCACAAAAACACGTTTTCCTGATATATCGGACCACTCTGTGACACTCAATGCTCCATTATTGGGAACGGCAGAGGGATATACACCATATTGTTCTCACTGCAAAGTCTTTGCGACATACAGCGTACAATAGTTCCCTGTATCCTGTACGCTGCGTAAACAAAAGGAATGATGACAAAATTAATTCATAGATAGTAAATTATAAATATTAAAACAAATAGCCTTCAAACATAACAAATTAATGGAAATGTCTGTATGCAGAATATTTTATGAATGAAGAAAAATATTATAATTTCATCTAAATCAAAACTTTATGGAACATTTTTATACCGTTTGACAAAAATAATAGATTCTGGGTTTTAAGATAAATTCTAAAGTTGTTATTAATATATTTTTATGCATAATTTTGGAGAAAAAACTTTAAAGTTAGTGCTCATTGGAAGGGAATGAAGAATATTTGGAGTGAGCACTGTCAATTTAGGACTTTGAATATAATTATGGCCAACATAACATATATATATATATATATATATATATATATATATATATATATATATATATATATATATATATATAAAATCACTGATAGTCATAACAAACACAGAAACCAAAACACACAAAAGAGGGACTCACTGGTTCTCATTGCTAGTTGATTTTTCGGGTACCAGGTCTTCCTGGGAAACCATAACCGGCACAGGGAAAGGAACTGATGTGTAGGGGGGCCAGTTCATGAACTGGCACTGGGAACTGATGTGTAGGGGGGCCAGTTCATGAACTGGCCCCCCTACACATCAGTTCCTTTCCCTGTGCCGGTTATGGTTTCCCAGGAAGACCTAGTACCCGAAAAATCAACTAGCTTGGGTGGAGCTGCAGGTGCCCATAGTGCCTTGCCCGGGAATCGAACCCGGGACCCTCCGGTCAGTAGTCCAACGCTCTACCCCCTAGACCACCGCGACCCGCACGCCGTCGGGCTTGGTACATGGGTGAGCTCTACCATCACCTACTAAACCGACCTTCGGGTTGATTACTGTGTTTATGGTTATATATATATATATATATATATATATATATATATATATATATATATATATATATATATATACGCATACATATAAATACGTGTGTATGTAATATATGATAATAAAATGGTTTTGCATTTCATTGTTGTCAAATAGGTGTGTTCGAATACTGTTTTTAGTAATTACTTCTTCTTACATTCTTTACATTTGACATACATAAATACATTGTGTCGTTACACATGAATGAGACCATGGCTTAGAAATATATCTAAGAGCCAAAGATTTCGGTATTAAAAAAAATTGACATAAGGAAAACTGACGGGAAGAAGAATATATTACGCTTTTGCGGAATTTGCGAAACATGAAGATTTGCAAAGGTTGGAGATCGAGGGGAGAGATCATATAAGTGTAGTGTCCCCCGAAGTCAGTCCTGTGATATAAATACAGCAGTAAATAACCAAAGGTGGATGGAACATGCATGCCAAGAAACGAGATAAATATCCCAACAGCAGAGGTGAAGTGATGGAGAGGACTAAAAAAAATCCGCCATCTCTCAGCAGGAAAACCAAATCCTTGGATCAAGAGCGTGGGAGACTGTCACTTAGGCCTTTCCTTCGTCCGCTCCGCGGCCTCAAGGGAAGATCGTGGCTTCCAAGACCATACCGTTGCCGCCTTTAAATCCCAAGGTCGCCATGCACACCCGCCATGGGATATCCTTTAAGGGGGAGGGGTAAGATCCTCGGAACGACCTCGCACACCAAGAAACTCCCGAAGGCACGCAAAGACCCTCCCTATCCGCCCATTTTTTCCCTGCGCCACCCATCCCCTCATTCCCCGGAGGAAAAAGCCTCCCGACCGACGACGGCCAGCCCCGTCGCTTCCGCCGGAGCTCCTCCTTCCCCGTCCACCCGCCGATGATGGCGACACCCGTCGGCCATTTTGACCTCGGACGCCCATCACTTCTCCGGCACGACCCCCGCGCTCCTGGCACGTAAAACAAGAGGCGGGGGACGGGTGGAAGTGAAAAAAGACTACACGGTACGACTCAACGAGGACGGGACTTCTATAAAATCGTATTATTACCGAGTGTTTTTCGGGGTTGTCCCGGTAGCGGGAGAGGCAACCACGGTAACCATAGCTACGAAAATACCCACCACCACCCGGGCGCCTTTCCGGTGGGGCGGCGGTGACCGCTAATGACCTCGGAAAAGACAAACTGGGAGGGTGAGAGAAGGAGGGCCAGGGAACTGGGGAAGGCCTCGCCCTCAAGCTTCCCACCGAACCAACCAGCGGTGGTGAACCGTGAAACGCGAGCGCGCTATACGGGACTCACTCGGGAGGGAACCAGATCAATGCTCCCGGGAGTGCATGAAAGGAAGAGGAAATGGTGAGGCGGAGGGTTTTGCGTGCATGTGTGTGTGTGTGTGTGCATGGAAGTGGTGTGTGGCTGCCTGTGTACGGGGGGAAGGGGATGGGACGGGACAGGATGGAGGAAAGGGTTCAAATAGAAGGGCCGGAGGGAGAGAGAAAGGGAGTGAAGAGGGGGATGATGAAGCGGAGAAATTGCGGGGGAGTGCGCGAAAAATATTCATGTATGTGTGTGTGTGTGGGGACGGGGGTTTTTGAAGGGGTGGCGGCGTGGTGTGGCGCTCGAGGGTCTCTGAGCGCGTGGGCGGGCGGCCGGGCGAGGGAGGATTAAGCTCTCGGGCGGACGAGGCGCGTGGGGAGGAGACTACGAGGTACGAACGGGTCTCATCGGAGCGAGGTTGGGAATGGGTTTGGAGGAGGGGTGGCGAAAGGGTGGTGGGTTGGGAATGGGAGCCGGAAGGGGGGGGGGCCGAATATGATGCCGGGAGGGGGAGTGTGGGTGAAGAGCGGGAGGGGAGGTGTGTGTGTGTGTGTTTGTGTTAGGTCGGCTGGGTGGGGGTTGGGAAGGGATATCACAGAGAGAGAGAGAAGGCAGGGAAAATATATATAGAGAGAGGGGCCATTTTAATCGTAGGTTGAGGAAACGGCAAGGACTAATTGGCCAACGCAGCCAATCGTAGATTAGAAACCCACCCTCCCCAGAGTCCATATCCCAAACCGTCCGCTCCCAAAATTAGCATATTTAAACCTCATAATACCCGATATCTCTCACCCATCTTCCCTCTCCGTTATAAAAGCTGCTCAACTGCCTGATTCGTCGGGAAGAACAACCTGTCACGACAATTATTCCTCCTCGACAGTTATTCTTCCAATTGAAGCTACACCTCCAACCACCGATTTCCCTAGGTATTTTCAAAACCTATGTGAACCATTTATACTTATAAAGCAATCGAAACTATTTCCTTCCAACACGAAGGTAATGGAATGGAGGTCGGTAAACTTTACCTTGGCTTTAGTCAGGATTTCCGTGATAGTTGCCAGGTTTTGAGGGAAGTGATCTCTCTTTCGGAGAAGAAATGTGGCGCTTCGAGTGCCTGGGAGGTAGAGAATTCGAGAGATATGAAGGGAATGAGTTGAGGTAGGATGCTGTTACGGAAGAGAGCATTAGGAGTCGCAATGGGGTTGGGGTGGCTACAGGGATAGTGGTGAGCGTTGAATAGGGAAAAAGGAAGAGTGACAGGGGATGGGAGGGGTTGACCGGTTAGGGCATGGATAAGTGAAACGTGAGCTAAAGGTTTTGACAGGCAGAGGATTATCAAGAGAAGGATGGCTGGGGTCGCGGAGGGCATTAGCCGGCAAGAATTGATATCTGGTAAGAAATTGAATCCTCGGCTCCGGCGATAGCTTAAGAGAATTATGGAGAGTTCCTAGTTACACTAATACCCTTCCGAGAGTACATTACGTTGGCTAAACTTTACTCTTATTCATATTTGAGAATGGTGAATAGGACCTGTGAGAAAGAATAAGGGATCCTTTGGGATCTTTTTACGGTGAAAACTTATAAAATATCTTTGACTGTTCGGAGACAGCAAATGTTATACTGTGCTTGTGCAAAAATTTTAAGAATGGGCACAATTTCCCGCCGATACAAACCGAAACGCCGGGGAATGAAGGACGTTCACTACGATAAAAACATCCCCGCATCCTAACGAGCGGGGTATTTGACGTGGACCGAAAGTTTTGAGTCCCATTTTTGTCGAGAGCTGGGGAGAGTTGGAGGCAAAGATTAAAATCAGCGGGTGGAATGGAACTCCGCGAGGGATCCACGTAAATATTTTAATGAAGAATTTCTGAGTAGATCTAATGGAGTCTACTTTCCGCCTCTTTCCATCCGCCGCCACCACTGACGCCGCCGTCGTCTCTGCTTCAAGATGGTGAATTGAAATGAAAAAAAAAACCTCTCAGAACACACTCAAGGATCCCGCGAGGCGAGTTTGCGGGGGTGGAGGTTGGAGAGAGGAGGGTGAGATGGAGAGACTGCTGGCAAAAATCTTCTTGCCTATTTCCCCCGTCAACTTTTATCTGCACATGACAGTGCGCGAGGTCTCTAGTGGCAGCCCACTGCTCCCCTTATTTCAATGCATTTGATGGTTCTCCCATAGAGACAAGACGTTAGGAGACACTTCCGAACTTGACGCAGCGATAAGCATTAATTATTCGACATCTCGGATGCCTTGAACTGAACGTCTTTTGAGCGAGTGGTAGTTCTTGATTACGCCGGTTCCTTTCGCATTTTTGGGCTGTATTTGGTTTAATTAAATTTTAACATTACCCACGGTGACCCTTCAGTTCCGACCATTGAATATGATTCGGCCATGGAAAACTCCTTTCTCCGACTAACTTTGAAGAAACTTCTTTTTAACCTCTAAAGGATCGCTCCCAAGAGAGTCAAGGGAGCCTGTTTTTTGTAGTCACCAAACTTAGTTCTCTCCAAACTTTTTATCGCAAATAAAGTGGAAACAAAAGGGAAAAATTCAATATTTGTTTCCCGAGTAAATATCTATATTTGAAAACAATTTTGAATATTCTAATCACCTTCAACTTTATTTCGAAATCGGTACAGACCAAAATAATTACTGAGCTGAGATTAAAGAATTAATTTTCATTCAGGAAGAAATAAATCAAACTTCCAAGTAGACCCTGACAGCGAAGTAGGGATGCGCATGTAGAATAATACTAGTAACCAAAAGTACCATCCCACATTCAACATAAACAATGAATTTTGTGTGGCATTGTAATTTTTTCCTTGAAGGTAATATTATGTTTACTACCACTGTTAGTTTAATTTGTAATAGAAATTTTCTAACACAGTGTTAAGGAAATTTTTTCCATTTTATTGACTAAGTACGAGGGTTGCCCAGAAAGTAACTAACGTTTTGATTAGCGTGGCGATGGGTTGGGCTAGAGCCACATTATTGGTGTCTAAACGTCCCTACACTGTACGCATCCTGCTGTGATTGTGTGCAGACTGTTCTTCTTCTACATCTACATGATACCCCGTAAACCGTCGCAAGGGCGTGCGGCGGGGGTTTTAGATCACCACCCGTAAAAGGGAACAAAACCATATTCAAACCAACACATACATGCAAACCCATACCCATAGTGGCGCATACATTCATGCAAAAACCACTCATTTTACACGCATGCAAATACATACACCATCATCTAACAAATAATTGCACCTTAGGTTGAGGTAAGATAGCTATCCAATAACGTGCCAGCTAGAATTTAAAAAGCAAGAAGGCGAAATCCCACTACCACATGAACATGCTACATACAACAGTCTCCTTCCCAAGGAAGTAGGTAGGGAATGTGACCCAACATTACTTTGTTCACTGCGAAATGTTAAAATGTGCGCTGTAATGAAAATCCCTCGAGTTGTAAAGTGCGTTCTGTGATTAGGTTTTTATTGAAAGAAAAACCACAAGCTAATTACAATTCATAGATAACTTTGTGAAGTCCACGAAGACAGAATATTGAGTGAAGGCGGAGTGAAGCAGTGGTGCATTCAGTTTAAAAATGACCGCATCAATGCTCACAAGAAAGGTAAACTGACGGTGAAAGTCAACGTAAAAGTCCATGAAAATCGCCAATTTACTGTTATAAATCTCTCGCTAGACGTAGCTTGTAACTCAGCTCTTTGACAGGGTCGCGGAGTGCATGCTGGTATAAACAAGTTGTTAAAATGTAAGGTGGCAGATTTATTCAGAAACGGAATTGAAATGCTTGTATATCGTTATACTAAATGCCTCAATTTGATTGAAGACTATATATATATATATATATGTATGTATGTATGTATATATATATATATATATATATATATATATATATATATATATATATATATATATATATATATATATATATATATATATATATATATAGAAAAATAGTTATAGCGGGATTTTCTATTCCAACGTACATCTTAACAGTTCAAAGTAAAAAATGTAGGACCACAGCAGATGTGAACTGAGTCTAGGGACGTTTATACAACAAGATGGTGGCTCTAGGCCTACCCACCCTCACGCTAGGCTGAAATGTAAGGTATTATATTGACAGCTCTCGTACATATAACCACAATCAATTAAACGAGTACGACTCCCTCCATGGAAACTATGAAGAGGGCAAGGAACTTCCGAATTATATTAAATTTACAATGTTTAGTACATGTTATCGTAAATAAACTAATAGGCTTACATGCGACAGAATGCAAAGAACATAAAATATTTTTTGGGATAAAAGAAGTGAACTATATTAGTGACCTCCTACGCTGTTAAATCTAGATATTTAAAAGGACGCGGAAGGTGCTCAGTTCTACAGTAACGATTCTTTTTTTCTGTTCACTTTTCTCATTTTCACAGCTACTCGCTTACTGTCGTATTTATTCTCAACCCAAGTCTCATAGATACTGGTCTGTTTTATTTTAACCTCCAAGTTACCGTTTAAATATAACGATGATGAAACACGAGTTTTCTTTCGACACGTCTTGCAGACAAATAAAAACCCAAGCTGATCACAAATTGGAGGATGCATGAAGAAGTAAAATGTAAAAATACACCCTAATGAGTATAAAGCCTTGGATTACATTGATTTAACTTTCTTTCATCGACGGATTTCGTAAACGGGGATTAAATTTATATCCACAGAGAAAATTTTAATTTAGCAGAACTTAAGCCATCGACTGAGTGTATGGGCAAAGGAAACCCTTTTTCCACGAAATTTATGGGCATAACCAAGAAACGCCAATCGATTAAACGCTCAGTTCATACTTTCACAGCCTGCTCTAACTTTCTTATAACACTTTCATTATCAACATTTACTATTTACTTTCTTTTTGTCGAAGATTGGATCGATTAGAGAACAGTTAAAAGGACTCAAAAAGTGCAATCAACTGAAATAATTATATATATATATATATGTATATATACATATATATATATATATATATATAATTATATTTGACGACGTACAGATACATGACAGCACTGATTAAGATTTTTAAAACACAGAAATACAAGGGAAGAACATTCACATATTCAGTTTTGACGTTACGACGGTACGGCACGGATGCTAATGATGACGGCCGTGCCGTCGACACGTCAAAACTACATATGTGAGTGTCCTTTCTTTGTGTTTCTGTGAGTTAAACATCTTAACCAATGTTAAATATGTATATATAATATGTAAACTCATAATGTAATTCAACAAAATCAAAAAACAACACTAGATGTTCGTGTGAAGACCAATTTTCAACTTATTTTTATTAAAATGCTTATGCTCTAAGGAAACCATTTTATATCCCCCAACTTACTAAAAAATTATTATTGATGAAGAAAAATTGAAAAATCCATGATAAACATTTACGAGCGGCGAACTCAAGGATAGAAAGGCGTATGAAGAAGCCTTGCAGTAAAAAATCAAGTTACGAAAGGAGAATCGGTGAGAGGAGAGTATGAGTTGTCCTGATTTCTGTAATAATTGAGGTTCCCCTTGCGCACGAGAGGGTTGAGGAAGAGCGGAGATAAGCAATTGGGGAAGGAAGGCATTTGCGGCGGACGTTGCTTGGCGAGCTGGAGGGAGGAAAAATAAAAGCCGCGTGGCCGGAGTGAGTGGCTGCCCTCGGTGTGGCACGCATGCTGAGAGGTGGTCCTAAAAAATATGGGGGGTCCGGATCAGGAGGCGAGAGGGGCGAGGGGTCTGTGATAGGCACGCCAACATAAGAGTATTTTTCGCCGTCAGTGACGCACTCCGGAACTTACGCCACGCCTACGAACTTAAGTTTTCGTGGTGGCAAGCGCGCAAAAACTGCGTCACGGCGGGCACGTGCTCGATCTTCACTCCCTCATCGATTCCCTTTGAAAAGCACAAAACTCATTTTGACGAAAATTTCCCCTTCCCCCATTGTTCAATATTTGTGATAAATAATGAATGAAAATTCGGGTAAATAAACAATGAAAAATAATTCTGAAAATTGTCCTATGACAGGGGTGATGAGAAAACGTTTGATTATAGATGCGCATTATTAAAGCTACTCGTGGCCTCGATGCAATAAATTCTGATCATAAAATAACAAAATTATACTCTTCGGCAGAATATTTTTGTAATGAAATATGGATTTCAATTCTTGGGTAAATGGTTTAAACCTGCATGGTCCAAGGATCACATGCAACTTTATGTATGGTAAATAGCGTATGTATACAGCTTATTACAATTGTTTTATGCATTGCATATACCCTCTAACACTAAAGAAGGCATGAAAATGGGGTACAACACAGAAAAATGGCAACATTCATTTTGTAAAAATCATTCTTAATAATAAATCTAAAAAAGCTGTTGATTATTCTTGTAATGCAGTACTATAATCATTAGAGTGTTTCTTACAACAGATGTAATATTCCTGGATAGATGAAACCTTACGAGTTTTGTTTGACATTTCCACTGGATGGAAAAAATATTCATTACAAAAATATAGTTAATTACGTTAGGAGAGGCTGTGGCTTCTAATTTAGATTAGAAATGAGAAAAAATAAATGTCAGCAAAAAATTATTTCCACGAAAATTGATAACTATCAAATCCAATAAAATCGCGTCGGCAGCGTATATTTCAATTTGGAAAATTATTAAGATGGAATCAGGTGTAGTTTCATTAATAAAATCAACATTTATGCTATGTATGTAGATAAACTGTACTTAAGTTGAAACCACATTTGCTTAATATATCTGTCAATTTACCAGATCACAAGATTTCACAATCTTCATAGATTTTTTAAAGTAAGTTTTGTTTTTTAAATAATTCCTACGTTACAGAGTTATGCCTAGTTCTTAGATGAATTAATGACACCACAAACGTCATACAGCTGTTAATGCTGCCTAAAAGAGTACTGATTAATTTTAAAATATAAATTTAGACAACGGTGTGGTCTATTACAGAACACACTAGGGAATTATTTATGGAAATGATATTATTGTCCCTTCGACTATTCATTTTATAACAGTATGCTATGGTGTTTGCTGTGCATTGGCATATCAAAAAAAATACTTGCGATTGTAATGAAACGTTTTCTTTGACTTGTAATCCTAATGGTTTATAATTATGACGCATAGAGAAAATAATCATGTGTTCGGCCAAAGCTTAAGTATTTTTTGTTTAGTGATGAGTTTTTTCTTTAACTTTCGTACCTTATCATGACATTCACATGCAACTTAATGTATGAAATAAAGTTTCCCAAAATATACCGCTACGGTTATAATACAATTTTCTTGCAACAGTTATAAAATCACTTATTTTTACTTTCTAAATATAATATACTTGAGATACCTGTCACTCTAAGTGGTTATTAATATTTCGCAAAGTACGCTTCATGATATCTATGTGCATAAAAGTATGCTTGGGAGGAAAATATTTACTAACAGAGATGAAATAGAAATGAAACGTTTCCCTAATATGAAATTTGTCCTCAGTGGAAACCCAGTTACATCTGCATACAAACTGTGGGAGAGAGAGCATCTCAAAGTTTCGGCACAATCCGGAACCCCAAAAGTTTTTCCGCTTCAGAGCTAAAAGAGACACGTCCGGGAGGTCTTGCGAAGGTTATGAAATCGTTATTCTTTTAATTTATTGTAGTGGCTGGTTGGGAATAGTCATTAAAGGAATCCTCCCATTTTATCCTGTGAATCATCATATTAATTCTGGCTGTAATCTGAGACATACATGCGTGAAAACCATTCACACTGGTACTGCATCTATTTTAGTGTCCAAATATCCGTTCACTTACAATCAAATTAGCGTATACTAATTATTATCATTCATAATAATATAATTATCATGAATAATCATATAAATAATATAATAATTATGCATGATACATAACACAAAATGAATCGATTTTTTTCTTGACTATTTTTAAACAGGTTAGAATACATATTGATAAGCACGTAGGATAAGTATATTCCCTTCAAATAGTATATGATATATTCGGGATCCGAATACGGAAACTCCAGTAATATGGGATTAGTAAGCCACTAATTATAAGCGAATTAAATTTTTCATTACGGATTGTATTTGGTCTTGGAATGTGAGGAGAGATGGTGATAGAATATTTTGTTCATTAATGTTTCCGTGTATCAATATTCATTTAGGTCATCATGTAATGTAGCTGTGTATTTCTCTAGGGAGTAAAAATTATTTCAGACATGGTAACTGCGGATGGAGAGGGTAAAGGGGATGGAGCGTTTGGTGTGTGACAAGCAGAAGCTATTTAAGTAGAAGGATATTTTATGGGTAACGGGGTTAGTGTAAACGGAGGAGTTGAATTTGTTATTTAGGAGGTAAATGTCAATATCTAAAATGATGTTGGACTAAAAAATAGAATAAATAAAGAAATCCGAGTATGAGGGGTTCAAAGAAGAAGTTTAAAAAGCGTATCTTGTTTGTGGTGCCAAAGGATGAAAATACTATCTACATAGTGGCCTCAGAAGAAAGTTTGGATGGTTTGGCGCTGCAGAAACTTATGTTCAAAGTGCCCGATGTACAGGATTTGTGTAATCGGGGGTTCTTCAATTGCCCTTTGAGATACCTTATGTCTGCAGATAAAATATCGTTGAATTTTAACGCATTTATAGTGAGGTCGAATTCTTCTCGGGAGAGGACAAAGTTGGTGGAAGGAATTTGTTGTAAGTGGATTCTATCATTTCTCGGTGGGGTATGACGATGGTGAACTATTAGGTGCAGATTCACTTCCAAAACTTTTCATGGCCCACTTCGATTCTTAGTTTACTCATTAACAATATTGGAGGGTCAACAAGTGGCTCTCGTTTGACGTTATCTGAGTCCAGCCCCTAGGTTGCCTCGCTGTCACAAACTCAAGGGTAGCAAATTTGCCAGATAAAACCTTCTATGACAAATTATTAATGTTAAAGCCATCGGAACAGTCTTGATTTTGAAGTCTTCCGTTAGCGTCCTAATAGACTTGTTGAACTTTATGTAAGACGTCACTCAGTGGAATTTTTAAAATTTTAATCAATGCTTCATTTTTGTGTAAAGTCTTTTGCTTAAAAGAATAACTCTTTATTTTTCTAAATTACGGAATAACCGATACAAATTACCCATTTTTTTCGAATCCCTAGTTTACGTAGGGGTCGTTATAGCCAAGAGGGTAGAGCGTTCCGTTACTCAACGGGCAACCATGGTTTCTATTCTCAGTGACTTTGGATGCCAACAGCTTCATCCATGCTGTGTGATTTTTCTGGTAACAGAAATCGCAAGAGACACTGGGAATGGAACTGCTCCGCTCGCTACACAAGTGTGCGTTTTATACGATAATCTTCCAAAAAACAGACAAAGGTTTTGCATGCAACCAAAACGGAGACCGTCATACAAAATATTTTGCACACTTACGTCGACGATCCTTACGATGTAGGCGGGCATATCTCTTGGGTAAAATCATGCATTCTCTGAAAATTTCGAACGGACAAAATGGAACAGTTTAAACAGAGGACTTTTATCTTCACCGCCGTAATTACGTATAAAAAAAGGGGAAACCATTTACCATCAAACACAGAACCCCTAAAAGGGTAAAGAAGACTCGTATTACTAGAGGACTTCTTGATATAGTGAAAAACCTTCCAATACGTGGATATCTCCAGCCTTTTTTTATTTTACCTCTATTCTCTTTATACATAATTGGGTATAACATATCTGAAGTCATATAGCGTTTCATAAAATCTCTCCCGCTGGACTTTCAAATATAATTGGATCATTAACACGATTTGGTTGAAGTTGGATTCCAAAACCTTCTAGGCCCCCAGTACTGACTTTAAAGGAGATAGAAAAATTTGCAGATCCGTTCAGGCAGATATAAAAGCATTACGAACGCAGATGAATTGAGAATCGATTGAAAAAATCTCTAAATTAAATTTTCAACCGTCTGTGGGCCAAAGAATTTTCCCATTAATAAAAACACTGGTATTATGGTATGGATAGCATCAAACGGCGATAATATTTTTCCATATTCACGGCTCGGGATGCAATAGACCTTGTCAACCTTGATGTCTCACAGTGAAACTCGTGTCATAGCCTCACCGGCTGTCGAACATTCTCTTATCCTCCCGTGCCATAGGAAATCCCTGCAGAAATGATGTGTCGCTCGCCAAAAATTGAATTTTTGGCTTATTAAACTTGTTAATCAATTATGGCTTTCCGTCGGACGGGATAGAATCAACAAGTGAATTGGTAAACATGAATGGCAGGAGAATAACAACGTCTAATGATGTTTGCTATCACCATCTTTCCCAGATCTCTAAAAAAAACTCACTATGACGCAGCGAAAGGAAAGCAATGGTACTAACTACAGCCGCTTTTCAGTCAATCCAAATGTTAGCTAGAATAGTGATGAAATATTTCCTCTAAGTTTTTTTTAACTTTTCAACTTAACTTTTGAGCTAATACTCATTTCTGTTTTCTTTTTAAAATATTTATTTTCAGTATCCGTTATTTTAAGTGATGTACAAATGTTACGGCAGACCAACTGATCGTCGTGATTTTTCCCTGGAGACTCATGAATTTTTAGTGCCAAAAACCAAACAGAATGAGTTCATCTTGGATGATTCAGAAATAAATTTCTATATCTTTTCCAAGAATGTACATCTTGCTTATCTTGCCTGTTTGCTTTCATGATCTAAATTGACTTGAAAAGACTTGTTTGTGTATATGGAACGTAAATAAAAAAATTTGTTTCGCATCTTATATGACCATTCATGGACCATCATAGCAGAAATTTAACGATCACGCAAAGAGATGTGGAATTCAGATTAAGACCGTAGGAATGCATGTCCGTTCTACTTTTTGCTCCATTACTTTGGCGACAATCCTCCTTCACAAGGTTTCCCTACTTTGTAATTCCAGCACTCGAGTAGAACCCCCCTCCCCTCAAAGCACTTAAGAAACAAATTAGGAGCCATTAACATCACAATGAATGCGTTTCTACTTCTCAGAACTTTGCACAAGAGATCTCGAAATAAGAAATAATATGAAGCCGGAGAATCTTGTAGAGAATTGCCTGGTGAACTTCCCTTCCCTGCCTTCCTGGTTGGGGGGCGGGCCTTTCAACAGCACGAGGAGCTAAGAGGGCATTATACCGCAGTTTTGGCGGCCCGCAAAGCAAAGGTGAAATTGAATAAATAAAGACAAAACAGTTTAGCTTTCAACCAACTCAAAAATCTTTAAAAATGCTTACAGTTGCTACAAATTAGAATTCATAGCCCTTCAGTTTTATGCTCAAAAAATGACGATAGATTCTGTAGGTACAAATTTCTATATACAAAAATGTAAACCTCCGCAATGTTTGTGTAGTGAACAATTGGGCCAAACAACCTTTTTTCTACTTCAATAGATGAACCTTCGCATGATTTGTTATTGTCCGTGATGGTATTACGAAGGTAATTAAACAAGTTATCCTCAAGGTCTAATAAATGTATCAATACATTTATCGTTCATCAAATTATTTCCAAAAGCCACACATAAGTTAGTAAGGGTGTCACCAAATTTAGAGGGTTTTATTTACTTGGATAAAATGGATATTTTCCATTAAATTTGAAATTGGGTAATTGGATATCAGTTGTAAATTTAAGATATTTTAGTAAACGTTTGTATGTCAGCTACACTCTGCACAATTTTACCAATTCAAGAATATTGATTAAATTGTTTTGAATTAAAGAATCATATAGACAAAATTGAGCGAATGTGATATTGAAGATATTTTAGCGTGATTGATATACATGACTGATTTCATCCACCCAAGCCGAGAGAATGTACCTTTCATGCACAAGCTTCAGTTGGCGTAAATCATCAACAAAGGGTATATGGATAAGTACAAGATATTCAACAAAGGAGAAAAATTATAGCATTCGACCGTGAAATAGACTTTTTATGAAGTCCCGTCAAATCGCACAGATATTCGGTTTTTCGGGGAGGAGGATAGATCATCAGCGGCCACCGTGTCTAACTGTTTGAGTTGAGCGAACGAAGGAGGGGTGGTGGATTTTCATTGGCCCCCTGTGGCGTGCTAAGAAACTTTCCCCGGTGCTTGCCAATTTTGAGCGCGAGTGCAATAGGTTTTCCATCCGCTTACCGGTACGAAATCCCTCTCCTCTTCGAGGGGAAACTTGGAGGGGCACATTAATCTTCGGGGCGGACCCTTCCGTTGCATTACCCCTGGGGAAGATGATTACGTTGATACCGATATGGAACCACCTCGCAACGTTTCAGCTGCGGTGGGATCCCCGAGTTATCATCAGGGAAAGCGGACCCTCACAGCCGACCGGACTGCGGGAAGTGAGCGGCAAGAAGGGGGGAGTGGACCAACCGAGTGCCGCAGAATAAATTAGATTTTGAGTTTCGCGGACTTTTCACCGAACAACCAAGTGTTAAATTTCTTCCCGCGAAAACTAACGTCAGGTCTGTGAGCGCCCTTATAGTTCCTGAGTGGTGATCCTGGAAAGTTATATCCCGCAGAACGCTCTTATTGTGAAGCATTAAAGTTACAAGAGTCACAAAGGATTGCCCACCTCCGGCGAGTCCCGAGCCGAGAAAGCCATTACAAATTCCTAAACTCCCGACCCGAATGTACCCACCAACCCCTAAACCCTGGCAAATATGAATTCTCCCTCCATGGTGCTCTATTGATTACACAAACAATACAACCAGCTATTTCTCCCTGATCTTAGGAATGCAGAAAATTCCTCGAAACCAACGCTAAATCACCAGGTAACTCCTGCTTGCCTCCTTATCCCTAAGCAAAGGAGTTATTACAAATTACGAGAACATTTGATTGGAATAGTTTTAGCATAGTAAACGTCAACAGGTTAAAAGGATGCATCCATCAATGCCCAAAAGAAAGGAATCCCTTCCTATGAGTAATTAGAGTCTCCGATGGTACAATAATAATATAATCGTATTGGCTCATTTTGATGAAAAAAAATTTAATTGATCAACATCCAACAATGGCAATAATGTGATTTAAAACAACACCTTGATAATGATACCGGTTGTAATAGTGTTACTAACCAATCCCAAGCCAATTGACAATATTATGTTATTACAATAGTACATTTATACTCTGAAAGAGCTCCTTAGGTAATGTGTAATGTCATTGCATCTTAATCCTTGACAAAACTAAAATTTACAGCTTTCCTTAAGATCGTATCATGCATCAAATGTACATAACGTATCATTTAAATTTTAAATGTATATATCGTCGCAATATTGTACCTATAACGTAATCTGGCTGGCAGATATGAGGGTAAGCAGTATTATTCAAAGAGCCTTTAAGTGCCAGTTAAATTTTTCATGGGGCAATAGAAGCGTGTATGCTTAGTTCATAGGTAGCAAAGAATCGTAAGCTTGACAGATTACAGAGAGTAAAGAGAGAAGATGTACAAATAGTTGAGTCGAGACACGAATCTTTCGGAGTAGCGAAGTATATAAATCGCGTAGTTTGCCTTTTTTTTATCAATATTTCGAAAATAATGCACATTACATTTTTCGGAAAATGAACTTAAATCAATATTGAAAGATTAGAAAGGGCTTTACTTTTGCTGTGGCTTCCAAGCATCAGTTATATTTCTAGACCGTGGTATCATTTTTATATCAAATGATAAAAGGAAACTTTTCCATAATAATGCACAGACGATGTCAGAAGAGATTCAAATATACCACTAAGCTCTTTCATGGCTAAAATATAATGCGACAATATCCAAATATTAAACTAGTTTGGCGTTAAACAGCTCATTTAATACACGAAATCATACATGCATGTAACTTAGATTACGCTCAAGTTTGGTTCTTACTTCGTGTGATACGCGTAACGTGTAACTCCTACTGTGAATTTATTAACTTTTTAAATGGAAACATGAAAATGTCTTATGGTTGAAATATTAAAAAAAACACGCCTTGGTGTTTAAAGATTAACGAAACGAAATCTTTCGATGTAGTGGGACGTAGGTAAAAAGAATAAATTCAACACAAATAGGTTTAAGGGCAAACGAATTCTGCAGATAGTTTTTCGAATTAATGCGATGGGTATGGAATACAAGAGGTTTTTTCGTGGTAATAGATTAGACAGGCTGAGAAATGAGTTTAAATGAATGTGAATAGGATACACCGGTAATAAGCAAGTGTCAAATAAGTGCTCCTACGCTCATTTGGCCATATTGAGAGAATGGGTGAGCCAGATTGAGAATGGATTCCACGTTTGTGAAAACAATTCACAAGCTTTGAAAAAAGTTTCTCGATGCGATAGTAAGTAATATCTAAAAATAAAACGATCGCATTTAATCGCATTCATAATTATATGATACCATTATAAGAAGTAGCAATTCATTACATGTGGTGTAAAAATTAGGAGAGGCACGAAGATTTTGGAGCGTTTTAATGGTAATGGTCCTCCACCAATGAAATGAAAATGGCTTTTAAATTAGACTAGAGGAAGACACACTCGAACAAGTAATTAATTAAAAGCTTCTTTAATTGCGCAGTAAAGTCACCAGAGTTGGAAGACGCAAGAGAGTGTGTGTGAGAGAGAGAGAGAGACAGCAAGCAGGATAAAGCTGGCGAAGGCTTCACATCAAAATTATCAACTGCTAACGGCAAGTGGGGTTAGTTTCGGCATAAGGAAGGAGTTATAAAACATTACATGAAGTTTACAATGGATGAACCCTATGAACGATAATAGAACAGAGAAAGGAAGATTAAATACGGTGCAAACGCGGAGCTACCGGAGACCGATGGATGCTCAGTCACAAATACAGAATAACTTCAAAGAAATAGTTATATCAGTCACTTAAGAGAAGGAGAAGAAAAGTAAGCGGACTTGCTTTGAGATATTCATTGAATGAATGATATATCTGAAGTAACCAAAGAGAACAAAAACCAAGAAAAAATTCTTATTTTTGGCTGGTCATTTTGTGGAAAGATTAATTAAAAGAAATTGCTCAATGTTGTGCAATGTAAATGGATTCTTTATGAAAAAAGAATGAATTGTTTTACAGGGGCGAGTACTTTACTGAAATTGGCAGATAAAAGCCGTAGATGAATTAATGGAGTGTATATTAGAAGATACAGGTGAGCTCATCTTCGAAGGGATGGCGAGATTAGTTGGTTAAAGAATGTCTAGAAAAGCTGCCTCATATGAATTTTCTAAATGATAGCCTATATTGATGAGAAGCGTTTTTTATGCGCATTACATGAGATATAAATCTCCAAAAATCAAATTAATTTTACGTATCTTCCCCCTTATATTCGACGCGGATGCGCCTTATCGCGCAGGGCATTCAACCTCATTTTTAATGATCCTTAAAATATTTAACGTGTATCGTTTTTTCTTAGTAAAACCGTTCCTTAAAGGAGGACACAAATAAGAATTTTAAATTTCAATCCAAACTGCAATAACTTCTTTTGTATCGGCTTAATACAGATGCGTAGAAAGTTTTGGCTCAAAAGCATACCTTACACATTATTAACTTGAATTGCTTAATATGCAAAGGTAATCATGATTTACGATTCCCAAGGGATTTTCAGAGACCCAATTTTTCCGGGCTGAGGTAGTCGTCTCACCTTGTAAATAAATATATAAGTACTGCTTTACGAAATGAAGAGTTAAACTACTTCGTTCCCAGCTGCACTATAAAAATGTTTGCGTAAATGGTGTAAATGGAGGAAGAGACTCTACCGGGAAAATCATTTAGTTTTAAGTAATAATCTGAACAAGAGACTCGAAGGCACGATTCCAACAAACTTAAAATTTTCCAAAGGATACGTAGTAACTTATCGTAAATTTATTATTCCTAGAAACCGATCATTTTGATTACTCAGTAAGTAATTACTGGTCTCATGACACTCGGTTGAACATAAAATTAACATTATCATTACAAATTAACGCTAAGTCTCATTGATGAAAGATAAACAAAAGCGACATGACTCCTGCGTTTAATACCATGGTTAACATTATGACACGTTGAGGATTTTGATTACTACTGTGACACCATTATGAATCGTATTAAAAAGCGTGATAAAGCCAAAGTATTCGAACCCTAGTTTGACCGTTCTCAATTTGATAAAGAAATACAAAACTTTAAAGTCGGTCGCTAAGACTAATTTTGGAATTTATTTATGTAGAGGTCAAAATTTAACACGGAAATTGAACCGAGTGATAACTGGCAACGCTGCTTTTACAAAAATATATGTAATTAATATAGGTTTTACTTATTTTATTAATACCTGTAAATTGAAAGTAGACATTTATTTTATTAAATATACATAAATGAAAAATAATTAAAGAAAGGGACAGAAAAGGAAGAGCCTCAACAACTCTCTAGTTCTTAGTAGCTGCACGGGTAAACGAATTCTAAAATCTTGAGTGTAATGAAGACACCGAACAACATACCACTCTAAAACCATACTAACATACATTTAAACGTCTCGTTTATTACAATTATCCCGGGAAAATAGCAACAAAAAAGGAGCAAAAGTAAACGATGTTCAGTGTAAGTGCAAGAAAAGCATGTACGAGTATAGCATGTCTCGTAAGTGGGATGAAGCATGTCCGCAACTCTCCCCCTAAGTTACAATACATGCTTACTGTAAACAAACGTTAAACTTTTTCATCTGTCTACTCCTGAGGCACGGAATAGGCAAACAACATCATTCCCCGATGCGAAATAAAATTCCTTCCGACGGCAGATGAAAGTTTGAAAAACGCACAGGGATTCGAGGAGACACGGATCCCTGGGGAGCGCGAGAGGGTTAGGGAGGTATGGAGACGCAGGGAACCGGGCCGGGGCCGGGCGATGGAGGGCGCGCACCGGACTCGCAGATGGCTGGGGCCGGCGATAGTTTGAGTTCGGGTCTCCCTGCGTAGTTGCGGGGGTGGGATGGCGTGGCGTCGCTGCGGGGGTGGCGTTTGGCGTGGCGAGGCTAGGTAAAGAGGGGGTGGTTGTCGTGGCGTGGCCGGGATATGTGATGCGGAGATCCCAGGCACCTCGGGTCGATCGATCGCCACCATTGGTTCGTAGGAAGGGCGAGGAGGGCGGGGTGGCGGCGGCGGGGTTGGAGCGGGCGGGGGAGTCTTCGAGGGAGAGCGAGCGAGCGAGGGGTTGTCTGCTGGGGTGGTGGAATGCCCGTGGCGGGGAGGAAAGGGGGCGGGGCGGATTTGTTTTTGCTTCTCCCACAACGTGGATTGGAACGGATAGAGGGGGGGTGCGCATATACTACGTGTGTGTAGAGCCCCGCCGAGGATGGAGCCAGGAAGTTAATCGGAGAGGGAGACCCGATTTGAGAAATTTATTCTTGGGCAATGGGGATGCTGTTGTACCGACGAGCTGTGTCGGCTTACTGCAAGGGCACTTATTATTTCAACGTGAGATCGATGTGTGTATTAACAGCACGTATATTTGTCCAGGGTTTCATAAAAAAATACGGGGAGGAATATGGCCGGCTCACGAAAGAATTGTATTCCTTAATATGGGAATACAATAGCGTCTCGGAAGAAAGAGTAACGCAGCAAAAATGCGCCTAAAAGAAAATTTTATGCGGAGTGATGTGTGTCGTATTATTCCATCATTTCTGATTTGTTATATTCTCTAAAACTGGTATTAATGGAATTTCTCTTGCTTACATTAACTGTAAAATTAATCTTCTTACCTGTATCTTCTTTATATATATATTTACAAATCATTACAATTAAAAGAAAATGTATTTTAATAGCTTTATCTTAATTCATTACAAAATTGGCGAGTCAAATGTTTCAACCTTATAATATACAAGTATGAACGTAGTATGAACTTAAAACCATATTTTGTGATTTCATTACAATTTGAGTCAATTAAAAAATGTCTGTTAATTTTAATATTTTTTCTGAAAGCCTGATTTTTTCCAGAAGTAATACAAATATGCAAACTTTTTTTTTGAAAGAGGAAAATTGGCGTGCATTTAGTATAAGCCGGGTTGGAAAATGCAATTTTTCAGAAAATCGAATTGCTCCACGAATTAGGGCTCAGTTTCTTAGTTTATCAAAAACTATATCTTATCATAATTTAAATTTCCTACCTTGAAAAAATCACTCGTGATAAATTTATAGCATTTGAACTACCAGGGGCTAAAATTGAATGCAACTGAATACATATTCATAAGTAAAAAATAAATAAAATGGTATTCCCTCTCGTTTTAAAAACGAGAACTAATAACTAGAACGTTTGTGTCCTAGCCACTCCACATCTTACGAGGAGATTGAAAATAATCTTTAGCAATCGAGGTTCTCATTAATTATCTAAATATTTAAGTCCTTTGATTTTCTTCAAGATTTTTTGCGAAAAGTAAACCCTCTGGGCCGCGGTAGTCCAGAGAGTAGAGTGTTGGACTATTGACCGGAAGGCCCGAGTTCGATTCCCAGCCAAGCCACTCGGGGCACTTACAGCTCCACCCAAGCTATGTGATTTTTCGGGTACCAGATCTTCCTGGGAAACGATAACCGACACAGCGAGAGTAACTAACCCCCCTACCCTGATGTGTGAATTAGATGTTTTCTTTAAATATAGAAATGGAAAATATATATGGTATTCATGTAATTAAATACGAATAGTTAGAGAAATGAAGGTAGATATCGTCGCGGATGTTGAATTCTTTCTCCATTAAAAAGTAAACGTTTTACAGTCTCTTGCTCATCGTTTGAAAATCCATCAATCGCTTACCATTTGAAAATCCATCCACTTGGATGGATTTTCAATCGGTAAGCGAGAGTACGTTAAATAAATCATGGATTTCATAAAAAAGTATGAATAAGACCTTGAGAATCCCTGTTCACGTAATAGCACCCAGCTATGCATTTTTAAATTTCAAACCGTCCGAGGAACTTTATTTAAACTGTGATGATGAATTCATAATTCAGATATACTTATTATTTCGTTGAAATATTTTTATTTTCTATAAAACATATCATAGCTGAATGACGTAATATAAATAACATAAAATAAAATACTGAATAAATAAAAATGCATATGGCATCTGAATTAATCTATCGAATGCACGCTTTAGGTTTGCCTTAACTTCCGGATTTGAAACGTACCACTATCATGTGGAGCATTTCGTATTAGGTAACTCCGTGAACAGTTAAATATTTACAAAATGCAATGAACTATCATAAATATAAAAGGAAAAATGAACAATCAAACACAAGGTCAAGATGAAATGATCATTTCGTATTCTCTGGTTTTTCAACAAACCGATGAATATGATGATGACATTTGAGCTTGGTTAATTAATAGGAAAATATCATTATTAAATCCGTATCATTTCAGATTTAAATCATACTTTCAGTGAAATAAGAATTAAAATGAAACCGATACATTGATGCAAACGCAGAGGATATTTCACATGTCTTTCCTTTCCACTGTGGCGTGGAAAGCACCTAAGAGTCGAGAAATGCGAAGGATTTTGAATAGTTTATGATAAAAATGGATAGGTGGAAAATAGATCCATGAGATAAGAAATGTCTGAGAAATAATTTACCGAGTGCTTAAGTATTGAAAAGTGTTGAAAGAACTTTTGAGTCCACTTACATATTTTGATTTTTAAAATTCGTATTAACGTCACAAATTTAAAAATTAAGATAAAGAGCGCTTTTATTCTAATGACGCAGTTAAACGTTTCTCTCGTTTTTTTTAGTTCAAACTGAAATTGAAATAATATAATTTGAAATTCCTGGAAATGAATTTGAAATAAGCCATTAATCCGAGGATATTGTACTGGAAATAGCTAGGATGGCAAGCAGCACCACCTTCGCCCAATCGGTTAAAACCCGCGCCTAAACCCTCATAATGTGACCTGATTGAAGATCAAGGCTAGCAATCATTTTACCCTAATTATTTTTAACATGCTTTGTGTTATACCCCAATATCTCAAACCGTTAAGGATAATTATCAACATTAAAAAAACATTTAGTTAAATCGGAATATGAAGAATAGGATACCTACTTGCGAGTATGTACTTCGAGCTATTTCTAGACAAGAATTTTGTTAATAAATTATTTTTTCTTAAGATTGAACGATGTTCGGCACTGATATATAAAATGCATGTATTACAATCTTTTGCTTCTCAACCAAATTACCATTGGCAGGATATGTACTCATTTACGATCACGCTTTTAGGGTAAATGGAACTATGCATACACAATTGGAAGAAAACAACAAGATCCTTCCCCTGACGGATCACCAGAAAGTGCACAAATGGGTACTTTTTATTTAATTAACCTGTATGGCTAACATATAGAAATTAAGCGAAATGTTTGGAGAAAGGCAGGGTGTGGATTGTCGGATGGATCAGGCGATCGCCTGCTATCTCACATCTCGTTTGTCCGAGCCCCGAATTGGTGTCTGGGTGTTGCTTCCACCTTGTTTTCCGATACCCGTGAAATCCGATGACAAACCAAAGGTGGAATACATTAGAGATCTCAACCGCATACGAGACATCCACTGACGTTCCGCTACTGGAGTAAGAATAATCATGCACTAAGGCAGGTAAATATTCAAATGAGTGATATTGAAGTTTCTAGAAATTGTATTTATTCTTTCTTAAATTCGGACACTCATTGCTGAATCTATTTTAAATGGAAGGTGAAAGTAAGGATTCAAAGAATTTGTTCTTTTTCCAAAGCTAAGAATTAGTAAAAGGAGCGATTTAAAAAATGGGATTTCATCTTCTCGAACGTATATATTTAGGTGCATGAAACTAGGATATATTTTAGAATAATAGACTTTCTTCTCTTGAAGCGTAAATAATTGCTCTATGGGGAAAATGTCTTTTAGAGTTATTGACCAGCGAATGGCAGATATGAATTAAGAATCAAATTCGATATATTTCCTTCTTTCTCACTTTCCGCAGAACTCAAACTTTGAACAGAATCAAAATGGCCTTCAGATACACCCTACAGATTACTTGTCACCTCAATACTAATTTCCATTGCCATACATATATATTATTAGGTAATATGTGCATAATACTAGAGGTTTAGTAGTGGTTTTTTAAAGAAATATCACTGCAAATTACAGTGGATTATACTTGTTAGTGAAAGAGAACCAGTTAACTGGTTTGCTGTCAACTTTACAGACTAATGCTGTTAATTTATTTCCTTTAGATTAAGGAATTCTAAAGTAATTAAACATTAGGTAATGAGAACACCCGTGCTATCAAAGTTCCCGACCTAAATATATTTTTTAAACAAGACTTTGTAAATGATATTTAAGTAAAGTTGGAGAATATAAGAAAGATTAAATGAAAAGGAGTAGGAAAAAGGTAATCTTTCTCCCTCTATCCACCAATGTTGGTCAGCCCATATATTTAGTTTCTCGGATAAAATTATTGAGAGAGGACAATAACCGTTCAGAATAAATAATATCTGACCTATATCATTACTCGTAGATCGGAGGCTTTCGCAGCTGTTGAGAGATGCAGAGTGGTTCTCGGGTTAGACTGCGTGAGCTGTCTATCCTGCTATATCATTGCTGCCTATCATCTAGTGCTATCTATCCTGCTATATCTAGTGCTTCTATATCATTGCTGCCAATTGGGCAAACCAAAATAGGATGTGTTAAAAACCAGAGGTAAAGCATTGGGTGAATTGCCGAGGTGAGATTCCAATGAGCATCTCTAGAATCACCCGACAAGCATGCCACCTAAAGAACTGGCCATGAAAACCGCTAAATAAAAATGTATCCACTTTCAACAATGATAAATTCATAGCTTTTTCTCTAAAAATAAGTATTAATACAGAACGGGTCTCTTTTTCAAGAAAAAAGTGCTTGATTCGAGTAGCGATTACAGCATGACCTATGCAGGATAAAAACTCCCAGACACGTTGTTACAATGAACTTAATCAAGCAAAACACGGGGTGTGACTAACATAAAAATTGTTTTGGGAGAAATTACACTCGAAACTGGCGGAATAGACCATAAACTGGTCGGAAAGCAAATGCGAAACGACCCTCTGGCGGGGGAAGGGGGAGGGAGGGGAGGGGATGCTCCGAAAGAGAAATGAAGAGATATGGAAGAGAAAGCGAGAGAGCAAGAGTGAAAGTGGGGATTTATGAGGAGGAGGTCGGCGAGAACCGCTGAGATCGACTGAGGGAAAAGGTAATACATTCGATAGACAGACGTGGGAATTTAATACGGGGGAAACGGTGACCGTGGTGTCACATCTTCCATCAAGTCCGTTAAGAAGGGGGCGGGGACGAGGGATGAGAAGAGCAGCATCGGTGGGGAGAGAGCCGGGGGACAAAATGCAGAGAGATGCGGGAAGAAAGAGGGCAGGAGGGGTTTTGAGTGAGCCAGGTAGTAAGGTCAGAGGGCGAGGGGTGGAATGGAATTCGGAAAGGGTGAGGGGAGGGAGGAGGGATGGAATTTATTCCTGTCGTAATTGAGACTGGGTCGGGAGACCCTTATTGCATTGCGTTGCCGCTGCGCGTTATTGTTGCCGTTGCGTAGGGACGGTGCACGTGATGTCAAATCTCCTCCAAAAAAATTCATTAGTCCCCCTACATTCCGCCCGACCCTTTTCCCTGAATCAATCAACCCTCTCCCCAATTCCATCAGATCCTCTCTTTCCTGTCCGTGTCCTCCTTCCCCACAGATAAAAAAACACAGTGGAATTGAGGGAAGAGCGAAGACGTACGAGACTAACGGAGTTGCTCCAGCTCTCCAACGGAAAGAAGGGGAGCGGGAGAGAGGGAGGGAAAGAGAGATTTAAAAGAGAGGAAATGAGAAAGGCGGTGCGGAGAAAAAGCCTGGGAAATGAAGACCGAGGAAGGAAGTCGGCGAGGAGAACGGGAGGCCGAGGGTAGTGAGCATTGCGGGATGGGGATGCCTGCGTCAGGGGTGCGTAGGAAGGGTGAACGGCGAAGACGGGGGATCGGAGAGCGGGCAGGAAATGAATAGGGAAGTGTTGATAGGCCGAGGATAACGGAAGGGAGGAGGGAGAATGGATAGTAAGTAGGCCAGTGACAAACGATTGGAGCATTATGAAAGTCAGGACTCTAATTTTTCGCAGTGCCAATTTGAGCATTATAATTGATCATCAAAAGAAACAGGCTATGAGACTAATCAATATCCTTGGGCCAAAATTTTCAGAAATTTCAATTCATAATTTTTGTTTTCAATTTCCTATGAGGCTTTATACAAAATTAATCGCCAGCATTAACTTTCGACGGCAACCATTGGACTGATATTTAGTGGGTGGGTTCAAAAAACTCCATCAAATTTGGCTAGGTATTAGAAAAAGGGTTGAGTTGAGAACCTTAAATCACTTTTTTTAGAACGATCCTGAATTTGAAGCACGCGGTCTAAATCCAATTAAGCTGCCGTTTGAAAAAATGAATTAAATATGGACACCGGAGTTCGCTATTTATGGCTCCGATGAGTGAGAAATAACTTAGTATAAAAACCTGAAAGAATTTTTTTGTTTCCCCTTCCGTTTTGCTTTATTTCTGGCAACGCCATGAAACGCAATCAAATACGAAACACGCTGCGTCCTACCGCTACTCATTTTGTCAGTGATTCATAGCTTGTGCCCTTTGGATGTCATCACCATCGTCGGGTCAGGAGTAACTCACAAAAAATGAGTTAGATCCAGCGCAAAAGGCGTCGGAAAAAATTGCCAAGTTAAAAGGCCACACGAAGAGGAGTAAGAGCACAAAAAAAATGGAAACAGGTTTTTAAATTAAACGAATATCACAGAGCAGTACTTGATCTTCTCGCCAAGATCAAAGTTTGGTCAAGTGTCACGATTCTTGTCGAATTTTAGATGTTACTTCATTAATCAAGTTCCTTTTTTCAGCGTCGATTACTTCAAACATCTACAATGATCATCGAGACAATGGCAATAGAAGATATTCCCTAATAGAAATTATAAATTAGCTCGGTAATCAAACTTGGAAAAATATGCAAAGGCAAAAAGAATTTTAATTCCTGAGTTTTTGTTTGCGTTCTAAAATACAGCAGATTATCCAAGGCAGTGAGGACGGGAGATACTTGAATCCTCGGATAATATGGGATGGTAATAACTGAACAGAAATTACGACAAAAAGGTAACTTTGCGATGCTTTGTCACTGTACGAAATGTGTGTATATTCAATGAATATTTTAACTATTGCAGGAATATTTCAACCCAAGGTGTCAACAAAAAGAATATAGAATAGTCCTATAATTCTGCATATTACATGTAGATAATGAATCACTCCCATGAATTGAACAATACTTTATGCTTCACTCCCACGTAACCGCACTTGATTTTATGTCAGCAATCATCTCAAAAAGCTTTCTTGACAAGTACAATGGTATCTTCGTGAAATAATTTCCTCGAGAATGTGAAAACGGTCCACGAGGACAAGTCAAGTTGAATAATGTAAAACAATATCTCTGTCTTCCTGCATCAAACAAAACTAAAGCGGCACAGCTGTGTGCGCTCACTCAATCAGAAAATTCCCTTTAATAGGCTCTGACTTATGGGAAGATTGGATCGTATATAAGCAGAGATGCGGTGCCATCCTTGCGGAAACGAGATATAAACACGAAAATGTCCAACGTGAAATTCGAGTAAATCGGTTTTCGTAGTGTTTTGTTTTCCTATTTATGGTGACCGCAAGTCTTAAAGGTTATTATTTAAGGAACGCTAAAACGCAGTAACTATTTTGCTTGTCATGCTATGATATGTACCAAAGATACTTTTTCTCTCGTAAGCCAGATATTTAGAACTATAAAGTTTATCTGTTTCAAGAAATAACGTGAGTGAGGGATGAACAAGTGCTTTAGAAATAATGATGAATACAATTAAGTTTTAAAAATTAAAATCAAACCGTGTAGTATTAGGTGCCTTTATTTCAGTTCTGGCTATAATTTGAAGAAATTCCATGATTTTCGAGACAACTAATATTTAGGGTAAAAATATGAACGATACCTAAAGAAAGCATTTTGGCACCTATACTAATACTGGCTTGAATACCACATGAAACCTCACTAACCTTCAAATCATTATTTGTGAGACTTTGTTCAATAATTTCAAGAAAAACATGAATACAGATTCTTTTAGCTCACTATTTTTCCACGTGAAACAGCTCGGGTTTAAATTCTGGCGGTAGGGAATGCTATATTTTGAAACTGATATTCTAAGTCCTAATTGAGTACCCTTTTGCACGCTGCTAGTGAGTCCTACTGTACTTCCCGTCTGATAAAATGTTACATTATGGACCCCTTAGCCCCTTAAACATATGACAAACGTCGTTTCCTATTTTCCCTTTTCCCTTCCTCCCGTCTCTAAAATTTCTCTTACCACCAAATCACTACTCTTCTTCTAATGGTGAGAATCAATTACCGGTCACCCTTAACTTCATGTTTACGACTGGTTACTTGGCACTTAGATTTTAGCAACTAATTTCGACGATTACGCAATCGTTTGGGAGATAGTTGGTTTTCCATTTAATTTTCCGCTTTAGAATAATCCATGTTAAATAGTTACATTTCAGTCATTATCATTGGCTGAAAATCCAATCCAATCAACAAATAAATGGCTTAAAAAGCCTCTCCGTTTGATTATATGTCCTCAATTCCTATTGGCTCATCCATTGCATGCTTCTAATGAGCGTTTAAAGAAATGTATTCTTTGTGCCTTCCCCCAAAGCACTCTTCTCTGATTATACCTTCAATTACGATCCTCAGAACAATATCCATTTGGGAAATTATTTCGCATACCAGTTATACCCTTGCAAAAGCATCATTACCAGCTACCCATCGCAGGACTACATTAGTTACCTCAGTCACTTTTTAGCAACATGCTTGTGTTAAGAGATCACATTTTCATTCATCACTGCAGCATCCCCCGTTAAGTTTAAAGTTCATTGTGGACCGGCTCCTTCAATTTTTATCGACTCTGGCCAGAGTTCTACACTATACGTACTCATCATGTTAAAAAATATTTCCTTATACTAATTTAATAGGCCCAGTAATGAATTTGAGCAAAATTTGTCCTGAAACTCAATACGTTATTTTTCCTGTATAATACGCAAATGAACTGATTTTTTTACAAATCACAGTAATGACTGGGAATCCAGCGTTTTCCTAGCCGGAATTTGCTGACGTATCCACGATTTCTCCCAGAGGAAAACCAATTTAGTCCGCTCGTAGATTCTGATGAAAAATCGATCGTGACCAACTGCGGAAACTTTCTTTTGAAAGGCGAGATATTCCCACTTGGGTTTCTTACCCAGAATTCTTTTAAAATGGAAAAGATTGAAAGACATAATTAACTTGAATTCCTCAAAAAATAATATGCTGAACCTCAGGAGGAATGCAACCTCATTAAATAGTGAAAGGCAAGATGAAAAAGAATAATCGTTATTTTAGTTCTTTCCAAACGTTTCCACACTCTTTAAGTTAGGCGATGTTCACTAAAATCTTAAATATTTGTCAAGTTACTCCGATGGCGGACTCACCAGCACAATCTTTTAATTGACCTAGAGTAATACGGGAGCAATGCTATATCCTGCACGTCCCTCCAATTATAATAATTATCAACTCCATATTCCGTTCACTGATGCTTCAAGCAGGGCAACATGAGATCCCGCTTTCCTGGACTTTGCGGTCGAAGAAAAACTCTTGAGATGTTAAAAAAAATATTTGCCAAAACTTTATATTAACATGACATCCATGACAGCAAGTAAATTATTAGGAAAGTTTATTTGACGTAATTTTTAATTATATCAGAAAGAAAAAGACTTTTTTCGCCAGAAAAATTCAGGGAGTTGAAGAAGGATGTCCTGAAATTTACTCAAATTCCCGTCATACACGGTTACTTATTGACGATTCCTGGTTCCCTCTTGTAAAAGAAGTGTAAAGTATCCTCCAAGGGTCTGTGGAACTCTGATTACTTTCCTGAATTAAGAAAACAACTCCGTACGGTTCATTTCACTCATCTCCATGAAATAAAATATGAGGCCGCGATACAAGGGACACAACGCAAAAAAACTCTCATGTTTAGGTATGACACTAATTATGGTTAAATTACTGCTTAAAAATAAAGATTCCCTGCTCTTTATGCCTTACATCGATTGCCTAATTTTATACTTGGCCTTTCTCTTAACATATTTCTTTTTGTGACTTCTTCCATTACTTCTCATTGTTAAAAATTCACTCAAAAGAAACTCAATTTGTTTTTACCCAATGTTTGAGTTTCCATTAAAAATGTATTTTTCGCTCACTTTTGGCAGGGATTATTTATTAGCCACCTATACATCAATTTAAGTTTGTTTTTACCTTGCGGCACCGCATTTTTATCTCTTCCGATCTCTATTACCCTACTACTGCTCACCTCCACGTGTCACAGCTGTAGAAAAATGCACTTCACTTATCTTTATAAACCTTACACTAACAACCAATCCGTTACCACTCCGAATTAGTTCTTACTTTTCCTTGTCAATTTCACCTACTATTCCCCAAGAATTTCTCGTTTCATTACTGGTAATCATACCGTATAAATAGAAATTTTGTTCTTTTCCTTCAAGAGCGTTCTTCAAAAAGTTTATTTTGATATTATCTCTTTCACTTTAGCACTTAGGTGACAATTCTTTTTGTTTCATAAATTGTATTTCGAAATTTTTTTTCGTCTCCTCCGTAAAGATAAGTACTTTTGCTACATTTGCACGCGAAAAATGATAGCTTCATTCATTTCATGGATTACCTTCTCGATATTACGTAAAGAAATAGCAATCATTTGTCATTGTAATTTATTTAAAACACTTCCGAAATATATCGAATTAGGTTTACATGGGCTGTCAAAGTTATGCTCCAGATGCACGATTTATAATATTACTTTTTAAGATGAAAAATTCCTTTTTGTAACCTAAGAATTGTTTACAACCTCAACAAAGATCTCATATTGAAGAGCACAGCTGTACATATAGTACATACATAACTACTATGTTCATTATTCAATATATTTTTACTGAACAATAAGTTTTTCCGTATATTCATATACAGGAATATTCATGTATAATACGAGACATGTTTTTTAAGTAAGTACCGTTTTGGAATTAAAAAAAGACGTGCAAAGATATCGCAATAATTTTATTTGTACATGAACGCCTGTACCTTAATCTACTTTTCTACATAATTTCCGTGAATATTGAGGCACTTGTCGTAACGTGGTACCAGTTTTTGAATACCCTCCTGATAAAATTCTGCCGCCTGACTTGTTAACCACTGCATCACAAATGTTTTGACTTCGTTATCGTCTTGAAGACGCCAACCGCCCAGGTGTTTCTTCAAGTGCAGGAACAAGTGGTAGTCGCTGGGCGCCAGATCAGGGCTGTATGGAGGATAATCTAGAGTTTCCCATTGAAATGATTTGATGAGATCTTTGGTCTGATTAGCCACATGTGGACGGGCATTGTCATGCAGCAAAACGATACCCTTACTCAACTTGCCACGTCTTTTGTTCTGGATTGCACGACGCAGATTTTTCAATGTCTCACAATAAGACGTTGCATTGATTGTCTCATTACGAGGCAGAAACTCCACTAGCAATACTCCTTTTCTGTCCCAAAAAACTGTGCACATGATTTTCCGGACAGAAATTGTTTGCTTAAACTTCACTCTTTTGGGTGATGATGAATGTCACCATTCCATGGATTGTTGTTTCGATTCTGGTGTGACGTAGGCCACCCATGTTTCGTCACCAGTATTAATTTGGTCTAAAAAATCTTCAACTTCATTGTGGTACCGCTAAAGAAAAGTCAATGCACTGCCTAAACGTTGGGTTTTGTGCAAATCCATCAACATTTTTGGAACCCAATGTGAACACAATTTCCGGTATTTCAAGTTCTCGGTCACAATGCGATACAAAACACTACGAGAATATTGAGGAAAGCAGTTGGACAATGATGAAATTGTAAAGCGTCTGTTTTCTCTCACCTTTTCGTCCACGTTCTGCACCAAATCTCCATTAACGACCGAAGGACGCCCACTCCGTTCTTCATCATGCACCTTTGGGCGACCATCTTTAAATGCTCTCACCCATTTCCTTACCATTCCATCACTCATAATGTTTTGTCCGTAAACTTCAACAATCTCACGATGAATATCGATCGGTTTTACGCCTTTAGCACTAAGAAATCGTATAACAGCTCGTACTTCACAATCAGCGGGATTCATGATTGTCAGAGGCATCTTAAACACTCAGTAAACAACGTATACATTGAAGAATCAGACTGTAATGACGTCAGTGCGTAGACAAGGGATGTAGGTAACCAGCGCGCATGCGCGGAACGCCGACCGTAGCGCTGCGGCGGCAGAATCGCAAAACGGTACTTACTTAAAAAACATGCCTCGTGTGTGTGTGTATATATATATATGTACATAGGCACGCATAAATATTCATGCTAGGTATTTGGAATAAGGTAAAAGTATCAAATTTAAATTCATGAAAAATCTCCTTTCTCCTCTGTTACTTATTGAACCAATTTCCTCTGTAGTATTTCCTCAAATTTAGAATGGCTGTCTTGAATTATATATTAATAAATCATGTAAGAACATTTGTAACTTGCGGAAAGATGAACACATTACCCCATATCTCATAGAACTCGTTTGAATGGATGCCGAAGTCAGGAGGAAATATTTGCTTACATCTTTCGTATATGGAATATTTAAATTCCGCAGATCGTATCTCCTTCTTATATTTCTCCGACAAGGGAAAGAGAGACAAGGGTGCTGCTAATGACCATTCCCAAAATGCCCTTCGATATCTTAGTGCTATCATAGATTGCCCTCGTTTATTGAGGTGAACTTCAGGAATAATTTTTCGAGAAATGAAGGAGATTCGATGATTGGCTCCAGTTAAAAGGAAATTTTATAAAAGTTATTATAAGGAAAAAACAGTGATTGAATACCTCTGTGAATGTTTGAACTATGTTCTCATACACTAAATGGTTCTTATCTTAACATTTACGAGATTCAAGTTTTTGTGGTCCTTGCACTTTCAATATTATTTCCTGCTAATCTCTCGTATTCTCGTTTTTTAAGCCAAAATTGATCTTCTATTAAATATTCTTCCGAATCTTATTCAGTTCATCATTCTAATCTACATTTTTAATGTACAGATCGTTAGTCTGAGATTTACAGTTATTGAACGTCATCTAAGGTCAATGTAACCATTTTTCACGAAGCATAATTTCCTTTACGTGGTTGTGGCAGAGGAGGAGGAAATAATTGACGTAGCAATACGCACGTTTGGTGAATATTTGCATTGACTAAAGAACCATTTACTAGTACCAGAACTAAGATGAAGGTGCCTCATTCCTAAACACAAATGTTCGAGGGTTGCTATTAAAGTGACTGAATAAATTTATAGCAATTCATGCCATGAACATTGGTTAGAAATTTATTGTTAAAAAGTTTAGAAATTCCTTATGGAGTAATGGAACGGAACGGAATTTCCAGGTATTTAAGGAGAAAGAATGAGAGCATTGCTTCATTGATTCTTACTTGAGGGCGTAGAAAAACAGGACAAAAATAAGGTAAATAAAGAGTAATGTTCACGAAAAGTGATATAAATGGTTGAAAAAGAGAGGAAGTTTTAGAGAGACATCACAGGAAGACATAAAAAGCAGGGAATATTGATAGGTCACGGGATATTGGAAACTACGATGGCAGAAAGAATTTAGAGTGTGAGGGTTTGGAAAGAGGAAGACTACAGGCATGAAGGGGGTGGAAAATATGAAGAGCTGAAAAATAGCTCAGGTCAAAAGAAGAACGGACTGGCTCGAAATGGTTTAGAAGGCGAAGGCGATGCGTAAAAAAATTCATGGACCGTCGAAAAGATGTCAGTTCACCCTTTTATTTAGAAACCAGAATGAAAAAAAATGAGAAGAGAAAATCAAAATGTGTATTAGAGTTCGTAAACATAAAAGACTTTATTATTCCGTTTGATCGAAATGTCTCCAGCAAGGGAAGTTCCCTTCGTGAAAAAAAATGAAATTTGGGTTGGAATTGAAAAGTCTGCAAGGTTTGTGAGACGATCTAAGGTCATGTTCCTTATTTCACTGGCTTGGTCCGTGGTCGGACACACCAACGAACCACCTTTTGTCGAAATTGATATAAAACAGATAACTCTTTAGAGAACATGGGCTTCGTGCAATAGGAGGCATCATTCGTGTCCAAATTCGTTTTGAACCCGCGAACTAAATGCATATTAACTAGTTAGAGCTCGCTACTGATTGTATCTGAACCGTTGCCATCCAGACTCCGGTCATTTCTATCGGCAATAGCAAGTCTCTATCTACTAAATTATGTTGGAATAGGGACACACATGTATATTCATTATCTAATGACAAATCATTTCTCCTCTCTAAAATTATCAATTCCTAAAGCGTCACATCCAGTTGGCTTCCTGTTAGCAGCAAACATTTCCGAAACATACTTCTGTAAGTCATTAAAATGTAATGAGTGTTGCCTTTTCTTTGACTCCAAACAAATGGTTTAAAGAAAAAAGGACTATTACTGAATTTTTTTGAACATACAAAAGTAAATAAAATAAATTGAAACGTTAATTAGCATCGTAGAGTGCTTATGTTTATGATTATTAGGTATTCTACCCGTTAAGGTAGGTTTTGGATGGGCACAACCGGTACAACGAAATCTCGATACATTTCCTTGTCCCTTCGACGAGACACAACAGCGACAACTGACGCTACAATTGGCTCCTCTTAAATTCAGCATACTTACTTCATCTCTACTTGCCTATCCTATTTCCTTCCTTCCTTGCTTTCCTAAAGCTCTGTCACAGTCATTTACATCCCATTGCCAATCAAAATGCTCTGCATCCATCTTTCCTGCCTCTTTTTGGTTTATCCCAACAATCCTCTCTCCTCCCCCGCCATGCGTTTAGCACTTCGTGTCTTTTACTTTCCGTTGACTTCACCCTTTCCATTCTTCTCCACACCCACATTTCAGAAGCCTCCAATCTGTACCTATCATCTTGCTTCATTGACCATGAATCCAAGGCGTACAAAAACATGCTCCATATCAAAGTTTTGACGAGGCCCTTCTTAACATTCCTCCTAAAAGTCCCTGTCCTCAATTTCCTCCTACTTTTGAAAGCCTCTTCACCCCAAAAGATCCTCCTCCTATGTCCTCACCGCCAAGAAAATTTTCGTTAAAATACCTCCCAAACAGGTAAACCGTTCCACTTGCTCCAGTTCATGAACTTTAACTCCAATACCTAACTTAACCCCTCTCTCTATCTAGAAAACTGCACAACCCTTGCCTTACTTACAACCACTTTCATCCCATACCTTTCGCACTGACTTCACAACGCACTCAGTAAGGCTTGGAACCTCTTGGCTGACTGGAGATAATAAAATGCTTAATGAATTGGCAAACGCACCTCATTTGAGCACCCACAAGCCTAACTAATATTATAAATTGTTCACAGGCTTTCATTCACATCTCCAGTTTGCCTCTTTAAACATTCTTTCGCAACCGTTTTTTTGACTGACAACCGATTTAACCGTTGACATGTGCAGGTGATAAAGGACATCCCTGTCTGAAACCTCTTCCTAATAATGCCCATTACATTACAACGATCCATTCTCCAAACTACTTCTATCTTCTCTAATATGTTCATTCATTTTGCACTATTTAATTAATCAAACGCATTCTCGATACATAAAAAATAAGCAAATATATCCTGATTTTACTCGATGTTTCTTGCTATTAACGACTTCTTTATTTCCATGGCATCACCTATGCTAACCCATTTCTGAGTCGAAACTGATCATCCCAAAAGTAATCATTTACTCTTCTCTCCTTTCTCTTGTTAACGATTCCCGTCATGCCATTTCAGCGAAATCTAACTTTTTGTTCTGTAGTCCTCACATATGGCTGGCTTCCTTCATATTTTTTTGGATAAGAACTAACACTGATCTAACGAAGCCTTACAGCAAAATTCCTCCCTCACAAATGCTAAGAATTAGTTCATAAAAACGCTCCGTTCTCCAAAAACTTTAAGTAGTTCTGTAGGAATATTGTCTATTTCCACGGCCTTATTTGATTTCAATTCTATTAATGCCCTTTCTATCTCGCCATGGAAAATGCCTGGACTTAAGTTATTCTCATCTGCATATTCTCTTTCTGCGTCTAAGCATGATGACTTAATATCACTAAAATGTAGTTCCTCAACGAATTTTTTTCATCCCTCTTGAATGTTTACGGAGAAAATCAATAATTTTCCTGACTTAACATTGATATTTTGCACAGATTTGTCTTTCTTTCCTCCTAACATTGCTTTCATCGCCCTTTCCAAGGCAATAATTTCTCCGTTCCTTCGTAAACTCCCCTTTTTCTCGCACTGTGCCTTCCACCACTCTCCTTTCGCTCTGTTTGTTCCCACCTCAGTTCATTACTTAACCCTTAATGCTTACTTCTTCCTACCTATATCTATGTATACGCTCCTCCATCGCCTCCATCTTGTATATCTTTCTTATCATTTCCTCCGTAATCCATTGCGTTCTTGATATTTTCCAATAAGTTTGTTTTTAGCTTCCGATATCCCTTTTTTGACCCATTTCATATTTCTTCTATAGTACCCAACTCCCTGTATCCAACCAAAATGCTTTTTTCTCTACATAGCTCTTGATGCTCTTTTCTTATCGTTCCGATTATTGCTTTTTCCTTCCATTTCCTAAACTGCCTTCCATGTTTTATCTTTTTGAATGGGACGCTACACTTCATTAATACAAAATTATGATTTGAATCCGCAACCGGTCCCAGGAAACTGTTCGAATTAATCACGCTGTTCCTAAAACTGTGTCCAACTCTAATGCAGTTTAACTGATAACTTTCTGATTCCCCAGACATTTTCCATGCATAAGCACCTTGTAAGGCGTCCAACCCCTCGTTGGCTCTCGTCCCCGTCGCTGTATATTACTCTATAACTATCACTCCAGTAATCCCCGCTATCCTTCCATCTCACCTCACATAAAACTAAAATATCTATATTCCATCTTTCCATTTCTCGCTTAATATTCTCAAACTTTCCTGTCCTCAACGGTGTCCTAACATTTCGAGTTCCTCTTCTAACTAAATTGGTTTTCTTCTTCTGTACCTTCTGTCCTGCTGCTGTCGGTTTTCTTTTGCAAGGGTTTCATGAGATGACGACCGCGGAAACCTTGCCTCTCCCGATGCCGAGCACGATAAACGGGCGATTGGGTTGAGTCCCGTAGTTGCCAGGACTCATATTCTCTATATTATCCATCATTATATTCTAGGGAATGATAATTGAGGTGGTTTCCCGTTGCCTCCCTCAATTATGTTTTTAACGTTACACCATCACTCAATGGCCACCCTATTAGGGTCAGACGTCTTTGCAGCCTCCTCACTGAGGAACAGACGCTGCGCGGACTATCTTTCGAAAGATAGTCCGCGAAGTCTGGCTCCGAACCTTCAACCTATCTGGCATGGGTGACCCCACCAGGAACAATTACACAGGCCTACAAAAAAAATTTTTTTTGGTGCCGGGAATCTTTGTGTTGATTTTAACTATATTTGTAGAGCTGAATCCAAATATGAAATCCGTTTTTATTTAACAGCTCTACTTTTTAGATATGGCACATCTTACGATTAGTTGTTTTAATATTTGATATATTCCGGAAAATAATTTTCAAAGTTAAATAAATCTATAAGTATGCATGGGAATATATGGTAAAAGAAAATAGGAAAAATATTACAGACTTTGTGAAACGTGCATACTTGGGATATTTTCGTGTTAAGCTTGGTGACCAAGATAAAACATGGGCACCACATTTTGTGTGTAAAACATGTACTGAACATCTGCGGCAATGGACAACAGGACAAAGGAAAAGTCTAAAATTTGGTGTGCCAATGGTGTGGAGAGAACCTGTGAACCATATTGACGACTGTTATTTTTGCATGGTAAATGTTTCGGGAATTAATTGAAAAAATCGCCACAAGTGAGCATATCCAGATTTGCCTTCAGCTAGACGCCCGGTACCTCATTCAGAAGAAATACCGATCCCAATATTTCAGACGTTACCAGATATATCTAAGGAAGAATTTGAGTTATTTGAAAACATATCTCATTCTATTGACGATAGTGGCAGTGACTACGAGGGGGTATCAACAATTCCTCCACTATTTAATCAAGATGAACTAAGCGATCTTGCTAGAGAACTGAACTTATCGAAGGAAGCATCCGAACTACTAGCATCAAGACTGCATGAAAAGAATTTACTGCAACCCAGTACAAAAATAAGTTTTTATCGCACAAGGGAAAAGGATATGCTACCCTTCTTTACTCAAGAAGACAATCTTACATTTTGTTTAGACGCTAAGGGTCTTTTGGAAAAAATGGGATTACTATCACAATATGATGCTAGCGATTGGCGTTTGTTTATTGATAGCTCCTAGCGTAGTTTAAAATGTGTACTTCTTCGCAATGGTAACAGGTTTGGCGCAATACCAATCGCTCATTCAACTAAAATGAAAGAAGAATACGATACAATAGCATTGGTCTTACAGAAGATAAAATACCAGGAACATCGCTGGGTGATTTGTGTAGATTTAAAAATGGTGAACTTTCTTCTTGGGCAGCAAAGTGGCTACACAAAATTAGGCCTAATGAAACAATTTGTAAAGGCTTTCGACAAGGATGGACCATGCTTCGGCTACTTAAGACTAAAGATGCCCCATATAAGTATTGAAAAACTTAAAGCTGGTATTTTTGAGGGGCCACAAATCAGACAACTTACAAAGGTTCCTGCTTTTGTCGAGTCAATGAATGAGATTGAAAAAATTAGTTGGATGTCATTTGTTGAGGTCATAAAAAAATTTCTAGGAAATCAAAAAAGTGAAAATTATATTGAGCTGGTAAACATTATGCTCAGTAACTTCAAATCACTTGGATGTAATATGAGCACAAAAGTTCACTACCTACACAGCCACTTAGACAATTACTTGGAAATTTAGGAGACACAAGTGAAGAACAAGGTGAAAGATTTCACCAGGATATAAAAACAATGGAAGCTCGCTACCAAGGAAGATGGGATAACCATATGATGGCAGATTACTGCTGGTGCTTAAAACGAGACTGTTTGAACAAAGTGCACTCAAGAAAATCGCGCAAAAGAAGCTTCCAATGTGTTGAGTGATGTTTTTATGTATTTTTTCTTTTCCATTTGTTTTATTGCAGTAAAAAATTTTAGTATTTGTGTTCAATTGTATTGTAAAATTCTGTTGTGTTTGTGGGTGATTTAACAGCCCTAGAAATAAATCAAGTCTTTATATTTAGTGGGTTTTATTATTAATATAATATTCCCATATCATCATGTAGAGGATTTTTTTACGTAGTAACAACATATCTATATCTTGAAAACTATAGCTGATAGGAAAAAACTAGTGTCATAATTGGATTCAGCACCCCAATTGTTCTTTAAATCAGCATTAAAAGCTCCGGCACCAAAACCACTGTTGGCCTGTGTTATCATTGATCCCGCCAGCACAGCTCTAGTGGTCATCGGAACACACAAGCCCTTCCGCCACGTCAAGGTTGTAGTCTAAGGGAGGGATATATATAAAAAAACCATAAACACAGTAATCAACCCGAAGATCGGTTTATTAGGTGATGGTAGAGCTCGCCCATGTACCAAGCCCAACGGCGTGTGAATATTCACACATCAGGGTAGGGGGGCCAGTTCCTTTCCCTGTGCCGGTTATGGTTTCCCAGGAAGATCTGGTACCCGAAAAATCAACAAGCTTGGGTGGAGCTGCAGGTGCCCAAAGTGCCTTGCCCGGGAATCGAACCCGGGACCCTCCGGTCAGTAGTCCAAGCGGTGGTCTAGTGGGTAGAGCGTTGATGATTTCATACTCGCAGATCACCTTCCTCGACGTCAAAATTTCCCTAATAAATAACAAATTTCTGTCTTCTGTTCACACTAAACCAACTAATAAACAATAATATCTCCATTACAATAGTTACCACCCCTCCCATACGAAACGCTCCCACCCTTATCCCCTCTCTATCCGCGGGCACCGTATTTGCAACCATCCCGAATCCCTTGACAAATACCTGAAAAACCTTCACCACTCCCTCCTCCGACGAGGATACCCAGATTCTCCTCTCACTAAAAAAATCCGCAAACATTCCTACACCCCCAAGCCTCCCTCAACCACAGACTCCCACCCTCTCTCAATCTGTAGTACATACTCCCCTGGCATTCAGTTTCTCAAACTCATCCTCAGAGACCTGTATCCTATCCTCAAAAATCACAACACTTCCTCCAACCTTCTTCCCAAATGCCCCTCTGTCGACTTCAAACGTCCCACCAACCTAGCAAATCTTCTGAAATCCACCAAACCTCTCTCAAAATCCCCTCCCACCCCCAGAGCCACACCCACTCCATGCCATCGAGGAAGATGTAAAACTTGCCCTATTTTCACCACTCCATCCCTCTCCACCCCACCTTTTAACTCTCTCCCATCCTTCCCCCACTCCTCCTACACATCCTGGAATGTCTATCTTCTGACATGTAACCTTTTCCCGGCCTTTTACATTAGCCAATGTTCCACACCCTTGGACCTCAGGATAAATAATTATCGAGCCTCGTGCAATACCTCCTCCCTATCGGCGGGTCTCCCCATCCCAAAACATGCATCCCATCAAAACACCCCCATCAACCAGATCTACAGTGTTTCCATTCTGGCGTCCCTTCCCCCATCTGATAACCCTATAAAATTAAAAACTATAGAAATGGCATACATATGGCTTTGCAAGGCCTATCATCATCCGGGACTCAACGTCGTCCAGTAATACGAATGCTCTGAAGTGTAACTTTGTGGAAGCGATCCATACCGGAAAGGACAATACTTTGTTCTTCCGCATGTATTTTGTTGTTCGTGGCCTGGGTTTTCACCTACTAAGTCCTGATGACGACTTTGTAAGATCACATCTGGGTCTTGGATGTTGCAGTATGTGTTGGAAAACGAATTTTTTTCTTTTCCGGTCGTGCATTAAATCCACCTCCTCCCACTCAATCCTTCCTTATTTCCGCTCCCCCCTCACCTCTCTTCTCAATTTCCCCTTCCCCAACCCTTTCTTTCACCCTTCGCCCATCCACCGTTCTACCATTCTCTCCTTCTCTCTCTCTCTCTTATACCTCAGCTCCTCTATACCCGCAGGCAGTACTACTGTTTCTTCTGAGGAAGTCGGAGTTAAATTCCATCGAAATTATCAAGAAATAACGTGTGAGTGTTCTTTTTATGTGTTCTTATATTGTTTGTGGCTGTCCAAGTTTATGTGTATGCATATAAACATATATACACCGGAAAGATCCCTTTAGTACATCACATACTAAATAAAATGAATAAACTTTTTTCCTAATTATAGCACATGGCTAAATAAAACTTTGTGTAGCTTAAGTAGGGAGTAAAAAGTAAAACCATATTTTAAGTTGAATGTATTCACTTTATATCACATATGTAAACAATACATTTGCTTGTAACTATTGGGTGAATACAACAAATATATCCCTAGGTCTGCATTGCATTTTCAAATATAATTTCAAATCTACGATACATATAGGTATGCAGTAAAATGGATTTTTGAAACGTCTCTTTTTATTGGATTTAGGGTTAATAGAAAACAACTAAATATACAATTTATTTGGTAGCATTTGCATTAAGTATCACTGTGATCATGTGATGATACGTTAATTTATAATTGTACTCGGAATGGCTGCAAAAGTGTTTGGCAAATATTATTAAAAGCTAAAATAAACTGAAAATTATGATACAAGTATTGAAAATAATTAAAGCTTACACTGTTATTAATGTCCTTCTTTTCTTAAAACAGAGATTACGGTCAAAACTGGAACAAGGAAAATTTTGAAGCACTTTTTTAAAATTAAAACCTATATTAAGTAAATATGTAGAAATATTATAAAAATAATACAAAATTATTATTAAACTGTTCTCTAGAGATATTGTAAGGTGATTTTGATCAACAAATGTTGATTAATGATCAGCAAAATTTTTCAGTAAAATCCTACCTCAGGTCCCGATAAATAAGGTCGAAGAAGCCATTCACCGTTTATCGAATGTGGTTGCCGTTAGAATAAATTAGTAATTGGTAATGTAAATGATACAGTACAGTGAAGAGGCAAGTTTTCGTATATATCCACAATGATGTGGCAAGAAAGTCATATTGTATGGCTATGTTTTAAGTCCATCACGATGCCTCACATTAATGTCAATAAATTAAATTTGAATTGAAAATAAGAGCTATTTCACTGTATTGAATAAGCATCCTATAATTTACATCATCATGCACCATTCTCAAAGATATTTTTAATATTCAACTTTGCGGAATATAACATCAATATTAGATCACGAAGGTGCACAAGTTTGAATAATGAGTATGCCGGAGGAGCTGCTAAGAATAAAATCCAACGATTCACCCCTTGGCTGTGCAGTGTCGATTATTAATTATGCAAATGGTTAGACGAGGTTGAATCAGTTTAGCCCATGACTGAGTAAATGACTTCGTGCATTGATTTCCTAAAACACACACTTACTGTTACGAGCTGAATATTGCAGGGAAATGATAATAAGTCCCTACGGTGATATAGATTTTCGAATCAACTTATTGTTTCAAATCAACTCATTAATCCAGAAATTTGGCTGCTATTGTGATACAAATTCGTCCATACCAGGTTTCCTTCGAATTTCAGTGTGAAAAGTTACCCAAGAAGGCTATTATTTTGCGTCGCATTAAATGTTCTCGTTCAAATTTTACGAGAATATTTTCCGAGGTTCCCAAAAATACTGTTTTTTTTATTACACAATGGAGAATTAAATATCCCTTCGGAAAAGAAAATTTTCGCCCGCTTTGACAGCGCTGGAGGTCGACAAAGATAAACGACCCACGGCTAGCTCGAAGACCTGGGGAGGAGTCCGAACTCTGCGCACTGGAGTGGAAACGAGAGGGAATAAAGCAGGGACGAAGGGGATTCAGTGTGAGACTTGCTCAAAATAGACTACTGCGCAGCTCTTCCGCGCATGGCATGAGTGGGAGAGAACCTGTGTTGAAGACGCGACAAAAATTTTATTTGGTTAAACCTCCTTGTTAGGCCACAGTCGTTTGGTTTTCCTTTCTCATAACAACTACTCCGTTTCGTAGGGCTGTTTGGCTGCTCAAAGCTGCGACCCATAATGCGCCTTTCGCGGTGGAAGCAGTTTTGTTTACCTTTTGAATCAAGTTATTCCCGATTACGGTCGGAAACTCTAGAACTATTTATCGCAGCAAGGAATAAATGTTCTCCCTAATTGAATACAAACTAAGAGCTCTACGTCTAATTCCTCATTTTACAAACATCTAAAAATTATTCTAAGAAATAGCTCGTTAAGAGAATTAAATATCAGCCCTCTAAAAACTTAAAATATATGCAATTCCGCAAATAAATCGCACGTAGCCTGCAAATCTTTTATATGAACAACTCGGCAAAACTAATAAACTTTTAATAAATAATATAATAATATAAAAGTTTCAAGCGACCTTCTATGAAGTCACGATTTTTAAAAAACAACATATTTTCATTTTTCGCAACATTGGTTTGAGCATCTTCCAAAATACCACAAGTTCAGAAATTTGCCTTGCAAATAAGTTAATATGCATCTGTTACCATAACGCCATGCATTATTTAAATGCACGCTAATACTTCAAAGAGCTTCTGAGATTCGACTTCCTGCTCGACAGCATTCTTTTGATCGCATGTTATCCTCTCATGACCAATAAAAATATTCCATTCAAGCGCGAGCATATTTATTTGACAGCGAAAGCTGCTGGCAAGCCGAACCGTTATGTCGCCAGTTATTCCGTTCCTGCTAATGAAAATTTCATCAAATAAAGCTGATTGCGTCATGTCATCAATAGTCTCAACTGAAAAAAATGTAAGAGCTGTACAATAATTAAATTGAAAATATTCTTCTCATCCTTTCCAAACCAATCAATAACACCAAGAGAGGGCCAATAAATCGGATGAATGGATTTAAGGTTGGGTCATATTAACCATCTAAACTGTAGTTTAAAGCCGCGAATAACTCAGAAACCCATCTCTGTCACTGAAATTGTTTATATGGCTGTATCCCTAAATGAAATTTCACAATGTCTCTCCTAATGAGTAGTGGTCAGAATTATAGTACATTTTTATTTTAGTTCATATATTATCTTTTAAGTTTACTTATTCCATACCTTTGTCATTAATAGGCTTTGCGAGAAAGGAAAACTAGCTGTATACTTTACAGTTTCAGGCTTCACTTCGTGGAATTGTTTAATGTCCATATAACTAACCGCTTTATGCTTTGAAAAATAATTGATTTACCACAGTACGCATTTCGTTAATTTTGATTTTTACTTTGCTGGGATTTTTTTTTATTTTTACTAGTGTAAGAAAATTCATTGTTCATCTACCACGATATTTTGAATGATAACTATCGGATGGAAGATCGTTACTTAAAAGGATACGATAGTAATACATGATATTTTGTAATCAAATAGGTATAGAGGACATGTAGGTTATTTTTCATTTTTTAATTAAAGTAGCTTTTTTACGAGGGTAATCAGAACTAAATATTTGCCAGCCATTTTAGGGATATTTATAATGAAATCTAATTTAAAATGACAAATTTCGATTATTCAATCTGAAGAGCTGCTAAACCTTAACTAGAAAGTATTTTGATCAAATTTAAAGTGAATCAGTGGGAAGCAAGTGGTTTTTCTTCCGAGACAAAACCACGAGTGGTTTTTACAATACTTTTACCGAATTTCCAAATATGAAGCTATGCGTTTCTATTAATGACAACTTGTCCAATCTCCATTTTTCAGCAGTTAAATTCCATAAGAAGGCAAAAAAAAATAAAGTCTCAAGCCAGATGGGATATTCCATAAGTGAGGGTAGAAGGAGCTAGCTATAGAGATATTTTTTTGGAGACTACACGAATGGAATTCGCACATTCAATCAATCACAATGCAGCTCAGTTCCTTTTCCTGAGCCACATACGGTTTCCCAGAAGGTTTTGATATCAAGAAGATCACACAGCTAGGGTTTAGTCGGAAGTGCCCATAGCTATCCAGCTTTGGACATTCCAGACTGCAATTTCAATCGTGCAAAGCCGGATTTGAACCCGATTCTTCTCGGGGCAGGACCATCGACCCATTGGGTTACTCAAATCTACTGACGACAATCATATAAAACATTCTCTCTGGGTATCATTTCTCTCGATAGAAACAACAACATATAATATAAAATGGGCGCCTTTTAAAATACTGTTGAACAATATTGCATTCTTTCTAGTACGATTAAAGGAAACATTGTGTTAAAACCTACTGAAACTGAAACGAAACAATATGGTTCAGAAAAAAAGTGGAAAAATTAAAAAATATTTTGGAGAGAACCACGTAATTTTATGAGCGCCGCAAAAACCCGGAATGGAATCGGGATATGGTTGTATTCAATGGGGGCTGCACGAATGACGCCCATAGGTGGTGACCCAGGAAAGCAAAGGTCCAATAGGGAGGGTAACCAGAAGTGGAAGGTAATGATCCGGTCTCCAAACAGTAAATTAAGCACAATGGGAAAGCGGAAGAAATGACGCAGGAAATGAGGGAGAAAAAGCAATTTGTTCCGATATTTTTTTGCAAAAATGCCATCGAGATCAAAGGAGGAAAACGCTTGTTTTATAAAGGCATAATAAGCTGAAAGAATCACATTAGTAAGGGTACAGAATCAATACAGAGGAACCACGTTTTCTACGAGGGTCCCAAAAAATGCCCATTACAACGAATGCAAAATTTGTTTTTTATTATTGCCAAGGAAATTAATTAGTCATGCGAAAATCACCGGTTAACCTTTACTCTCTGTTTACCTCAAAGTTTTTCCTCTATTCCGGAAATCTCTCCCTGATTCCTCTTTTTTATTTGAATAACTATTTTTAAAACGATTTTTAAATTTATGGAACATTTTTATCACCGTATTTCATTCGTTATTTTTTGCCTCGTCCTCCTCTTTATTAGCTGAGAATTTATCAACACTATATCAATATAGCTCAATAGCCTGGGGCTACAAAAGTTTCGGTTTTCCCAGATGTGAACAACCTTTTATCAAGGAGGAATCTTTCGTAAAGGGAAAAATATGTAATAATTAGTGCTTTTGAAAAATCTTAGTTATCCTACAATCAGCTGGTGTGGTAAATTTAGGCTTAGATACCTTCCAGAAGTGAAGGACACGAGTGCTCTAGCGAAGAGCCCGATAATACACCCGGGCATATAAATTCCTGCAAACCCGTAGTAGAAAATTCCCAAGTATTTTCAAACCTGGAAAGGAACTGAACGCCTTACCCTGGTATGTGAATTTCACTTGTTGTGTTTAGTATTGGACGAGCTCTACCCTAAGAGCCATACCCTATCATTTGGGTCGATAACTGTGTTTATATATATATATACACAGAAATTAAAGCATAAAAGAGGGACTCACTAGTTCTCGAATTTTCGGTGGTGCAACCACCTTTCTGTTCTGCGAGTTCTGTTCCAATTAGGAACAGAACTCGTAGAACGCAGTTCTGTTCCTAATTCCTATTGAGAAAGGTGGTTGCACCACCGAAAATTCGAGAACTAGTGAGTCCCTCTTTTATATGTTTTAGTTTCTGTGTTTGCTATGACTATTTAGTGTATATACATTATTGTGCACGTTCGTGGTTTCTCCAAGAAAGTGACTATATATATATACACACACACATTCTATGTGAATGAACATATATATATATATATATATATATATATATATATATATATATATATATATATATATATGTCCATTCACATAGAAATAGAATAAAGAAAGAGGATAGGAACACACATGAAGGACTAACACAGGAGAGGTGGGGAAGGCGGAATCAAGCAAACCACGAGTGTAAAAATATTTCCTCGACCGAGACTTGAACACCGGATCTTTCCACTTGCCGGGCGGATACTCTAACCACTTGAGCTATCGAGAAAACCTAATTTACAATGAGATCTGCGATGAATATATATAAATATAAATATATATATATATACATTTTATCACAACGCATCAATAAATAAAACTAAAATCACAACATATTATATATATATATATATATATATATATATATATATATATATATAATCACAACGCTTCGTCCAACCTTCTTCGTAAATGCCCCTCTGATACCTTTAAACGGCCCGCCAACCTATAAGATCTCCTTAAATCCACCAAGCCTCTTTCCAAATCCCCTCCCACCCCTAGAATCATACCCACTCCTTACTTGCGAGCAAGATGTGAAACTTGCTCTATTTTCACCACTCCACTCCTCTCCATCCCACCTTTTAACTCTCTCCTACCCTTCCCCCAATCCTCATGCACATCTCAGAATGTATTCTATTTTCTGACATGCAAACTCTGCCCGGCATTTTACATAGGCCAGTGCTCCACACCCCTGAACCTCAGGATAAACCATCATCGCGCCTCATGTAATCCCTATTCCCCGTCCGCGGGTCTTCCCATCCCAAAACATTCCTCCCACCACGACATCCCCTTCAACCAGTGTTACAGTGTTTCCGTTCTAGCATCCCTTCCCCCATCCGATAACCCTATAAAATTAAAAACGATGGAAATGGCATTTATATGGCTGTGCAAAGCCTATCAACATCCGGGTCTCAATATCGTTCACTAATTGTAGAGGGCTGAAGTGGATAGGTGTGGATTTGTTTCATGCGGGATAGTGGGATATTTCGTTCATCCGCATATATTTTGTAATTCTTGGTCTGGGTTTTGGCCTGTCGTCTCCTGATGATGACTTGTGAGTTGATACCGGGGTTGTAGATGTTGTAATATCTGGCGATGAATTATTTGTTTTCTGTGTCGCTTGGAACTATTTCCACATCCTCCCTCTCATTCCTATCCCATCTCCGCTCCCCTCTGCCTTCCCTTCTCTTCCCCACTCACCAGTCAGTCCTAACTAATCTTCCGAGGAAGACGGAGCTCGATTCCGTCGCAATTATCATGAAATAACGTGTGAGTGTTCCTTTTATGTGTTCTCATGTTGTGTTGTTGTCTATGTTTTTTTATTTGACACTTCCATGTTACATCGAAGAAATCAATGAAATATATATATATATATATATATATATATATATATATATATATATATATACTTATTTATTTATTACATATATATTTTTAATGTTTAAAAATATACATGTGTAAATATGCATATTTTTAAATATTTAAATGCACATGTACAAGGTTTGCCTAAAAAGTATTAGTAACAATTTGTTCCTGACGCGTGCATGAATGGCTGAATTCAGATCGTCGGTCAAGTGTGCGCATGATAGTAGATCGTATTGGAGTTGATAAGATGACCGTGTACGCCATTATCTATGCTAAATTTGGCGATGCAAAAGATCTGTGCTAAACTCATCCCGAAGTTCTTGAGGGTCCCGAAGGTCTTTTCCTGCGAAACTCAACTCGCACTCTGTGTTCATGATATAATGAACTCCGGTGAAAGTAATATTCCAGCTGATGTGATATTCCTAGAGTTTAAAAAATGTTTCAATGAAGTCCCTCAATGTAATTAAAAAAAGAGTTATTCCCTCCCTATAAGTTACAAAGTGAAACACACCAAAATCGCGAGGGTAGATTTCTTTAAAACTTGGGTGTAACAATTACTCACGATCTGTCCTGGAGAAAGCACAAATGAGAAATAAGCGGTCGTGCTAATAAAATATTGGGATTTGTTAAAAGAGTGCTGGGCAAATGCGGCGAAAAAGTGAAGGAACGATGTTTTCTTGTCCTAGTCAGACCCCACCTAGAGTATACTGCCAGTATATGGGATCCTCAACCGGCAACCGGCACCAGAAAACTATGCCCTATTCCCAAAAGTAAAATCCATTCTCAAAGGGCACTATTACGGAACCCTGTGCCGTCAAAGAAGCTTGCTCGCGTACACTTAATGACCTTCAGGAATCAACCTATCAGATAGCCTTGGAGTCATGGAAAAGCCGCTGGCAAAAGTGTGACGACGCTAAAGGCATGTACTTTGAAAAATTTTGATATATTGTAGTATCTGAAATAAATCTGGTTTTCTGAAACTTTTTATACAAACCCTAGAGGTATAAATAGATATGCAAAAGGGTACCTCTTCACAGAAACAATTTTCCCCTTTTATTTTACAATTTCATTACCTTTTCCGTTTTACAGTTTAAACTTTTACAGTTTTAAACAGTTAAAAAATGTCGTGACCATATTCTTAAATCCAGTACTTTACCTAAATTTATCATTATACATATTTAAACCTACTTAAAGGAATACTCCATGAATGCGTCTCAAATAGTCACTCGTACAGAAACATTAATTAAGCTGCTACCATATTAAGCCACTCAATAGAAGGACATTGAACACTTAAGTACGTATTAAATCTTTAGCTATTAATGATAGGTATGAATACTGACAAAGAAAAACAGTGGAATGATTTGCTTGACGTTCCATTCAACTGTTATCCCAAACTGGATTTTCTATTATCTCTTTCATGTCTCTTTTTGCCTCCAAGTATTATGTAAGTCAATGAAGAAAGTATAAAAATTTATTGATCGAGAAATGTAAAATTAAATAATAAAGTTTTATTTGAAGATTTACTCGTATTTAAAAGCTATCAACGCTCACCACATGAAAATATAATCGAATGTAAATCACGACTAGATGTACACACGATTGATTAAAGAATGAGTCCTCAAAGATACAAATGGATGACTTCTAAAACCTCAGATATGTTTTTGAAAAAAAAATAATTACAAAAAAATAAAATGGCTATACTCGCTCAGAAACTATTTGCGAATGTTTTTATTTCGGGCTGTCTGAAAACTAACAGGAAAGCTATTTGGTAGATATTTTCCCCCTTTTCACACTTCACACAGTTTTCGAACTTTGAACGAAACTTTACACTTTGTGTTCAAAGTGTCTTTGAAATTCCTTCCACTTAAATATTACCCAATTAAAAATCATACGTCAGCATGCTATTGCTTTAGTACCTTTGAAATAATTGAATCTAATTTTGCTCACGGTCTGGTATTTAGATACGTTTATGAAGGAACAGCGCTGAATTCTGAAATTTCCTTATAACCATGGTTTTCCTACAGTTTTAAAATAATATTCATTGTTTTTTTGCTGTCTTATAAATGAATATTATATTCTATCCTGCCGATGAAATATTTCCGTTGTTCAAAGTAATTTCCAAAATAATTTAGTAAAACTCAATGTATGCATGTATAAATACTGAGAAAGACTACTGAGGAAATATTAAGTTTATATTTACAAAAATACTACATACTTTACCGCTTTGTATTTAAAAAACCTTGAGCATACCAATATGAATCAATTCATTTTGAAATTTCATACTTCAGCTCGTCGAGTTTAACTACCTGGAGCTCAATTTCTATTAAATATCTCACTAAAAATCGGCAGAATAGCTGACAATTGTAAAAAAAAACTTAAATTTCACATGAAACTAAAATGCTAAGAAATTCAGATGCAATATCAATCGTTGAATTTTTTTAATCTTAATATTTTCTAAATATTATTAGATGAAAATGCAAAGGTATGGGCAACAAACTAAAATATACGGCCACTTTATCAAGCAACATATCGATGTGCTTGAAAATAGTTATGCCCTTTTTACCTTTACTTGAATAAAACGGTGAAGAGTAAATACTATTTTACTTAATATACTTAAAAACAAATCGCAGAATATGGACACGAATAATACAGCATGAATTAATAAATGGTTTTTTAACGTATTGCGTCAAATATTTTTATTTTATTAAATGTAGGAGGGGGTCCCCACACTTCCCTGCGATTATCTTGTCCCAAGTAAATAGCATGGCTCTATTATTGGCCATCGGAAATTTATTTTGAAAGTTTGATTGATATTTAGTTATTAAATTTATTATTTTGTTAGTTGTAGAGAGAAATGCTTAATCGAGGCATCATAGGAAAATACGGTATGCTTCAATTTTCATCACCAAATAAAAAGACCTTAGCCTTTTGTGTTTACTTAGTTTTTAGTAAGATCGTAGGAAAGGAGAAAACCAATGATTATGAAAAAGGGAGTAGAAGCAGCTGTATGAATGTTTCGGTCAATTAAAGTGAGCATCTACGAACAAAGATTTATTGAGAATATTGAGACCAGGAGTACATAAGCAAAATATTTATTTGGAGTAACTTTGCTAAAATTACTATAATGCGCAGATCTATTTCAATTGCCGTGTTATTATTCTCAAACCAAAAAACGTGCTGCCACTTTTGTAGAGTGGATACGAGATAAGCTCCAGTTACCAGCATGAACGGTTCTATTTTTAAACTTTATTTAATGCATTCAGAATGGTATTATAGGTAAATGAAATTTTGAAGAATTACGTCAGGCACCTCACGTATGAACATTTTACTCATTATTTTTATTGCAAGACAAGAGTAGAGCTAAGGTGTGACACAATCTTCCTACCCAAATGAGATTTGATGGGCATCTAACCAGTAAAGTGCATTAGCGCTCTCAATATTGGTTTCCTAGTATCCACTGGCCCATTGTTTTTCCAATAGTGCGACAAAGAGCAACCATGGTTGAAGAATTGGCTCGGAGTGGAACGATGGAAAACAATTGACACATGCATGAAACAAGACTAATAGAATGTTTAAATAGATTTTGGAAATACATTTTCTTCTTTATTCCCCAGTTTTTGAAACTATGGAATGCTAAATTAAAAGTCCTATCTGTTTTGCAAAAAATACTAGTTGAACTAATTTAACAAAGGCCCTCGTAGATGTGAATATTTGTTGCTAATATAATATTTATTATTTTTTCGCACTCGTGTGCGAATATTTAGCATATTTTTCTTAGAACTTTATGCCTTATTTTCCTTGAAATAATTAATTGTTTAAAACCTAAATGTCTTACGGGTTTTAAATGTTTGCTTTATATTCCCTTTGATCAATTCACCAAATAAAATTTTTGACTAAGTTAAGAAATTATTTTAAATTCGGCAACTACATTTCCACCACTTTAGCCAGAGAATCATTCATTTTTCACTCATTCATTCAACCATTTTACGGTGAAACTCCTTCGGATTCTGTTTCCATTGTTACAGCTGAGAATTTTTTACTCATATTTTCCGTTTGTATGAATTCTTATATGATATTTATTACCTTTGCTTTACCATACCCTGTCAGGTTTCACCAGGAAAAGTGCCAGATGGTGTTTGGATATTAGCTATTTTTTGTCATTTCTAGAATTGATTGAGAAATTAAAAAAATATACAATACAAGAAAAGGGTACTTTTAAAGTTTCGTCAGCTCTCAGAAACGCAAAAGATAAGGTGTTCCCTTTTATTGATAAATTCTCGAATTTGTGGAGGAAAAACATGTTCAACATTCCAATGTTCATTCCAACTGAATTTTACGTTTCCGAATTATAAAAGCTGTACGGTGCAGCCACATTCACTTTCCGAATCCATGTAAATTTAGTAATATTTTTAGCTACACTCAGAATAGCATTGATTTAATTGATGTTTCAAATAATATCACTTAATTTAAAAAAATATTAATAAAGAAATCTCACGTCAATGAAGAGGATGACTTGAGTTTTAAGTTCTTTCAACAAATAATTGAATGAATATACTCTAATAAATATGCAGATAGATAAATGCTCATACAACAAGCAAGTTCCTTAAAATTTCCGAAAAATCGTCTCAGTCCAAACGCCTACTACGATGCTGATTTATTGGACAAAGCCCATATCCTTTAATCTAAAAATTTGATACATAATGGAAAATTCATTTTTTGCCTCCTACAATTTCCGTAGGCTGAATTTAAACTAACGGCTTCTAAAAAAACGCTTTAGGAAAAAACATTTATCGAAATAGCGAGCAATTATATAGTATTGACATGCAAAACCTTCACGTACCCTAAGTTTTGAAAAGATTTATGACTATTGTTGCTTTCAGGGATGCGAACGAGTATCCAAGGGGAACTTTTGGAAACAACACTTATCGCAGGTTCGCCGAATATATATCCTGCTAATATAGATACCGATTTACATTTTTATGGTCTGCCACACCACTCTGATAATATCATTGGACTGAATCCAACAAGGTGGCTTTAAAGAACCGTTGAAGTATACAATATAAACGTATCCCCTTCTTGCCAAAGAGCTGTATTGAATGAGCATGCACGAAACTATTCCTTTTATCCTGTTATTTATTTGAGTGAATTATTTACTTTATCCGATTTTCCATCCTTTTCTTGAGAAAAATAATGAGTGGACTGATGTAATCGCATCCTGGTGAATAGCTCAACCTAGATATCGACCTCCTTGGGTCTTATTTGCAGGCGAAAAATTTAAAGCACGGGCCGCCGTTAAAGAAGCTAATAAAAAGGACAGTTGAACAGATACACACTTTCAAGAAAACAAATGAAAATCAATGGGATAAGAAAGGAGACCATGAATAAGTCTGAACAATTTTTCGATAAATACGCTACTGGATCGAGAGCTACGTTATGATACAAGGAATATGAATCCTTGAATTGGAATTTTGAGGAACCCCTAGTTAGCATGCACAAAATCATCTTTTATCTAAGCAGAAAGATTTGAAAGTTTCGAATTAGAACAAACGTTTTCAGACATCATCTCGACCAAAATTTTGTGCTAATTTAAATCAAATATATTCAGATTTAGGAAGGACTGATTAGATGGACTCTTAGAATTGGAGTTCACATCTAATAACTCAAACATTCCGAAGCAGGCTGAATGCAACACGTAGAAATGAATGCTCATGGTTTTAAAAAATGGTTAGTTTTCCGACGAATGAATCGAAACTGACGGGATTAGTCTTTACCCGTAAAAATTAATTCGAAAAGCTAAAGAATATCTGCTCACTTCAACTTCTAACAAAGTTTACGGAATAAGGAATGAACGTCTGAGGAAAAATTTCCGCAGTATGAGAAAGAAATAAATCGACGTTTTAATTCCACACTAACAAACCGTATAGTTTCAGGCTTAATTTTGTTTAAAATTTCCATATTGGAGATTAATGATAATTAACAATTGTGATTTCCATTATACTCTTACAATATAGTGTAGTGGAAATCACAATTTTTCATTATTATCTCTCTCCAATCGTCGCTAACAAATAAATTTGGAGCGAATGAACATAAAAACATGACGCAAGCATCACTCCGCGTCGCCAGTTTGAGGGAGCGGAGACTCCACTGGAAGCGAACTTTCACAAGGCAATCTCGCGTCTACCGTGAATTAGGGAGTTGGAAGAAAAGTTTAGGGCGCTCTCCGACAATTATCGCAGTGAACGCTTCTGTCCAGAGAAATAAGTGCTTCAATTGGCAACCTATGCGGTTTCCGGTTACGCTCGATGACCACATATCCCGCTTGCTTTGGGAGGACCACGCGGGGGATCGAAATAGCCACACCCACACCAGAAGACGTCTCCGGCGATCGCGGCAGCACCGCCGGCGGCGCTCTCCGTGGGGGCACCCGCCCGGAACCAAACCCAGAGAAACGGGTGAGGCGGCTAACACCCACCCACCCACTCACACACCCACCCTCCAGCGCGATCAATAGCCAACTGCCTCGGCGAGATTCGAATCTTCGGGAAGAAGACACCGACTGCTTCGCGCTACGCTCTGGCGGCGGCTTGCGCACGGGCAGCGGCTACGGCTCATAGGGGACGACGCAGCCCCATCCGATCCATCGAGTTGCCTTTTTGTACCAATGTCCGTTCCCTCCCCCCTCCTTTCCGCGATCCACGTCCCCAGCACATTCTCCCCGTCCAGTCCACCCCCCATCTTTCACCCCCTCTCCCGCTCCCCGAGGAAAAGGGAGAAAGGCAGCCCTTGCCCGGAGGAGAAGTCCGAGCGGATTATTTATCTTTTTTCGAGAAGAAAACGAAATGCCCCCAGAGTTATGGGTATATACGTCCCTTCCATTTTGTTCTTCCGTCATGGTCTTGCCCGCAAGCTGCCCGATGAGGTAAAGGCTTCGGTTTTCAAACTTCCATGCAAGCTTTAGCCGCACCAATTACGAATACACATCGCAATTTCAGATGCAACTTTGTGGGATTTATACGAGTATGACTTATGACAAAAAAAGTTGTCATTTTTCGTTGAATCCTACGAAATGTATTGTCAACAATGTATTTCTAATTTTGGTCGCAATAGAAATATGTCAGTTTTCAATCTTGGTCACTTCAAAAGAAGTCATTATCACAGAAATAAAATATAATGGAATCCAATAATGTTTACAAAATGACACCTGAGACCCTATCCTAAATTTCTAAAGAGTAGAAAATGGCTGGTAGAATGAATAGTAAGGCCATTTTTTACGAGTTTAATCCTAGGCTCAATAAGTAGATTAAACTAAAAGTATCTAAGGCTACAGGTTTTAATGCAAAGTTTCAATTAAAAAATAACTACTTTGTAGCGTAATATTCGCTGCAAACAATATAATAATATATAATGACCAAAAATTGTTCATCAATAGTCGAATGCGAGATCTATATTTGGGTGGATTCCCCCATTGGAGGCTTTATATCAAAATCTATACAACCTTTAATCCTTGGCTTAATAATATGTATATGTACTTTCATTTTAAACCAGGAGCCTGGTCACCTAATACTAAAGAGAAACAAAAAATACATGTAAGTTCATGAAACTAAAACCACCATTTTTGAGAGTCCTATGAACTTAAATAAAATACCTCCCAAGTCCAATTTCAGGGAACATTTTCACCTTCGTCCTTTCTTTTCCTACGATCGGGTCCCCAATTTAACGCGGATAACGCAATTTTATACCAACTCGCAGGAAATCCAAACTACCAAGAATGAACCCGTTTCAGCGTTTAAATGAATCACCGTCCTTGATTGTATCATATTCCGCGGTAAATAATAATTTAAAGGATGCTTATAATTTAAATTACGTTCAACCACAACCCTTTGGGATGTATATTACGAAATTTTCTACAAGATCTGAAATGGCGTACTCACTCGACCTGTAATGGTCTGTTATTAATACCCTTTTACTTAGCAATGCTATTTTTTTACCTCCAACGTAATTAAATACGTAGAATTGGAGGAAAAGCGGTGATAAACGAATAACTATTGGGCTTCATCAACTTTTACAGAGCCTATGTAAAATTCAATTTCATGATTTTATTACATATTCAATACCGTAATCGAAGTATTTTTCATGGGTTAATTCCCACAACTTAAAATGCAGCTGAACAAAACAATTCGTGGCTTGAGAGAAAGGGAGGTCGAAATGATTACCTCAAGAAGACGTGCAGTAAAATTTTCCTGTAGCTCATTTAATTTCCACGAGGGGAAACACGACTAGCATTTCGTTATTTCGACGAAAGAAGGGAATCGAAACATTAAGTAAACAGGTAAGCCAGACGTTAATTAAATCCCACAAAATGAAATACACCAACTCAATTAAACAACAGTAATTAATCCAATTTTTAATGAAACCATAAATTCCCCGTCACTACCCTTAGCGCATGAAAATTTCATATTCCGGTCTCGCAGCGCAGTTGGATTGTTCCAACGTGGCAACGACATGGAATCCATGGCGTCGCCATTACGGCCATTGCCCCAGAAGGAAAACTTTTTAATTTAATCAAGAACTTAAAGTTAATTTTTCTCCGGGGGAAACTGTCTCCCGGTTTCCGACAGGATTATACCAGAAAGTATTCTGAGGAACACAAACTTTCGATTGTGATGAACACGGAGAGAACCAACTCCCTCAAACCCCCGTCAGTGAGCAGCGAAGCGGTAGACCGTCTGCCTACCACGCATCGAAGCACATTTTACTCCCCGATTTTAAAACAAGGGCACACCCCTCCCTCATGGGACCTTCCCAGGGCGAGAGGTGGATCGGGAGCGAGCTACGTAATGGGAGCGACCCATGATCGAGTGAGTGAGAGGGAGGATGGGGGGGAGGGAGGGAAACGTCCAATCCCAATGCAGACATGGCAGTGCGCTGTTGTGTTTTTTCCATCCTTCCCACCCCCCTCTAACAACCACAAGACTGAACCCCCCCGAACCGTTAATCCGTTTATAAACAATGGAAATTTTAACTGCACGGTTCAGCCTGGAGGACTCGACCGTTCGATTCCGGCTTGAAGTAATTGCTCGTTCGATTGCTTCGTTCCTGGCTCCACCGCTTTGCATTTTGATGGCCGACGGGAGAGAAAGGGTTGAAGCCACGACGCAGAGCTCCTTCCACCCGATGGGAAGGGGGACTGGAGGGATTGAGAGAGGTAGAGGAACGGAGGGGAGAGTTTTAAAGGCGAGGGTGGAGGGTGGGTGGGCAAGTAGGGGATGAAAAAGGGCGGTCGGGGGTGGAAGGAACGAAAGGGTCGACCCCGGGACCTGGGGGGGGATGGTTTGAGCTTATGTGGGTGGTTGGGGGAGGGAAGAGGTGAGGCAAGGAGGGAGAGAGTGGGAGGGAGACAAGGAGATGGAGGGCCGAGGGTGAGTATTGGGGGTTTGAGGCGGTGGGATGAGTTTGCCATTGGAGAGGAACGGGAAACAGAATTAGAGAGAGGACTGGCTGGATGAGGAGGATTTTGGGGGGGTTCAGAGATTCCCAGTTCCAAGCCAATCGAGGGTGAGTTTTCTTCTTTTATGTAAGCCTTTGCAAGCGATCCCCAGGAAGAGCCCGCGAAACGTTGTTTTTGCAGCGGAGAGAACCGAGGATTAGGCGCCTCGGCTCGCTCCCCGGCGATTCCGTCGTCATCGAATCGGAGTCCGAGAGCGGAGATTTCTCGTCAGAATCCCGGTGCTTAAGGGGTAAATGAAAAAAAGCATTTAATCCCATTTCACTGCTTTAAATTTGTAGTTTTATAACTTTTACATCTCAGGTTGAGCGATATAATTTTAGTAGATATAATTTCGTGAACGACGAAATTATGCAAAACATATGTGAATTGCGAATCTAATATTATAGATATCAAATTGAAGAACGCCCTTCAATGACTCCGAGGAAATCATTTGCAAACGGATACCTTAATTTAAATTGATGATGCTTTTATGCACAAACATTTCCGCACCTATTGCTGAAAATGTCAATCACCAAATCACCGGAACCGAAATACCACATTCACTAAGGCTACACATTTTAGAAGTACTTCCATTCCATGGGAATAAGTAATCTAAATGGGCTGTAGAAAGAGAGACGAAAACATGGAAGATCTCCACGATCGAATATGTTTGGCAAACTTGATGGGTATTTTTTTAATTGGGGGAATGATTTGGGATAATTAGTAGCAATTCGTAAAACTATCTAAATTTATTATCCACAGTGATAGAATACGGCATGATAAAAAAACGAAATTGATGCTTGAGATAATGAGCCGTAGTAAAAAAAACTTTCGAGCGCATTCTCTAGTATTCGACGATCGTAACGAAAGCGGATCCTCTTCGCAAGTTAGATTGGACTTTTAACTTCCGCACGTTAAAAGCATCCAGCAGTGTGGCACTCAGAAACGACACACTTAGCGCACTTTCAGGGAGGACTGACCCTCGGAAATACAAGGCGAGCGGCCCCGCCCCCTTTCTTCCCTTCCCATTTTTCTCCCGCCGCCTTACCCTTTGTCCTTGCGGGAATTCTTCTTCTTCTTGAAGGCCTTCTTGACGCGGAGCAGGAGGAAGGCCGCACGGTCGATCGTCAGGGCACTGCCACCTCCGGAGGCCTTCGGAGTGGGCCCCGGCGGCCTCTCCTCGCTACTCATCTCGCGCCCCGCGGTCCCCTCGCCGGAGAGAAGGACTCCTTCAGGCGTCGTCGCTCTTCCTTCTCCTGGAGGAGAGCACGATGCCGCATCTCCTCCCGCGACGCCGTCTCGGGGCAGCCGCCGACGGCTCGCCGGCGGGCGCGGACATCATCATCCCACCCTCGGTGGAATAACTCCGGCACGGGGTCTGCTTCGAACTCGAACCAATTCCCTCTATCCTCGACTTTCTCGCGCTCGGCGGGCCGCACTCAGCCGTCGACGATACTCTCTCTCCCCACTCTCCTCCGTTTCGCTCCTTCGCACTGGCGCGCCACTGGGCGGCCCGTCGTGTGGCGCGGGGCGACGCTCGTCCGAGGGGCGACCCTGGCGCCGCACCGATCGATTCGGGAACCAACAAGCGGCGGTGGCGAATAAACCGCGAGGTCTTAGCGAGAAAAAGTTGAAAGATGGAGCGGAGGAGGGCGTTTGAAGGAAGCGGAGATATTTCGGAAGCTGTCGGGGAAAAATAAATGAGCGAAAGGGAAACGAGAGATTAAAGAAGATCGACCCGGACCATTGATAAGGAAGAAGTAATAAAAAAGTTATTTTCTCGCATTTCATAGCCCGATGCGTTCCATAAAGCCCTGGCCTCTTAATCTGCAGAGTGACCCAAAAAATTAATGCTATTTTCTTTGATATATCTTCCACTCCGTTTATGGAAAACTGAGATTCAAGACGCATTCCCATAATCAGGTGGGAGATTCTTGTTGATGCGCATTGATTAGCAAAATGAGGATTAGTCTTCACTAACATTATTTACCATCCTGCTACCTCATTACTGTTTGTGATAGCTACTAATTACCTCGAGGGATTTTTTATAAGGTGTATATGAACTAATTAAGCCAATAACGCTATAGATTATTTTCTATCTTGTCTTTCATCATATCATCCTTATTTTTTCTTCCCCTTGATTTCTGAGACCAAAATGCCTAATATAGTTTATAATAGGAATTAACTTTGGATTAAACCAAGGGCGAGAAGTCGGTAACGCTGAAGTGATAAGAATACTAATTTTAGTAAATATTGGGCAGGTTAACAATTGCATATAGTATACCTCGTATTGGAATTTCATTTTTCCTCGTGAAAAATTCAGCCAATAAATGTGAAAATATCTGAGTTTGATCTGAGAGACTCTGAGAGACTGTACAGGTATTTGGACGTTATAATGGGAATAATATTGGGAATTAAAAATTAAAAAATTTCAGAGAGAATAGTTTTCAAATAGATGCCATTTTATTTTAAAGAAATTGCGCACAAAATAGATGCCATTTTATTTTAAAGAAATTACGCACAAAATAGATGCCATTTTATTTTAAAGATATTACACACTTTCCCGCAAGAATCATGAATTTCAAAATCGCCAACCGGTGTCAAGGAAAACACAGTGACGTAGTGGTGTTTCGAAGCGGCTAATAGCCACTGCGTCTATGCTTCATTCTGTTCCACATTGCACATATTTCTTCACTTTTGTTTTAGGACTGCTTTTAATTGTTGCCTTTACTTGTTTTATTGTCATACGAGCACATAATTGCATGCTCTTTAAAAACTAGCCTTCCGGAATTTTGATCGCATACTAATATATCATTTTGGACAAGGCAAGTATAATAAAATCCCGGAAGAATTATTTTTTAAGTAGCAGTATTCTGCAAGACCTGAATATAAACTAATGCGTACTATTGAGTTGAATCCTGTTACTTTTTTATGCCGAAAATGAGGCACCAATTGACATGAACATAGGTATGGATATTAACATAACGTGTTTCACGGTAATATTAAAATGTTGAATCATGACATAAATGATGGAAATCGTAGTCATTTATCGAAAAACCGTTTTCAAAAACGCCTTCAGCCTTCGGCACTTGCATTTAATTTCATATTATCATAGTCAGTTAAAACATACGATCGCGAGAAATGGTCTCCTTCCACAAGAGAGGCTAAATATCATGAATCTGCCAATATATTGTTTTTCTCATATATAAAAACTTCGATAATACCTCCTGCAGTTTAAACGTTTTCGTTACACAATTAATCTTATCTAAAGTTATATTTTTAGAACTAAGTGTCAGTCATTGACAGAAGGAAAGTACGGAGTATGGCGAGTTTTACCTGAAAGTTACCCAAGTACGAGATGTTGCTAGGAAGATTCATGTTTCAGTTATTTCGTGAATATATTATAAAGTTGGACCTATGAATATTTGAAGAATTTCATAGGTAAATTGTCCTGCACCAATAAAATTGTAAGAGAATATTATTTTAAATTTACGAACCTAGTTTAGCGAATTACAAAATATTCCTTAATATTTAGAAAAGTAGTTTTTAAGTTTTCACTGCACCATTTAAGATAAATTATTTAGGAATAACTTGTAAATAGAAATAAGTAAATAAAACAATCAGTAAAACCATTACACAAAAGTCACTATGAGTCAAGTATTACGGAGATCTGCTCAAGTTTCAAGCTAATTGGTTCTTAATATATTTGCCATTCGTTAGTTAACTTATTTCTAATTATTTTTGATAAAATGCACTATCTGGAATTTTGATGCCTAAAGGCAAAGTACATTGGTATGAAATATTAATTGATGATTCTAGTGGATGTTTGGTGAAATAAAAGTCCCTTGAATTATTCAAGGGCTTAAGCCAAAACTGGAAGTAAGCTTTGTGGTTTGTTCCGTAGCATCTTTGAGAATGAAGTTCAGCTTGACTTTGTGAAAGTAGTTTTAATCTCCATTCCAATAGAGAGCAAGGCAGTAGAATATGAGGAACGTGGAGCAGTAAGTTGAGTGTTGCATGCTGAAAAGTTTGTATTGGGAATCATCAAGAAGGTTTTGTGAACGGGTTAACCGACTACTACGACAAAGAAGGATTTGGAATGAGAAAGGGGATGGCAACGCGTGATGTCATTCCCATTATGAAAACTTTAATACAAGTTAACATTAAACAGTATCATCGATTATGTAACCTTTGAGCGTTATATTCTATCTGCGTTGTAGTGCCCTTCAAGTAAGCAATATTTTTCGCAAATACGGAGCCACTTTTTGCCGATTCGGGTACATGCGATTCATCGCTTTAAGACCCACCATTTTAATGCACGAAAAATGCCGGCAGGAGGTATAAAAAAGAAAGCCGAAGATCTATTGCCAACGTCGATGATAACAATTGAAAAATGAATACATTCCATCTATACCTTACCCTGCAAGCCTTCACAAAGGTGTGAAACAGGAAGGGTTAGGCCAATATCTATTACTGTAGTTGACGATTACAGGCAATCAGTATTGGTTAATTTTCAGGAAGTTCAACGTGGGGAAAAGGATTCCTTAATCTGCTCTGCTCGGTGAACAGTTTCCGTTTAATTCTCGTTGAGGTCTTGCCAACCAAATATAGTGGAGGGCTAGAATTATTGCATCTAATTATAAGCCAATGTTCAAATCATACGATTTTTATTTATATACTCCTTCCAAAGGCTCCAAACTCAGTACGTCACATGAATGTTAACGCGATGCCTTCTTTTCTTTCATAACCATTTTTCACCAAATGGGCAGCATTTCCTTCGCTCCTTGTTTAAGTCAGGCCCTTCTACACACGACACCAAATACTCGATGCGTACTCATGGTGAGATCTAATCAACGTAGAAGAACAGCTCACCTTAAATTTTTCATGGTTCAAATCTCTCCCCACTTTTCATCTGATGAAAGTGTTTCTTTAATGGACTTCTGCAACCGTTTCCAAGGTGTTTCATTCCAGTTATGTTAGATGCTAGTGTGCCTCGTAAGTACTTGGTTTGCAATATTTATATCTATCTCTCTGAACATATATGTAAAAGAATTAATTATTTTATTGTCCTATAAATGCATTATTGGAAACTTTCACCTTAAAATGGCAACTGTACTCCCGATACGCATTAATATTATTGAGATGGCAACAAATAATTCTCACATTCCGCTATTTACCTTATGTAGAAGATTTATCTCGGTAGATGACTGTAACTTGCGGCGAATAACCTAACGCTGTGGTTACTTAATGAGTGATGCCAACGATGAAAATAAGAAAAAGTGGAAGGAAAGGAACTGACTATGCTCCCCTGTGGACGGCAAAGGTGACTTTGAGAAAATCAAAAGGAATAAACTTTTAGGCTGAATTTTATACCTGTAAAGTCAGTCCTTCTTTATACACATTGTCCTTTTTGGCAAAAGTGACCCCGACATGACATGTTTTACGCATGACTTCATACTACATCTTTTCCTTTTAGAAAACTGGATATTCTTTTTCCAAATTTCCGTCTAACATTCATGTACATACGAGTATACTTTCTTGTATACTTCGTTTTGCTTATGAAATTTATTTTTGAACTGGGTTTTCATTTTCTGGAATATTTTTAGCATGAAATAAAAATGAATAAAAATTAAAGAAATTTTAAAATATTATGAAAAAAAGGCATACCCTTCCGTTTTTTTTGTATTCAGTATTCCAAATAGTTCATTTAATTTTCATTGAAAGTTATCATAACTAATCAATTTATGCAAATACATAAATAAATATAAATAAAAAGAATAAAAATATACGTTATCGGCTAATAACGTGACCAACCAAAAATAGAAATTTTATGCGGAAAATAAACGAACATAAATGTAACTCAAAGAGGTGAAATTTAATGGAACAGAGGCATGATGATGCTCTCATCAACGTCTTAAAGGTGCAGAAATTACTTGAGAAATAAATATATTTGGATAATAAAATATAATTGGATAAAAACAAAATGGATCTACAGAGTGATCTCAAAAAACAAAATCCCCAGATTTGATGGAATATGAAATGCATATACTGTCTCAAAAAATCTTAAAAACTAACTCAAGTTGGTTTCAATAATTTTCTTGTGTTTTTCAGAGAATGTTAAATTTGATAATTAAATAAAAATGAACAATGCATATACGAGTAGCTGCTTACTCTCGTCGGACATCGTGATATTAGGTTAGCACTAAAGACACATTGAAAAAATCTTCAAGTGTACTTTAGCATAACAGCACAGTGAAAAAGAGCGTATTTCCACCGATCCGATTACTAAATGAGAGAGTACCAAAAACGTTTAGCACTGAAACAATAAATACATTGAACTCTTTTAAGAGTACGTCTGAGCACTCAAAGAAATTCATGTATGTGGATAAAAAATCTAAATAAAATATACTTTTGAATTTAGAGCTAAGATACAGCTTACCATTAATTTAAGAAAACCAGCAATCTTCAATAGATTTTTTGCCACGGATTAACTTGCTCAGTAGTTATTTTAGAAAACGCCATCTATTTACCAAAATCCTTTCCTCACCTAAGTGCGCCTTACGCAGTGCGCTGAGATTTTTTTTAGTCTCAAAGCAGCCTCAAATATGTTTAGTTTCCGCCAGAAAATTGCTCTGTAATAGTCCATGCCGCCTTATATTTGATTTATTTTACTTTTATGCCCTTTATTTAACCACTGTCTCTTTTCTTACGGTGACATGAGTACATAAGCATGGTAAAAAACAATGCTTGTTGATTAAAATCTAAATGCCTTCGATGTCTTTTAACCATAAAGTCACAGTTGCGTTAGCATAACCAAAGTTTATGTGCTCACAATATAGTATAAGGCTAACTTTGTAAAATGTTCTTAATGCAGTCATGGTAGATGCTCAAATAGTAGGCACAAGCAACTGAGAAAGTAAAGTGGATTCCGTTTTTTCGTCTTTCACTTGCTAAGTAGTATGTCGGTGTATTGACACAATGGTTTACGAGTACTGTGTGACATTACGAAAAGTACCGAGCGGAAATTTAACAAGTGATTTTCAATTCATTTTCATTTCAATATCATAACAGAAGGAACACTGTAACGCTTGATTTTTATTATAATAGCGAGTGCCAATATTCGTCCATTCATCTCGCAGCATTATCCCTACGAAGGACAGTGGTACTCTGGTTTTGATTATAGTGAAGGGCAAGAATCTTAGGCTGTGGAATTTCTGAATGGACATAAAAGTGGACTTCGTGGACCTTCGACCGGAACGTCTAATATGGTTAAAACCCGATCAAGTTTTTAAAATTGCTGAAGGAACGAACGAAGCGTATGGATTGTAGAATATTTGATAATTTTAAGTATTTTCTATGCTATAGTGTGGAGCAGTGTAGATATGATAGGAAGACAAGTAGAGGTAAATAAACATAGTAAGCACATTAAGCGATGGGCAGCATTGTATATGAGTGCCGAAAAGAAATTGGATTGGAAATTTGGGTGAAAAAAAGGTAGAGAGAGTAGCATTATTTCTGGAGTTAAATTGCAGGCCTAAAAACGCTTGGAGCGATATCATGTGTTACAAAACCTGGGGGGCAAAATGATGCTCTGAAATTTCGTCCTCCGCCATTATATGCCAAGTGAACTCCGTTACTGTATATCCCTGATTTAACTTGTTTTTTCTACTCGAATTTCCAGGCGCACGGAAATATAAAGCGAACAAAGTTAATCCAGCATTTAAGTTGTAGTAGAGAAATGAAGAAATAGACGTCTTGTTAGGAACAGATGTGAAATCAAAAATATAGGGTCAAAACCAGGCAGAAATATCATTAATTATTTATTTATACGTCGGAGAAGAGGCAAGAGAAGCTTGAGAAGAACTGGAAGCGGGTGGGAAACTGATTAATACAGAATTGTGGATTAAAATTTAGTCAACCTCCTTAATTAATACTATAATTAAATTAACTAATTCCTGTCAGTCGATTCAAGGGCTCGCTAGTTTTTGAGCGTGATGAGGCAGAATCAATATGATACGTTTTGAATGTAAATAAAAAATAATAAAATGAAAAGATAAACTTCTTTATAATTAGGAAGGCTATAAAAAATCCTACTTGGAGGAAGTAAAACAAAACGGTTGAAATTATATGCATGGATTTTGATGAAATGAACTTAGCTTTACAAACTGAAACGCAATGTTGAAAATTATTTGGGTAATCAACTTCTTTCGGTAACAACGTACAGAATATGAGCCAATTAAAAATTAAAATTAATATTTTAATGTTCGAAAAATTTATTCTCTTATTCACCTTAAAATTTCATAAATTATTGCTTATTTTCTGTTATATGACACAGAAATGAGTCCTAGCAACTACGGAACCCGAGCCGCTGGGCCGTGTGTTGTGCTCAGCGCCGGGTGAGGTAAAACTTTCGCGGTCTTCATCACAAGAAATCCTTGAAAAGCCTTGAACGACAGCCGTAACAGAGAAGAAGACACAGAAGAGGATATGACCAGTTAGTATAGAGACTTGAAATGTTAAAACCATGCTGTGGATAGGGAAATTAGAATTTATAATGCGGTAGATGGAGGGAGACAATATAGATATGTTTGAACTGCACGAGATGAGATAGAAAGGCATTAGGGATATTTGGAGCGATTATTATGGAATAAATATTAACTGGAGGGAAGGAAAATCAACGATAAGTGGCAATAGCTTTGAACAAAGAGGTAGAAGAAGCGTAGGAGACGGTGCAAATGAGTAATATCATATTATTCTTTAGAAGTTAAAGCTGAAACAACGTACTTGGTCATTATTCAGGTCTACATGCCAACAAGTAATCACAGAGAGGATAAAATAGGCAGGGCATGCAATCAATTAGAGGAAATAATTGCGGGTGTTACTGGAAGGAAACATTTGATAGTTATGGGGGATTGAAATGCGGAGGTGGGCGAATGATGAGATGAGAGTGAGGTAGGGCACAACGTTTAAGGAACAGAAAATGACCCTGGGGAGAAAGCAATAAAGTTCTTCGAAGGAATGGTTTGATCATTAAGAACACTTGGATTTAAACACCACAATGGGTTTAGGAACGTTAATACATGGAAAGTACCCGAGAATTCAAAAATATGTCAGACTATAATATGGTTAAGCGCACATTTAAGAACAGCGTGATTAATTCACACAGTTACCCAGGAGATGATGAGGATTTAAGTCATAATGTAGTGATAATGAAGATTAACATAAGATTTAAAAGAATAAATTAGGGAAGATGGATGAGGAATTGAAATGAAGAAATATTAACCGTGACGAAAAAGATAGACCCAAAAGACAGGGGAAAAAATTATTTGTGGGCACAGAAATTCGGGTGCAGTAGAAGAAAAATGAAAACATATCAAGAAAGGGATATCGAAAGCCACAAAAGAAACTATACGAACTTACATGTATATATATATATATATATATATATATATATATATATATATATATATAGTAGAGAGATTTAGAGAGGCATATAGTAGAGACATTTTATTTGAGATTCAACTTTTGAACGAAAAACATGTCGTGATGGAAGACGCAATGTGAGGATATGGAGAATTTACTAAGGATGTGTGAAAGAGTGCACAGTACAAATAGGTAACAATTCTATCAAGAAATAAGAAGGAAAGCTACGTACACAATATCTAAAATACGGCAGTAAAATTATTAATTAAATCAGAGTAGATAAAAAAAATATGGAAAAAATATCTAGAGGAACTACTTAGTAAAGATATTAGATCATAGATTTTAGGTCTAAAAAGAGAATATGACGTCGTTAGGGACAGCTAAGGTCCAGGCATAGTTGACGATGAGATTGAAAGGGCATTTAGGAATTGAAATCAGATGAGGTTGTGGGGACAATATTCCCGCGGAACTTCTTAAGGGTTTAGGAAAACGTGAATGGAAGAGTTTTTATGGGCTAATTCGTGGCTTTTACGAGGAAGGACTTTGGCCGAAAGATTTCGTCACATCAGTCAGTGTTAGTTCCCATCACAAAGAGGGTAATCAGACATTTGTGAAGATTATGGACCAATAAGTTTGATTTCGCACGAAGCTAAGGCGGTACTTAGGATCATCAATAAGAGGACGGAGAGAAGGGAAAACAGCTATTTAGGGAACGATCAGTTTGGATTCAGAAAAGGGAGTAGCGCACCTTATTTTATAGCAGTAATGAGGTCACTAATAAAAAGAAATATTTGGTACAATCACGATATATTTGCTTGTTTTGCATATTTCGAGGAGACGTTTGATGAAGTGAGTTGGAGAGAACTAATGAATATAGTAGAGAATATAGGAGTAGATTGCAGGGATTGATAACTTCACATTACATGTCTTGGACTACTCATATGGGATTGTCGGATGGAGAGACAGGATGGGCCGTGTTAAAAAGAAGAGTAAAATAACGGAGTCCATTCTCAACCAAGCCTTTCAATGTAAACCTGAAGAAAATGATAATAGGGGTATAAGTAGAACTGAAGATAGGAATGAAAGACAGAAATACAATCGGTGGGGTGAGGTATAAAACTAGTTAAGTTGCGGATGATCAAGCGATAGTTTGATAATCATTCATGGGGTTGCCAGCAATACTAAATGCATTAGAGAATCAGTATGGGTGGTATGGGATACAAATCAATGTATCAAATATAAGGAACATGAGGTAGTTTTAAAGTAAAGCGATGTTGAACAGTATGAAGAGGGAGAGGACTTGAAGAGCAGTCAGGTAAAGAGGCCGCGGTCTTTATCACACGAAATCTTCGAGTGGAATATTTGGTTTTTTCTTGTTAGGCGAGGCTAGGAAATGTAGATATGTACAGTCTATGCTCATAAAAAACCTACCTTAAAATAGTAGGTTACCAAATATACACATTGACGCGTCGTGGTAGAGTTCAGATAAATTCTTCGGTTCAGGATCGAAGAGTCTCGGGGTCAAATTTTGGGCGCTGCCTTTCGATAAATCCTTATAAATACGAAAAGTGATGCACATATTTTAGCACAAAATTTTTGTGAAAAAATTAATGTTGACACATGGTAAAGGAACTGCGCACTCTTCTTAGATGCAAGAGAAAAGAAGACGGGATAGGGTGGTAGAGGAAGAAGTTCGAGAAAAACTTCGTGATTGATAATGGATATATTAAGATGCTAAAAAGATGTCATAGATGATGGAATATTTGATTGCACGGTCGGAGGAATACCCGGGATACGACATTAAGGACAGGAAGAAAGGATATAACTTATGAATAGTTGAATCAGTGAGTATCAAAGGACTACATCCACTACTAATTCCATTAACATTATAGTAGCAGCTCCTTAGGTCAGCATCTGTGTGTATAGTTGTGATAAATCTAATGTAATGATATCACGCATGTAAAGGTGTTCCAATCAAAGTTATTTTATTAACTTATGATGAATAGTATACTGCGCGCTTCTGCATAAACATGGAGAGAGCCTCATCAAAATATGTGTCTGCAAAATGTTTTCTCGGAGAACTTTTGAAACCATTAATTTTATGTTTAACGATATGTTTGATGCGCTCAAAACTGAAGTCCTCGTGGCACTTTAACGATTACCTATGTTTTAATAGCTATATTTATAATTTTAGTTGAGATACTCCTATTGAGAATTATTTTTATGTTAATTTATTGCTTAAGGTTTGTTTAGGATGAACAGACTAACTAAATTATGAGATAGCGTACCAACCTACACAACAATAAACCCTTCTTCAATTCCGCATACTTACTTGCTACCTTCCATCGTTCCGTTCGACATATCCATTTTTTTCCTTCCTCTTCCTCGTGTGTATCTTCTCCCCTCTATCCCCGTCTTCAATATTCCGTCACCGCCTAAAGTACCTTGAAACTATTATTCTTGTCTCATTTGTATTTCTCCATCTACGATACATCTTGTATTTCCAAGCCTATTTACCATTTATTTCATGTATACGTTGAAAAGCATATGGGTCTTATTTAGACTTTCTCCCCTGCCCATGCCGGTTTTACATTCTTATTGCATGCACCTGAGCAGTCTTGGATATGTGCGAATTCCGAATACTTCATCCACTCCCCAGTTTGCTCCTGTTTTCTGCAAAAAAATCATTAAATCTACTCTATTTACTCTATCGAACTCCTTTTTGAAAGGCATGAAACAAGAAAATAAATCCATATTGTTCATCCCCCAAGTAATCACTTGCCCTCTCCTCCATTTTTATTGATAATCTAAGTACTACATCATCTGCGAGACAAATTAATTTTATAAATCAATAGTCACCACGAACGCCTACTTTTTTGGGATGAGAATTTATACTGATCCAGCTAAATCTTATGACCAAATTACTCCCTCATGAATGGTACGAATGAGCCGATTAAAACCCTCCCTTCCACGTTTTCCTAAACCTTTAATTAGTTCTCCAGTGAGGTTATCTGCCCCCACAGTCTTATTCAATGCCATTTCCTTTAATATCATTTCTTTCAATAAGTATACGATGAAAGTTAATGGAATTAAAATAAAGTTGCATCCACATACAGTTTTCGATACGCCATTTTTAATATGTTTCTTGCCTTAATGTTTAAACCGATCCAAATAGATGTCTTACATTTATTATTAATGTTAAACGTGTATCTATAGCAAATTAAACAATTATTTTTCTCTGCCACCTTTGATTGGAAAATTACTTGGAGTAAAAGTGTCAGCACATAACTTCTACTTCTTCTCATTGCATTTCTTGTAGACAAAATACCAATTCCAATCCATACTTCAATGTTTTCTCTAGTGCCGCCCAATTTCCTTGAAACTTTTCTTGTATAGGTGTCTTCTATAGAAAAACTTATATCATTAGCACGCCTTTTTGAACATGCGTTGCAAAACTTCTTAATTCATGGAAAATCCTACCTGCCAACAAAAATCAAACGATTCTCGGGAACTTGTTCAATAGAGATTCCTACACCAGCATAAAAAGTACCAATATTGAAATAAAAATTTTGATTTGAACAGACAGAAGATGGCTTTCCTCGATCAGTGGTGTAAAGAAAATTCTGAAAATTTTAAAATAATATTAAGCTCCTCCTCATTAATGCATGATCATTTTGGAATATGTTTTAAGAAATTAGAAGCATTAAGACTTTGATCGATCTTGTAGCGTGACTGATGTAGAACAAGCCAATCACCAACTTGGAAGAAATGGCTTTCCAGGCTTCTCTGATTTCCCCCAACCGACTCTCGTATTAAATAAATTAACTTCATTGCTGCCTTTTCTTTCCCCGTATCAACAGGAAAAATATTTTTCCCCTTTTTTCACACCTAAACTTCCCTCGAGGGCAGGGCTCTTTTATATTCTTAGTTTTTAAATTTCCTCATTTCTGTCTCATACTTCTAGAGAAAAAAGTTTAAGCTTGCAGACTTTTATACCTTAAGATACCCCGAGAAAGAATAATTACAAGATATTAATCTTTAATTAATTTAATCATAATCTAATTAAACGCTCAAACTCCAGTTAACTCTCTTTGGGAACTCTTTCCTCAGATGCATAGTTATGGACCATTTGGTAACGAGTAAATAAACCCGATTTTTAAATTCGGATTCGAATAAGAAAGCACTGAAAAACGTAGTGACCAATGGGTTAAGAATCTCTTTCGGCATATAATTTCAGTAAACGGCAAACTTGATAATTCATTAAGCCAAGGAATGCCAATTTAAACTATGGGCAATTCTCATTACGTCCTGTGACCGTGAAATTTGATACACTAGCCAATTTGTTTATTTTTAACTAAAAAATTATAGTAATTAAGCCTCATAGAGTTATGAAAATTACCAATGAACATAAATAAAACAAAAAGCAAAACATTATTTTGTTTTCTCACGCATAAAAATACGATATATGCTCTAAAGGAAACTTAAACAATAAAAAATATGCATTGTTTGATGAAACTTTTGATTCCGATTTGATTTTGTTCACTTTTAATTCCGTTAATCCTCTGAGCGCTCAGCATTCCTGCAGTCGGTTAACACGGAATCCTTGTTGAGACATTGTTTTCATCGACTTTTATTGGCTGTACCTTGTAGGTGGACAAAGTCACACTCACCATTTACAGTGTGGTTCATATAATATATATATATATATATATATATATATATATATATATATATATCACTTCCTCCACCGTTTAAACTCTGTCTTAATTCCCTCCACCTCCAATCTGCTTATGGCCACCATCGACGTCACCTCCCTCTATACTTCTATTCCCCATGCAGAAGGCCTATCCTCCCTCCGACACTATCTTTCTCTACGCCCCCCACCCCAGTGCCCCTCGACCGAATTTCTCCTCAATCTCGCCACTGTCGTCCTGACCAAAAATTCATTATCTTTCCAAAACTGCTGTTATCTCCAAACGAAAGGCACAGCGATGGGAACGAGGATGGTGCCATCGTACGCCAATCTCTTCATGAGCCACCTTGAAGAGAATTTCCTTTCACAGCAACCCTTCCAAACTCTTTTCTGGGTCCGCTACATTGACGACATTTTTATGCTCTGGACACACGGCTCTGAGTCTCTTGACAATTTCTTATCGGCCTTAAATTCTTCTTTCACTGTTAAATTCACTTCTTCCATTTCAGACTCTACCATCACCTTTCTTGACACAGACATCTCAATTCACAATAACAAATTCACCACTTCAGTACACATCAAAGCCACTAATCATCAACAATATTTACACTATACTAGTAGTCATCCTTCTCATACCAAACGCTCAATTCCCAACTCTCTCACTATCCGTGGACATCGGATTTGCAACACCACAGCTACCCTCAACAAATACCTCCACAATCTACACCATGCACTCCACAAACGCGGTTACCCAGAAAAGCTCCTACAGGATAAAATCTACCGCTCCACCCGACCACACACACCACAGAATAACAACCCCACATCTGACGCTGGACTCAACCTTTGCACAACCTATTTCCCCGGATCCCACAGACTGAAAACCATTCTCAAAGAACTTTATCCTATATTACATGACAATGACGCGACCACATCCTTACTGCCCCAATGCCCCTGTCGCTTACAGACGATCAGCCAATCTCAGAAACCTTCTGAGATCCACCAATCCTTTGGCACCCCGCCCAGACAAATTTCCACATATTTCCCCTACCTGCAATCGCCCCCGATATAAAACATGTCTGCTAATCAGATCTGCCCCCCTCTCCCCACATCCCCTCATTGTCCCTTCACCCCGTTCCCACGATAATTCCCTCTAAAAAAATATTATCTATCTTTTGTCGTGCAAACAATGCACCTTATTCTACATAGGCGAATGCATTACCCCCTTATCCATCCGAATGAACAATCACCGCTACTCATGTAATTCTGCTTCACTCTCTTCTCTTCCTATCCCTTTACACGCAAGCTCACACAACCTATCATTTGACGAATGCTTTTCCCTAACAGTTCTAGAATCCCTACCCGATTCAGCCACCAACATAGAGGTGAGAACTCGCGAATCCGCATACATCCTATATTTCCGATCCTTTAAAATTCCCACCCTTAACCGCCATCTTTAATTTCCTTCCCAACAGTCCCTAAACCTTCCGCCCCCCCTCCCCTCCCCAGGCACTCTTCCCTCAAAACCTCTCAGTCTGACCTGAAGAAGGCCTCGGAGTAGGCCGAAAGCTTAAATCATCTACCGTGTGAGTGTCCTTTTACGTGTTATCTGTTTTATTCTGTGTTCTATTGTGCCGTCCAAAAGTTATATTGCTCTCGTGAGTACTTCCGCATCATCGATATATATATATATATATATATATATATATATATATGAGAACATGACGTAGAGGAAGATAGCTTAGGTCCAGGCATACTCGACAATGAAATAGAAATGGCATTAAGAGAGATGAAATCAAATAAGACCGATGGGGGTTTACAACACTCTTGCGAAACTACTAAAAGATTTAGGAAAATGTGATGGGAAGAGTCATGGACTCATTCGTAGCATCTATGATGAAGGAATCTGGCCGGAAGACTTTGTGAGATCAGTGGTAGTTCCTTTTCCGAAAAAGGTAAATGTTACCTCACTTGTGAGGACTACAGTACAATAAGTTTGAGTTCCCATGCAGCTAAAGTGGTTCTCAGGATCAACAGTAAAAGAATGGAGAGCAAAGTAAATCATTACTTAGGAGATGATCAGTTTGGATTTAGAAAGGGGAGAGGTAAGCGCGATGCCATTGCAGTAATGGGATCACTAATCGAGAGGAATATAGAATACAATCAGGACGTATTTGCCTGTTTCGTAGATTTGGAAAAAGCGTTTGATAGAGTGAAATGGGAAAAGTTAATGCACATATTGCAGAAAATAGGAATAGATTGGAGGGACAGGAGGCTAATCCGCAACCTATACATGTCTCAGACTGCTCAGGTGCGAGTGGGGAACGGAGAGTCCGGATGGGCAGTGTTAGGAAGAGGTGTAAGGCAGGGTTGCACATTATCACGGGTGCTGTTCAACATATATGTGGAGGAAATGATTAAAGAGGCATGGGAAGAACTGGAGGTAGGAATGAAAGTCGGAGGGGAATTCGTAAAATGGGTTAGGTTTGCTGATGACCAAGCATTAGTTGCTCAGTCAGCCAAGGGGTTGCAAGCATTGCTGAGTGAATTGGAGGTTCAGTGCGATAAATATGGGATGAGAATCAACATTAATAAAACAAAGGTTATGCGATTTTCCAGAAAGAAAAAGGCTAAGCTAAACATTAAAATAAGAGGGGAAAAAATAGAGCAGGTAGAACAGTTTACATATCTCGGAAGTGTTTTGGACCAATACGGTCAAAGTGGTAGGGACGTAAGAAGAAGAATTGCGCTAGGCAAGGAGGTTTTCTCAAGGAGGAGGGAGTTGATGACGTGGACGTTGAGTAGGGATGTTAAGACAAGACTCGGCGCGGAAACGTGGTCCCTGAAGTAGGAGAATAGACACAGATTTGAGGCTTTTGAAATGTGAGTGTGGAGGACGGAGAAGGTGAAATGGACCGAAATGGAAACAAATGAGGAAGAACTAGGTATGGTGGGCGAGAAGAGGGGTTTGTTGAGAGAAATCCTAAGGAGGCAGGAAAAATGGTTGAAGGGCGTATTGATCAGCAGTGGGATGCTGAAAACTGTAATGGAGGGGAGAATGTTAGGCAAACGAGGGAAGGGCAGGAACAGAATAGGGATTTTTGACGGAATGAAGAGAGGAAGGAGGTACACAGAGATGAAGAGGGACTTGATATAGAGTAGGTTGCTGGATTGTGTTTTGTTAGGAGTCACAAAATATTTATTTGGTAGTTGTGTCCTTCTAAAACCTACCTTAACCGGTAAATTACTTAATAAGAATAATATGTTTTTAAAATATATTTTTATACACACACGTGCATTTATGTTAAGGCAATGACAAATTACATTTAGAACATTAGAGCCGAATATTGGAGAAAATATTATATAGAAAATAATGGCAGTGTAAACCATATAATAATTGAAAATTATCAGACAAGTATGCAAGGAGGTTCTTTCAAGAGATCTTGGTGATTAATGGAGAAATATATGGGTTTTAAAATTATCGCCCTCCTACTATTTACCGAAAAGCCTATCGAAAACGTTTATAATGCTCATAAAGTATGTTTTGCAAATGGATTCGGCCTCTGAAAGTTTTATATAATACTTTTATCGTCAGAATGCCGAAGTTTTTACCTCAGGCAGGGGGAAGATTAGCATATGGGTTTAGGAATGAAATCTGTTAAATTTAGTTAAAAGAAAAACATTCATTTCTCTCAAGCAAATATCGGCAGGATACCTTATTTCAAACATTCGTATGTCGTCCTTAAATTATTTGATTTGGCGTCAAAATCTCACCTTCAATTAGCTGGATGTACCAGAATTAAAAATAGTTATGTAAATAATTCATCTTGAGAGAAACTTTAGACAAGATTTAGCCAGAAAGATAGAAACATAGAGAAAGTACTCTACTAAATTCTTGATCTATAAAATGTAACACAATTTTGCGATGTTCAAGACAAGACAACTAACTTTCATTGCAATAGTCGTGTCTAAAATGGCGCAACCGAGATGAAACTGGGCTCTTCAACATCCTCAGATCCTCTTAATCTTCGATTTTTCCAAAAGGAAGTAGTTGAGACTTCTTTATGAAATGAACAGAGGGAGAAAAGCGCTGATATAGCAGGAAGAGAAGATCAGAAGCAGGGGCTAAAGGGGAGTTTCCAGAGCCTTGAATCACTACAAATCCTCCTTCACTGAAAGAGTAGAATTTTTTACGATATTTCGCAATAAAATTTCCGAACATAACGAATCTCACTTATAAAGGTGGCTGCAGAAAATTAAAATATTCAAAATGTTACTGTCTTTCTAAATATGAGACCAAAAGAGGGTCCACCAAGCTTAGAGAATTTTATTGTTTGAAAATTCTGGTCCTGGTTAATTATTAGAAGAGTAAATAATTAGATTTTTAAGAAGGAGATTAACTAACTTCAAGAGATGTGCCTTTGTCTTCCTATGAGGGGCACGGGCTCTCGTCGATTTTTAACAGTCAGGTTTCATCCGTGAATTACATCATGTAACTTTTAAAATGCGGGACGGTACCCTGTTTGATGGATCATTTGATAGCTTACCAGAGAGCTCAGACACTAATCCGCACGATATTAATTGAAACCATCAGCTAAATCCAATTTGTTTGGTATCATTGGTTTCAAAGTAGGCGTGCAAGAAACAAAGTGCCGACCGTGAAACACTGACTCGATCGTGAAAATTTGAATTTTACACCCAGCGGGGCTTGAATTACAGTTTGTTTTTTGAATTCAACCTTCTGGTACATAACAGCCTTGAATATTTTTGAATATGAAGAAATTAGGATGAACCTTTACCCAGAAATAATTGAAGAAGCAAGTACCTAAGTGAATAAAAATGGGAGGTCAACCAATTTCTGATAAGATGATACCTATGATAATGAAATTTTAAATTTCTAAGCCATTATACAAACAGGAAATAAGGCAATGCAAATAAATGAATTATCACTCGATTTAAAGTATGACTTCAAGAGAAACTATAACATATCACGAGATCATTTATGTTTCATTTTTCAGCGTGTTGCTAGTGGTAGTTATTTTGGATGTAAAATTAACCGAGGTAGCTTGAACAAACTCCTGACCCGAGTAATGACTAGAACACCTGGTTTCGAGGCCGACGAGTCAACAAACACTGAGTCGCATACTCTCCAAATTAAAATATTAATGCTCGGTCACATGCGTTGCTGGGGTCACTGAAATAACGCAGCGAGACAATAAATGGGTCGATTCGAAATATAATACCGAATCAGTAAAAAACACTCTTCATAATAAAATACGTGAAATACTCCCGATGTGAAGACCTGCTTAGCCCCTCGACTCACAGTGGAGATTAAACCTCGAGGTCTTCGTTGGCAAAATCCGTCTTGTCTTATGGAAAGAAAGCCATTGTTGCCCGTCACAATTAGCTGAATCAGGGTTGGAGGAGGCGAGCGGTAGAAATATTGCAGCTTTGGAGGTTTTTGAGGAGCAATCGGTTTCGAGAAGTAAGGCGTTCGCAACAAAAGGAACTTTCACGCGATCGATAGGAAAAATAAAAACCCTGGTAATGGCCATTCCAACATAGTAATCTGCGCCCTTAACTTCGTCATCATCTATGAAAGTACGATTGGATGCTATAGTTGTGATGTTTATAGATGGTAACCTTCGGTAATGTTATTACTGAATTACGGCAAAACAGCGCTAAAATTCAGTACAAAAAGAACTCAATACAGCAAATTTAGCTATAAAAATTGCAACATGGAAAATGAGTAAATTATTTGAAAATTTGTATATCAATACAGAATAAATATAAGGATTAAAAATAACCAGAATCAACTACTTAATACCCTTGTTTCCTAATTTAACCTATTCCTCAGATGGTTAGTGGATCAGTGAGAAGAATATCGAGGAAAGAGAGCAGTATCAGGAGGTAAATACATCAGTATATTAATATGTACTAGATAAATATACTACATCAATTTATTTATAGTGATTTAAAATAACCACATTGAATCAAAAGAACTACTTCAACCAGAGATAGTAATTGAAGATAGTATCAAATTATAACATGCATTACCCCGCTTGTACGAAAAGCACAAAAGGATACGGAGTTGACATGAATGGCATCCAGTAGATGTGTAAAAACTCAATACCTCGTGCGAACCATTTAATAGCGTTATAAATTCACTAATACAAAAGAAATAATATATACCGATAACTGAACCAACTGCAGAAAATATTAAATCGAATTTTCGTTTTTTTTTTTCGAAAATATACCGGATGTCCTCAATACGGGAAAACAAAAAGAAGTAATATATTAAAAAATGATTTCCATAGCAGTCGAAAATAGAGGGAAAATTTCGTTGGAAAGTTTTCACTCAGCCAAAGAAACGTATAAAGAGAGGGGAAGAGTTTTGTAAGGTAAACGACTATGCGAAGCAAAAAACAAGTCGTAAAATCAGAAACAGTAGACTTAATTCTTGATCATCATTGAGGCACACACATGATGAAATATTAATAAATGAAATAAAGTAATATTTCCCAGCAAGATGTACAAATATTTCATGGGTTTGATGAAAAATATTCTCCTTTATCCAATCCAATCGATATCCAATTCTCGACATCCAATCAAGACAATGAGTCAGAGTCGTGTGGTAGGAAATACATCTATCAAATTTGACATCAACATTGACGATTGTATATATAGAAATTCCATATAAAGCGGTGCTATTGATAGAAATTAATAATGGAGAGATATAGATTAATATTTATATAAAACTCTACATTGATTGAAAACAAAGAAACTAATAATGGAGAGATATAGATATATATCTATATAAAACTCTACATCAACTGAAAACAAAGAATAAGGCAATCGATATAAAACTAAATGCAACAGATTATTTTTTGCACATAAACAAACGAGCAGGAACGTACACAAATTTAAAATTAAATACGGTCGAAGAATAAATCAAATGTATTTGCTAAACAACACACGTGTAGAAGGTAAAGAATAGAAAAACGAGACGAAAACTTATATGAAATGTAACTCGAGATATACGAGCATGTTATGCCTATATTCTGTCTTGCATAGATATTATGTTTGAACAAGGATCGGAGCTATATATTTTTAAAGGACGGCATTAGTTGAACTCGCTCATACTGCATATCACTGTAAATATTTTATGCAATTTATTTTGGAAATTGGAAATAATTCTTCCATGTTATTTGTTTTTTTGTTTAACTTGGGATAGGTTTCCGCGGTGTTTCGTATTTCATATGGACTGAACGATTTCTCGTGCCTCACGGAGTTCATTGCACTTCCACTGAAGATGAAACGAGAACGAAACTATGATTAAATCAAGACGATGAATGTGGCCAAGTAACAGAAAGTGTACCTAGCTAGGGAACACACATATTTTCGACACAATTATTCTAGTAACTATGAGCAGGTCTTCCTCAACAATTTCATAAAATATTATACGCTGAAATAACTGTGGCTTCAAAATATTAGCCAATATTGAAAATATGGAATAAAAATAATCCAAGATTCAGCCGGAATTGAGTCTGCAGTTTGAGAGAACGTGAAGTTTAACTATGTACAGACCAGATACGCTGGCATCATTTTTTTTGTAAACGTCTAACCAGACTCCAGAACTCCTGTAACATTCAGCCTTACTCAAGAAAAAAATCTTAAATTAAATATAAAGAAAGAAAATATTCAAAAAAATTACATCGATATACATTTAATCGCAACGTTGTTTTTCCCCATCTTAACGCCAACGCATTGTGCACTTCGAGATCGCTTGTGTCCATCGAGTTTCACAATTTTCTTCCCCCTGGAACTTTGGAAGCGTATTAATGATAACATTGGTTACTGAGATGAAGATTTTCAGAGATTCGAGATCCGTTTTTCTTTATAGAACTAATAGCAGAATACAAGTATGTAAAAGGCGGTCAGTTTTGATCAGGGATGGTCATATGACGGCTCACCATGAGCTTCTTCCCATTTGATGATAGGCCGGACGTTATACGAGTAATCCTAGTAGATACGCAATAAAAATCAATAAGATAACTTATCATTTCAGAGAATAATAAAATGTAATGTATGATATGGAATGATATTCTCGGAACCATTTAGCCTTCGGCTCTAGTTTGTTTTTCTAATGCTGAAAGTATTCTAGTACTACTAGTCTAGTATATTGTGTATCCTAATCATTTTTGTCTAGTGCAGCAGAAGACGATTTGGGGTTAAGTGCCCTCATTTAGAGAGCGCGAAAAGTTGTACCATATGATATGCCTGTGACCTCAACTACTTCGCGAACTTCGATTCGTCGATCACTAAAAACGATATCGTGGATTCTGTCAATTATTTCTGAGGAAGTCACTTTCACTGGACGTCCCGACCGATGGTCATCATTTGTGAATGTACGGCCACATTTCAACTCCTTCACCTATTTGTAAACAGTCGAAAACACCGGAGCCGAAGTGCCATGAATGTCATCCAACTCTGATAGAATATCTGTTTTAAAAATACGTAGGATCCATGGGCATTTATTTTTGGTTAGTCTAAATTTAAATGAAGATTTCAAACTCAGAGGTCGACTGGAAATAATAATTATAAATCGAACTTTAAAAAATAAGCCAATTATAGGTACTCATAAAAATAATCAATGGATAAAAATACTGAATTCAATCAGCCAAGATTAGATTTTTGCCCACCCTAGTTACGGAATTGAGCAGGTAAATCCGACTAGCAATAGTAGTAAGTGCTCCGTTCCTAACATCCATTGATCATTCTACTAGTGAAGGTGTCGTGAGCTAAGTGCTGCCGTGTGCTAGGGTATAGGAAGTCGAAGGATCAAAGAGTTTGTTATTAAAATATTTCTAAAAGCACGCGATGTCTCTTAAAGGTCAATATTATTGGCAGTCGTCTTTCTTAGTCTACACAACTCACCGAAACATAGGAAGAAAATTCTCCAAAGCATTAGTGCGTGAGACTTCAAGTGATTTTTTTAACAATAAGAGGGAAATAATAATTGCGTTTAAGACAACTTGGAACGAGTTTACCTCCATAGCTTGCTTTAACAGCGCTGCTTTGAAAACCTCATGTTGAAATGTGTTTAGAAAGAAATAAGCACTTTGTGACTTCCACAATTTTATGGAAATCACAAAGTGCTTATTTCTTTCTAAATATGACGTCCTTCCACAAAATAAAAGCTTTTACCTTCGATTTAATTGAAATGTGTTCATTAATTTGCATAAAATCCATTTACGAGCATCTTGGGAATATGAGACAACGGTTTCTCACTGATGTTTTCATAGACAAGAGAGTGTCTTTGAAGCACATAAGTAGTTTGAGAGCAAGGGGTTCTTTCATTCTAGATCCTAGAATATATCCTCCAAAGAGTGAATAACCAGTGAGATTATCCTCCTAAGAATGAATACTCTCTCATAGCACTCTCGGATGTTTGTTCAGTTGATGGTGTTTACGCACGCGTAGAACTCACTATAATGTTTGAAGAGTCGACTTTTCGGAGATTTCTTGTCCACTTGAGTGTCTACGACTGATATCGAAGAGCTTGTAACGAGTAAAGGATGCTGCATATGTGCCTCTATTGAAAATATTAAAATGGAATAAAATTATATTCCATGGAATTCCATCGATACTAGGTTTATACATAATATGTTAATTACTTACTCAAAAATATATGCAAAAATACAGTGCAATTAAATCAATGTTTATTCAGTACGACCCAAACAAAACTCCACGGATTGGAGCCAAACTATTTTTAGGTCCCTCTTTTTGGTTCAGTTGCAAACTTAGTGTGGGATTTTTCCTCACTGTTGTGAATGAATTCATACATTTGAGTCTATGACTTTTACTCAGATTATTTTATCTTCGATCAACTCCATTCAAATGCAAGGTGCTAGATATTTATACATGGAGTCAATTCTGCGGGAAATACGTTATTTTATAGCGTCAATAAGCATGTTGACTTTTTTCCAAACTGTCGGCATGAAGATATCCGTATTCCTTGTGACGGAATTTCCACAATCTGTCATCATTTGAGCAAACTTTATCAATGATTACCTTCCACTATCCCAAAGTGGGCGTCGCTCAATGGCGCGCTACTTCTTGGAATAAGGAAGGGTGAGAGATAGGGTGGCAATCAGGAAAGGGGGGTCAAGGCACATAACGAACTACACTTTCAATTTTTTTTTAAGGATCAATCTAAACGATAAAACAAAACGTTTGCGATATGATTTCCCTCTGAAGTGAGGGTGGTCAAAAAATGTCGAAGGGCATTATCACACGAGTAGTGTGTGAAGGTTCAAAATTTCCCCAAAAATTATCAAGATGACAATCTCAAAATAAACTTTGAGCACCACACTGGAAAAAGTAAAAATAATTATTGAATGTCATACCTTTCCTAAGTGGGTGATATAGCTTAAAGAATTACCAGAGAGAGAAGCTAACATATGCCCACTTGCGAAAAGATTACAACAGGTTCGTACTCCAATAGCAGTCCGCAGATATCGTACTCCAGTTCTCAAATTCATGAGCCCATTTGTGACACTCAATTTCAAGGATACTATCGAAATTGTTTTTTACTATTAATAAGAACTGCCCGATCCACTAAAAAAGACGCCCACTTCAAGTTTTGTTCTCAAGAAGCCCGACAGAATTAATCAAATAAAATCAGCCACTTGGGGCCAAGAATATTTCCAAGTTTTCCACATGTAATCATTCAACGGGAAGAAAACGCCGTTCCAATGTTCTTCAGATTAAATACAGATATTCCATAATACTAATCAACGTCATCAAGTTACAAGCTTACGTCATATCGGTCCACGATGCTATAACAATACATACATGTCAAAGATTAACTCGATAGGAAACTCAATGCCTTACAATAAGTGGAACCAACGATTTCGAGTGCCTAACTCAATAAAAATTTCAGTGTCAAGCGGGTAGGGGAACTTCTGCGTCTAGAGGAGAGGATAAAGTTGCGTGGGAAGTCCACCCGCAATTAGGTGAGTACCATAAGTTGGGGGCTCGTGTGGCGTTTGGAAACCAATAGCATCGCGTAAGTTCGACTAGCAATTAGGAGAATTCCTGGAAAAGCGGCAAATTAGTCAACCACTCACCTGCCCCATTAAGTGCTAAGGGTCGAGTGTTTGGAGGGAAAGTTAGAGAAAAAACAGTCTAGACTTGCAATTAATTAATTAAAAGGATGGCAAATGGAAGTAGTTGCTGACTGAGAAAAGGTGGATGATTATCGGAGGCTGTGAATCAAATTGAAAAATTTGTCACATAAACTTTGAAAAATGCTTGATGGATGATGCACATTAGATTGTAAAGAAAGCATATCAAGTCTCATGCGTTATACGCGAGAGTAGGAAGAGACATACCGAAATCGGAGGTTATCCTATTATTATAAGGTAATCTACCGGTTAAGGTAGGTTTTTGGATGGACACAACTATCAAATAAACATTTTGTGACTCCCCACCTAGCAAACTAATCTATATCAGGTCCCTCTTCATCTCGGTGTACTTCTTTCCTCCCTTCATCCCGTCCAACATCCCTATCCTGTTCCTACCCTTACCTCGCTTGCCCAACATTCTCCCCTCTATTACCCTCTTCAACATTCCACTACCGCTCAATACGCCTTTCATCCATTTTTCCTGCCTCCATAGGATTTCTCTCAACAAACCCCTCTCCTCCCCCACCATTTCTAGTACTTCCTCATTTGTTTTCCTTTCGGTCCATTTCACCTTCTCCATAGGTTATCCTATATAAGTACATAATTCCTCTTTAATTGAATTTTTTCGGTTATTCGAGCGTATAGTTGAGAATCAGTATTATAAAATTGAATTCAGTATTATCCAATATGATCCCAAAAATTGGTAAAAAATAGCCCGTTTCGTGTCCCACAAATCTTATGCTACCATTTTTTTTCATTCCAATTATTCCCGATCTTCACAAAGTCTACATTTTCCGATGACGAAATAATAACATAGAAATTGAAATTCTAATCTTGTATTTTCTTGTACGCATATGAAGCGCATGCTTTGAGGGGTACTATCTTTCGCATCAAAATGTCGAGGATGGGGTTGGTACGGTGATTAGTGTACTAGGGATAATCCAAGTTCGAATCCCGGTGGTTTCAGAATTTTTCATTGGTATACCGATCCCTAATTGAGTGCTTTTAAAGATACGTGAGTACGCCGTCCGTCGGTCTCCCTGAAAATCCTATCGCTGCCAAATTACTCACATATACCTAATGGCTCAAATGGCCTTAACTCTCCGGCGCCTTCCCTAATAACTAACCATTGTCAAATTCCATAAGTTGAACTAGGAAAATGTTGCAACACTCGCTGACAAGATGAATAATGATTTTGGAAAACCTAATGACGTGTTCTACATGATTGCGTCGGTTGGACATGCTAATAATAAATAGGGCGGATCACAACTTTTTCAGAAAATTTTGTTTGCGACTAACCGAAAAGTTTTGACAACCGATCATGGGGCCCTAATTGAAGCTTAAGCCGCGCCCCACTCATTAGTTTTTTATTGGTACAGAACACGATGGAATTTTAATAGGATAACGTTCAATGGTATTACAATAGTTTCCGCAGTGCGAAAATCAAGGCAAGGAATCAAGCGGACAAAAAATGATAATAGCAGAATTTTTTTGTGAGGACAAAGGTACTACCCAATATGTACTACGCAGTAGTTGGCTCAAGCCTACACTCTATTGCTGCAACAACGGCAGCTAGATTCCAATTAATTTTAACAAGGTCTTCAAGTTAGATTTATCACCACCAGTCTGGATTAGTGCGCATACGAGTATATAGTGAATGTATCTGATCTATTTGACCAAAAGGAGTACGCCAAAGGCCAATATTGCCCTCAGTCAAAGAGTTTGAACTCGTTTCCTCTGTCATGCATGCATTAAACATGTCCATTCTGCTCATGTTTAATTCGCTAGAATGTATTAACATATGCCACAATTACACTAATTCCTTCTTTATTATTTTCCACTGTAACAATCAAATCTAAATAAGTTCTAAATCAAAATTTGATTTGTGATACCGATGAAATTTAACAGAAATAACCTTTGAGTTTGGATTTTACACAAGTTTGTCCTCAATCCAGGATCTTTGATGCGTTCTAACTTTCACTCTATACTACATTCAGAAATTGAAGACATTTAATCAAAATCAAATTTATATTTAGGCAGGTAGTGAGAAAGTAATGAGGAAAGTTCTGGACAGTAATGAGAAAATATTTTGACTATCTGAAGCTATCCATAAACAATAGCTATATGCACCCCGTGGAGAAATAGATACTCGTAAGAAAAATTTCTTAAACGGTTAGGTGAAACGAAAGTCTTATGCGATACCATTTGGCAACTCTAAATCACTCAACCCAACAGTCTGGATGACTTCAATAGCCAAGTCACTGACTTGCATCCAATCGTTGCCTGATTTCATCGCTAAGGGGCTTAGAAGGGGATGGATCCTACCATCGCCATCTTTGGAAAATAAACCCTATGGTCTTGGTCTCCTTCAGTTATAAGGCGTTTTTGGCAGTAGAAAGAGATAAAAATAAAGCGAAGAGTGGAAACGACAGGAAATAAAGGCAACTGAACTGGAAGGGAACGAATTAGAGACCTGGTAATCGTAATTGAAGCAGAGAGGGCATTAATCAATGGAAAGAGAATCCAAAAGTGATTGGAGGAATTCGGGAAAATCGTTTTTGCAGCCACGATTAAAGATGAAGCTAGTGGGGTACGGATATCATGCTGAAAAATTAGTTGTAGTTCATCGTCCTCATTGTTGCTTATACTATAGAATGAATTTAATTGTTTTTTGGCTTATCACTGCATACAAGAGTATATATTTTCATGAGTTTTTAATGAAAGACTAGAGGGGTATTAAGGAATAAATCTGTTAAACAATACCCTCTTCCAATTCGTTACCGCGACTTAAGTTAAAAGCGATAAAGAGTCACTTCCAACTTATTTTTCCTGCTTTATCATAATATCTCCAGGTAATTTTAAAAATATTTGAGCGAATATACCAATATGCCAATTCAAAAATGTCGCTTAAGAGACAGAAAAATGGAAAAATATTTTAGAATGTTAAAATACATGTAAAACCTGTTTAGAATCTGAACAGATATGTATAATTCTTATATATTATCTGTGTCGACCCACCTCAGACAGCTAAGAAGGATTTTAACTCGATTCTATCAATGGCAGATGACAATAAAGGCAAACATTTACGGAGAAATAGCTTTGGTTAATTTTTAACAGCATAAAACTGGTTCGATGGAAAAAATGCTCTCAAGCTAAAAACGTGAACTGCTATTAAATAGGTAGTTATAGGGCAAACATTTATGTTTGGTATATTCGTGAAATGTGAACAATAATAAGAAGAGTCTTTCGCTCGAACTCTGAAGCAGAAGCGACAGCAACCAAGCTTAACGCAGAACGAAGGGCCAAAGGGATTGAGAATCTTTTCTCAAAGATTTATCTCACTCTGTCGCCAATAAGGGCTACGAAGAAGGCTAAGATAGTCTTCCCTTCAAAATTCGGCTTGCTCTCTCGAATTACCTGTGGTAAAAGTACTGGGAATGTACATTCCTAGGGCGTTCTCGTAAGATTAATTAAAATTGACCCGTTCAGTTAAAAGTTTATCCTAAAGATTAACTTTTCAATTTAAGATTTAATTTGCCTTTACAATTACTCGGAAGAAATTAGCTGACGGCAGATGTTGCGCCTCTTATAGTACCCTCGTTTAGCTAATTAAATGGTAGCCTCTTACCCATAAATGTTTGCTTAGAGTGATTTACTTTGCGCTTGATGTCCGTTGACCTTCCACCATTCTATCCTACGCATATGCCATAGGTAAGTGAAAGTTCCCAATGGTCCTATTTTTTTCCTTCGTAAATCCATCACCTGCCTTCAGTTTCCACGCATTTTTCGAGTAATAATTTTTTTTCTCCATTTGATTCCTTCTTCCAAGAGGGTACTTGCATTGTATTCAAGGACTATGAAAATTGTTCACGATTCGTTTCAGAACTTTCATGCCGTTGAAATAAGGCACGTTAATTTATTCCCTTTTGCACTCCCAAGTACCTGCGAGTACTCTCGAAAATATCGACCAATGCTGGTAACAGATTTTTAAATCTTTTCCCGATTCATTTGCTTCTTTAAGAATTTATTTTTCTTCGACCTTTTATGCAATGCGGTGACTCGCTTTTTACACAGCTGATAAATAATTATTTTCCAAACGCAATTCGATGCATTTTTTCCAATATTTGAATATCTTCTACCTCTCGACTTTGCCTAAGGCTTCGAGCTAAGACCATGAAGGTCATAATAGACAATGGCTTGTTTATGAGTATCAAATTTTTATCCGGGTATTTTCAATCGTGTGGCATTCATCGTTTCCCGTATCTCCCAAAATGCGATAGTTTTTCTTCAAGTTCCCTTTCCACCCTTCGTTTAGTCGTTTGGTTTCGTAAATTGAGCGCATGTGGCCTCTTAACTCAAGATTTAGTGCTCCTCTCATATTTTTCTTTGTTATCTCAACCTCTCTAAATCTCCCGGTAATTTGCCACTACTGTACAAATCTTTCGTATTTCCAAGGATGCCGGTAACTATGCCTAGGCAATACTTCCGTTGATTTTGTCAGCTCCAAACAACTTGTACTCCTTATAGCGTTTACCGTTTCTTTCTAAGTCACTTTGCAGAAAGTATCAGTCGCTCACTTCAATTTTGCCTGTAACGAACCGTGTTCCAAAGGTAATTTCTGAATATATAGTTTCTAGAAATAGTCTCTCCATCTTTTACTATATCTTCATCTCCCATCGTGTATTCGCATCTCTGATGTTATTGCATTTCATTTTTCTTCCCTACTAGAACTTCCTCACTACCTGGTAAGTTTTCGAAGTTTACCTTCTTCATATTTTCGACGATTTCTTTTCAGCATCTTTTAGTCCACTTGCCTTCCCTTAGCATTGCAAATGCTGATAACATAGGTCTTATGAGGAGAGCTTCCTCATATTTGTTTCTTGTGTTTTTTTATATTCTGCCCTAATTCTGGCTGTCTTATCATGTCCATGCTGGACGACTTGATCAGGTGAATAATTCGTCCCCCAGCAAATCCAAAGATAATTGGTTCGAATCGTGGAATGAGTGTAAGTGTTGCATAAACACAGGAGGCTCTCTTCCAGGAAAGCGTGATGGCAGGCCAAGAGCGGCTTCACGATATCCCATTGGTAGACAATACATCAGAAGAAAGTATTATCGCTTACGCTGTCGACGTGGCCATGTAGATTTCTCATGTTAGATGATTAACCTAGATATCACAGACACGAAACTCTCCTTGACTGCTTTCTACTCATGTCAGCATGAAAGGAGCTAATTCTCACGATTTGATCTCTATTGGGGTTCGGTATACGTGTGGGTCACACGAAGTAGGCAGGGATGTGTCAGGGTTCTATTTACAACATGAAGTATATATTTATTTCTTTCTTAATACAGCTTTTCAAATTAGTTCCTATTCATGCATATATTTCCGCTTTGCTAGCTGAAAATATCCATAAGGAAAAAATTAAATTCGCAATATATAGTATTTGCCAAATATGTCCTAGATTTAAAGTTCAATAAGCTTTCTTCCTTGAACCTCTTAAAAAATGATTATTGGTAAAGTACTATATTTCTGTATGATGTTCAAACAATTTTATTTAACTAAATGTCAATTTCAATATTTAATGTGTAACTTTTCCAGAAGCCTGCATATTTTCGTCTTAAAAGCTCTTTATTTCTCTATAAGGAAAAATGTCGTCATGAAATGTCTAAGGATTTTTTATATTTTCACATTATTTATTCATATAAAAGTGCTACGACTCCAACTTCAGTGCCCTCAGAGGGGCTGGTTATTTCTTATAAGCTATTGAAATTGACCCATGTATTACTAACTTTTGTCTTCATTTGAAAGAAATTCCTGAATCCAAAATATTAAATATTTTTTTATTCAGCCCATCCCTAAGCAATCAACATGCATCACTGAATAATAAAACAAACTTTGCTAAATGTTACATTTAAAAAAAACATAGATCATAATAACAGAGACGAAAACTCTTGCAATTTTCCACATAAAGGTTTCTTTCCAACTAATTTCAATGTGCTACATCATTTTCAAGTGAAGCTCTCACTGTACAGAGTCCAATTTATATATATATATATATATCAAACATAGTGGCTGGAGAAACCAGGGTGTCTCCACATGCTGGAAGCAACTTATTAAGCATCCATACTTATAGAGCAACCAAAGTTATAAAACAAGGCTTTGATGCAGCCCAAATACTAGGTCAGCAATGAGAAATAAGGTGATGACACAATGATAAAGAACCTATACTTTTCTTACAGGAAGTGGTCATTTAGGGTCAGGTTTAGAACAGTTTGGCAGAGAGCTACGTATCAAAAATAGGAAGAGAAACAAAGGTTCTTATTGTTTAGGATACGATAGTGATGAAATTGTTTTAATATTCTACCCCTTATTCATGTGAGTGGTAGTAAGAATTGTTCATAGATGTGGAAATTTCAATGGTCAAGAACCTGACACCATCACAATTCATTAAGATATTAAGTAGTATTAAAAAAAAACAAAAGGTAGAACAGGATTTTCTGGAATATTTTTTTTGTAATTGATAAAATTAGACAATAATCCTACTGATATACTCAATAAGTCGGTCTGATGGAGGAAGGCCAGAGATAATGTTGGTAAATTTAGTTTGGAACCTGCATAAGAATATTTTTTGTTTAAGAATAATGGGGCTGTTCTTGTTTGCTCATTTCAAAATTTAATTTATTTTTCTTTATGCTTTGATTTTTTTGACACATTACTATCTTGAACTGAGTGAATCAGTCCAATGTGCATCAATTCTTTATTTTTAATTGTGAATAAATGATGTTTTTTTGTTAAACTTCAAGTGGCTTGTTCTAAAACACATGAACTATTCAAAGGGGCTGTATATTAAAGATATACATACATTGAAGTAGGTACTAAAAATAATAATTTATTAACCCAAGGACTAGAAAAAAAATCAGTGGAAAATTTAGATGTTAATTTGTTCAGTTTGCAACCACTCTTTATTTTGGCACCTCCTTTTATCTTTTCCATGTAATTACGTGTACATAATAACCATCCAATTGTTGGTTCCAATAACCAACAGGATTAGGGGTACTTTTGATGAGGATGAATTCCCACTGACATTAGATGACTAGAATGAAATGATCTAGTTAAACTCATGAAAGTGTTTACCAAATAACCTTTAAAAAAATGACACAGTTTCCTAAAGAGATTTTTCACCATAATGACTGCTAAACAAACTAATATGTAAATCCTGATAAGTCTCCTCTTTCACGAGCAAAAGAGAGCCCCAAGTTAGCCCCAAGGTTCTTCTCCTAGTAGTTACCAAGAAAAAGTCAGCAAATATACTTCGCTTTTAGAGATTTTTTCCAAAAGTATATGAATTAGGATTAATTTTAATGCGGTAAACAAATAAGATAATCACCAAAAGTATGCATACAAATCAATACTTTTCGTACATGTTTATTAATTTAACATACCATGAAATTTTCCATGAGATGTAAGATTTTAGACCTTAGTTGTACTACTCTAAGGTTCTCATTTAGAGTAGTACATGTTCTGCATGAGCAATTTCAATGGTATTCCCACGGTCATCATGGCAGACATAATTACAAGGTTTGACACGACCGTCAAGAATCAACAAAATATTAACTCAAAAACCAATATTTTTAGTTACACAACTTTGATCTGGACAACAATTTAAGTAAATACAGAAATATTCCATAATTTGGTCGAAGTAAATTCGAGAACACGCATGGTATATTCATATGTAATTATGTACTTATTGAATAACATTGTTTCCTTATAACTTTGGTGAGGCAGATAAGATACCCTTAGTAATATAAAGAGCTTTCCAGTAATCAACAACACAAACCTAAACGAATGCAGGAGACGTACCCGGAGAAAACATAACAATACGTCTTTCTTCTAACTTAAAGTGGTACCGTTTCGTCGACCTGGCGGGGGGCTTGTGATTGACCTTCCTGTCAACCTTCAACACTCCTGACACCTCACCACTCAATCCAGTACTTAAACCACTTACTTCAACTTTAATATTACAAATGTGGCTCATGCCAGCGATCACTTTCATAGACTCAGCATCATCTTTTCCATTATGACATAAGGATACAAGGGAGCAGCCATTCATTTCTAAAAGCATATGTCGACAATATTGGAAAAAGCTTAGAACTTGTGAGGCACTGCATCCCAAAATAAGCAAATCCGCGATATCATCAATGATGATACAAGGATATTTGTGGTAAAGATCAAATAAATTCTGAGCGTCCCTCCGCAGCTTTAAAAATATATCTTTAAGGAACAATTCTTCTTTTCCTATGCCTAAAATATAGTTTTCCTTTAATTCAGTAGTGAAATTTGATTCCGCCATTTTCATAACGTCTAAACACTTCACAAAGCCTTCTCCTTTGAGTTTCTGAAGGTTTCCACCCATCTTGATGCACACATTATGATAATGCCCAAAAGTATTATGCATTGCCAAAAGACAAATAGGTATTTTGTTTTCCAGACAATGACATATCACTGCACTTATAACAAAATTACCGTTGCTGCCACGATTTTCAGCAATCGCTATCACTTTTCCGGGTAACTCCTCCTTATCAAGCTCAAGGGCCATACACAAATCATTAGCCATCCTCAGGCGGAAATGAGACGTTACGTCACCATACAAAATCTTTTTATGGTAGGAGAAATATATTCTTTAACCCTTTCAAGCAATCTCCTTCGAGTTATAACACTGATAACTGATAACCAAACAAATTAGACGGTTGCCCTACTTAAACCATAAGCCATTCACTTGAATATTGCTTAGCAGCATACGTTCATCATTTGTTTTGCTCAAGTTGACGTGCTAAATTCGAAGACCAATCCGGTAATTAGTATTTACTTTTCGGGTACCTAAGTGTCGCTAATTGTGATTTGGCGTATATTTGGTTATTAGAACACTCATATATGAGAAACTAGAATATGGATTTACTTATTTACTGTAAAATTAATCTTATAATTGGTGGAATATGGCGGTACGGAGAGTAAATTTTAACCTTCATTTGTGTCAAGGTTATTATTGCATTATATTTGCAAAATGTTTCGCGTGATGTAGTATGAGCCTACTTAGCAGCTGGTGTCCCATGATGACTCCAATTTTGTCCTTGCAATATGATTGACACATCAGTTGTCGATTGGATTAGCATGTGTTGTGATAATATCTTTTAAAGCCACACCATAGCTGAGATTCGTCATAAGACTTCTTATAGTGGGAGCTAGCAGTAGGCCAATGGTCTTACTACTGGTGTTGAGCAATTCCAGGATTTTTAACGGATATTTGGAGTAACATATAATATTATTTCAGTTTGTTTGTGAAATTTTTCAGTGCAATGGACAATACTGTACAGAAAAGACTATCGAAATGGTACTTCGGAGGATTGGCTTCGGCTGGGGCAGCATGTTGTACACACCCTTTAGATTTATTGAAAGTAAGTAACCTTAAGTCAGAATCCGTTTAGCATTTGTTAATAAATTCATTTGTATCAGAGCTACTCGTACTGCACGAGCAAGGGTGAGATCCAGGTTCAATATCTATTGCTTTAAGAAAACTTGAAGCAACTTCATTATTCCAGTTTTTTTTTAGAAATTAAGAATATTTGCTTTTGATGTGGAGGCGTGTGACTTAAATTTTTGCATATAATTCATTTAATATAGCTCATTTTCGATTTAATATAAAAGTAATAAGAGGAATATTCCTCGTACATTGTTTAAATATCCTATGAGGCTGTTTAGCTTAGTACAGGTTTGTGATGTTATGGAAAATGCATGGAATTGATATATATTGTGTTTGAGTAAGACTATTGGCAGGGTCAACGTGTAAAATTAGACCATTTTTCGATAGAAATAAGAGCAAACACAATTTGAACTTGAATTAATGCTTAGTAGTGTTAAAATCTGTTTTTCTATAATTATCGTCAAACCTGTTATTGACTACAGGCCATGCCATCAAAACTATCTAAGCAGCTCCAAAAGTGTTCCCTCTCATTATTTCTGACCCTTTAACATGTATTTTAATAGGAGTTCCTTAATTAAAAAAATATCACAGGTGTTATTCATGTCTGTGAAGTTGTTCAGGGAGAAGCCAGTTCAAGAATCAGCCTATTTCATCTAGTCGGCTGTACCTGTTCATCTAGTGCACATTTTGTTACAAATACTTATAGCATTCTATTAATATTCTTAGTGAGGCATTCTGGCTTGGTTTTCATCCAATATTTATTTTGGTAGCCGCCGGTGATATATATTTAGCTGAAATATTTGACCTTCAAAGGTCATAATCTCCTGGAGTTGAATCATATGTATCAACTGTTAGTGTGTGATATTTTTATTGATTCCTTTAAATTGATACTAGGTATATAAATGAATTCTTGACGTTCTTACATGTTGGCATCCGTATTTTTTAAGATATTTGAAACGGTTCTTCATGTATTTTTTATTAATTTTCCATTTGATTGATGTGTTTTCTAATTTGCCACTTTATTAATGAATGCCAATTTGTCATTTTACAAATTTCATTTCAAATAAAGAAAGGCAGGACAATAGGTGGAAAATATCATACTTGTTATGATGTGTCTTTTTATTTATGTACAGTTTAATGGAGCTAGGTGAATAACAATATTTTGCTTTACATTGTTTGTAGTTTGGTTACCTTTTTTTGTATTTTGCATAGGAATGGCCATTTGGATAAAAATTATTTGAATATGGAACACATTATCTTTGTTTTCAACATACATTCTTGTTATGAGTGCCTTTGCTTTATGTTCTCCTAAATTAATTTATATTAATTATTAAACTGATGTTAGCAACTGAAACCTCATAAATGGGTCTCCCATGCTCAAGGGTAGCCTAATAGGCCAAGGATTTGGCTACTGATAAAATGGTCCACAATGAAAGGGTTAGCGTGATTATCAGAACACACAGCTAAACTTTATATGTAATAATATTAAATATAAATGCATTATTATAGGGCCATGCCCTGTATTGCAAACATATGGAGAGCCAGTGGTATAGATAAACATATTTTTAGAAGTGTAACAATATTGTACTCTATATTTTTTACGCAAATTTTAAAAATGAGAGATTTCAGCAGAATTTTTTATTTTAGCAATGAGAAACAATACATCAATTAATTATACTCCAGAAGTAAAATATGTTGCATAATAAATATAAGGGAATAATGAAAGGTAATTTGATATATTTCATCCAAGATTCTAAATTAGAACCCAGATCCCTCAATGTCCAGCCAAGTGCTTTAGCCAGTTAAGCCACCAAGGCATCCTCCTACACTCCAAAATTTTGGTTCAAATACCAGTCAAGACAGATAATTTTTACACTCTGACATTGTTGTATTGTAATGCATGTTTTATAGATGACTCCGTTAAAAGTTACTATCCCAGTATCTCCTGCAATTTCTAGGAATTTGTCAAAGGTAAAACATTATGATGTTTAAAGTTGGCTTTAACCTCCTGGACTGTGGAGCTTTGTGCACAACTATGAATGGCAGTGACATTGTATGTACGGCATTTCGTCACAACATCTTGCTTCTTTAAAAGCCTCCAAAATTTCGGAGTGTAAGAGGTTGCTTCATTAGCTTAAGTGGCTAAAGCACATGGCCAAACTTCGAGGAATCCACGTTCAAATCCTGGTCAAGGCGAATGATTTTTACACTTTGAAATTGTTGCATTGTAATTTATATTTAGCAAATGGCTCTGTTAAAAGTTACTGTCATGGTATGTCCCGCAGTTTCTTGGAAATTTTGTATATTCTATTTCATGAGCATGGTTTCTCTACAGGTCCATTTGCAAACACAGCAGGAGGGTAAGCTGTCCATCATACGACTGACATTCAACATTGTTAAGCAACAAGGAGTTTTGGCTCTGTACAATGGTCTTTCTGCATCATTATGTCGACAGCTAACCTATTCAACCACACGCTTTGGCATCTATGAGGTTTGTGGGGTTTGCTTTTGAAAAAGGCACTTCAGAAATACTCCGTAGTTGCATGTATTAATGATTAATATGAAAATGCACTTTGTTTCTATCAGCTTCTATCTATCACCACAGCATGTCCAAACAGTGTCAAGTAAGTGGGATGTATAAATTACCTCTTTTTATATTCTGAGTCATTGATTATTCTGATCTGTACTTAACTTTGCAGTAATGGTAAAAGTTTTTTCCTGTCTCACTATAATTAGTGCTTGACTGTAGAAGTGTGCATTTTTTATCCAAAATACCTCTCCTGCTTGCTGATAATATACCAGATTCTTTTCATTGTTAAACATCAATTCGAATCAGTTTCATCTTAAAGCTTTGGTCTACAAATCAAAATTGATCCCAAAGGTATGGTGACTTTAGCTGCTCTACCCTGTCCAATGCAATTAAATATGTGAACTGAGGCCATAAAAACTTTATTTTGCAAACTTTAGTTACATCAGTTTTGTCCCCTTCAAAGTACTCTCCATTCATTGCTACGAATATGAACTTATTCCATCTTCTTTTCCACTGTTTAAAGCACCCTTGAGGGTCCTCATCAGTTGGGCTTTTTAGTTGTCTCATTGTTTCATGCTTTATTGTGCCCACTTCTTCCCAGTGATGTCCCCTCTTCACATTTTTGCATTTTGGGAATAGAAAAAAGTTGCAGGGGGCGAGATCTGTGGTATAAGAAGTATGATCAAGGATGGTGATTGAATTTTTTGCCAGAAACTGGCAAACAATCAATGCAGCTTGGGCACGATTTTTGCACATTTTTTTAAACCCAAATGTTTGATTAAAATAGTGTGCACTATTAATTTTCATAAATTCAGTTCATCAACTATTATTCGGAGAGTTTTTCGATGATCAGCAAGGATAAGAGACCGCACACGATCAATGTTGTCATGAACACAGGTGATGGATGGTTGTTCCGGTCTTGCATCATCCGTGGTGTCTTATCAGCCATCTTTAAATTGTTTAATCCACTTGAAAATGGATGTTTTCTTCAGAGCATCATCACCATAAAGACCATTTCAGTAATTTTTTGATAACTTTTATCCCAAAAAACTTGATTTTGATTCGTTGCTCGGTGATTTGGTTAATTTCCATTTTTGATAAACAGTAAAAACAAGGACAACAGAAACTAATATAACTGGTACTATACGCACAGCTCAACAATCGGCCAAGCACAGATGGCTCATTGTGTCTCAGGCAACTAGTGCTGCCAGTGGGCAGGATTATAGTCTGCTTCATGGATGCCAAATTGCATCAGTTCGCGTATTTTTTGGGCCAGCCACTTATGTTTACTGATGATCTGGTTTGATTTTAGAATAATCTAAATGAGGCAAGGTCAGCGACAGTTTTTGAAGGCTAAATTTAAAGTCATGATCGTAACCTGAGTTTTTGAATTTAGTCACTTAATTTTATATAACTTCACCCATATTTTAGAATTCTACTTAAAGAATAAAAATATTGAACTGTTTCTAATTGTTACACTTAATATTTGACAAAAATATTTTGGAATTCATCTCATATGTAAATTATCATTATGCAATTAACAATCAGTTAGTAATTGAAAAAAGCCATAAGACTTTATGAAAATCTTAGGGGAAGATTACCATTTTGTCAAAAGTTTGCTAAGATTGCAGGAATCTGATAAACCTGCGAAAATTGTATTCCTGAGGTAAACGTGTAATTTCAAGGAAACAAGAAAACCTTGAGACTACATAGTTCAGATTGATTATGGTGAAAAAAAAGTGAAACTAATTGCCATGCAATGATGATATACATCAAGAGCACTTTATCTTGTGCAGAGTTATCAATTTAATCTTAAAAGAAAGGGTAATGAAGAGGCAATAATATGAAGATTCAACCTTTATGTATTTTTTTATTCTCATCCTTAACTACTGATATTATACCCTTTAAACATTTTCCCTAGTTTATGTCCGACTAATTCCCCAAACAGAGTGAAGGCTCTTTTCATAGATGCATCTTATGAAATTGCTAATCGTTAAGTTTGAAAAAGACACTCATCTTTTTCACCCAGTGAAGTTTTTATCACCAGACCATTGCTAATGTATAAATTCTGCGGTACTGACAATAATAAAGGCAATGATCCCTACTCACACAAAAACTGGATCCACAGCTATGAACAGAAACAGAAAACAATATCTTCTCATGAGCATGCGCTAATGGTTAGGTGGTATGTGCAGATATAATAGTTTGTTTCTGATAAATTGTGAATTTTATCAAATGTCTTATTGACAGGAAAACCAAAAGATAGAAATAATAATATCTAGTACCAGCCAATAAAAACAATTTTTTCCTTATATTGTTTTCATATAATATCTGTTAATTTTTCACTCATATCAAGGGATATTCTAAATACATAATATAATTAGATAAATATGTCATTTCTTATGGCCATAGTTTGTGCATTAAATTGAGCCAAATATTTTCCTTTGTGGTCATTTTTGAACATTTTCTCATGTGTGTGTGTGTGTGTGCAGTATTTAGTTCAAGTTGTGAATGCATCCTCAAGTAGTGTAAAATTGTTGTCATCACTCACATTGTACTTTCTTACAATTATTTTGATAACTTTTAGTGCATAGTGGAAGGTAATGATGTGATGTTAAATGAAAAGCTGTCTGTTTGTCAATCAGGGATAGAGGCACTCACTAAAGCAATTACACTGTATTCCTTCGACACATTTTTTCTTACATACATAGTATCTATTGTGACCATAATAGACAGAAAATGAAACCTTAAGCAAGAAAGACATGGTGGTCATAATTTAGAGAGAGTAGTAAATTCTAGAAAAAAAGAATGATACCATGAATAAAGCAAAAGGGAACGTACTACGGCCGAATGAATGCAATGAATACAAATTACCCAAAGCCGTACTCTTGGGGGCACTAGTTAGGGGACACGGGGGAGGGTGCAAAGAATAAGGATAACAAAACTGCACACACTCTCTCACTCCGGTATTTGCAGTGCAAATTGACCGTTGCAAGTCACAAACACACACGCACTCAGGGTTTACGGGGGAAAAAACCCCTCGCCAGGGACCACACACTCAGACAAGGCAAACAAAACCACACGCACTCCTTCACTCCGGTATATGCAGTACAAATTGACCGTCGCAAGTCGCAAACACACACGCACTCAGGGTTTACGGGGGAAAAACCCCTCGCCAGGGACCACACACTCAGACAAGGCAAACAAAACCACACGCACTCCTTCACTCCGGTATATGCAGTACAAATTGACCGTCGCAAGTCGCAAACACACACGCACTCAGGGTTTACTGGGAATTTAACCCAACGGCAGGGACCCTTCACTCAGACAGACGTAAAGATAGGAAAAGTAAAGGAACGGCACGCACTCCCTCACTCCGGTATTTGCAGAGCAAATTGACCGTTTGTGAGATGCAAACACACACGCACTCAGGGTTTACGGGGAATTTAACCCGATTTAATCAGAGAAGAATTCTTCTCTGAAGAGGCCTGCTTGGCAGGCGAAACACCTGGTGTCAGGTTTTTTCGGCACTATTTTTTCCCCACGTACACTGCATCACAGTGTACTTCCCCCTTTCCGTATTCCTAGTCTGTGTGAAGGGTCCCTGCCGTTGGGTTAAATTCCCCGTAAACCCTGAGTGTGTGTGTGTTTGCGTCTCACAAACGGTCAATTTGCTCTGCAAATACCGGAGTGAGGGAGTGTGTGCCGTTCCTTTACTTTTTCTATCTTTACGTCTGTCTGAGTGAAGGTCCCTGCCGTTGGGTTAAATTCCCCGTAAACCCTGAGTGCGTGTGTGTTTGCGACTTGCGACGGTCAATTTGTACTGCATATACCGGAGTGAAGGAGTGCGTGTGGTTTTGTTTGCCTTGTCTGAGTGTGTGGTCCCTGGCGAGGGGTTTTTCCCCCGTAAACCCTGAGTGCGTGTGTGTTTGCGACTTGCGACGGTCAATTTGTACTGCATATACCGGAGTGAAGGAGTGCGTGTGGTTTTGTTTGCCTTGTCTGAGTGTGTGGTCCCTGGCGAGGGGTTTTTTTCCCCCGTAAACCCTGAGTGCGTGTGTGTTTGTGACTTGCAACGGTCAATTTGCACTGCAAATACCGGAGTGAGAGAGTGTGTGCAGTTTTGTTATCCTTATTCTTTGCACCCTCCCCCGTGTCCCCTAACTAGTGCCCCCAAGAGTACGGCTTTGGGTAATTTGTATTCATTGATACCATGAATAAGAAATCTTCATCGGTTATGGAAAGTCATATTGAAATATATTGAGTGATATTTATTTTATGCATTGTCATTTTTACCAAATAATGAATTAGTTGAGGAACTAAAGAACCATTGTTTGTAAGCACTTGATATATTTTAGTAATGTTTTTAATTAATTGTAATCACTACATATTTTGGCATATTTTGTCAATGAGACTGATTCCCCTTCATTTAATCAAGGTTCCATTTAGCATTTAGCTTATGGGAAATGGATACGTTTAAGGGACAGGAATAAAAAATTATTTTCAATATTTGTTACTACCTTCTGTGAACAAAATCAATTCAAGTAGTTTCATATGATGCTACAATTGTACATGTTTATATTATCAGGAGAAAATATCAATTCATTCTTACTGTGAGCTTGGACATGATGGTATTAATTGCTCAACATTACTAATTAGTCTTTCCCCAAATTCACATTTCTAATGTTAAAGTAATCCTGAAGTTGACAGTTAACCAGGAAAATTTCGTGTGCTACCTTTTAGTTTACTTGTTTAAGGCCTGAATGGAGTACCTTGAAGTTAACTATGTCATGGCTATGGCTGTACCTGCACTGAATTTAAGTCATAATTTATGTCCTTAGCCGGAAAGTAGTGAAACAATTGCTAGAGTGCTTAATACATATCAAATTATTTCTGCTGATAGAGCTTATATCTTCCATATTGACTTTCTATGATATGGCTTATTACTCATGTATTTTAGAAGAGTTTGATTATTTTACTTATTTTGGTGATGGAATAAAGTTAATGAAGGCTATCGAAATATCAATTTGTAAAACCATTGAAAAGAAAATATTTTTAATGTTATAGTTTTAACAGTTTTAGACTTCTTTAAGCTTTCTCTTTTAAGGTATTTTTACAATTTTGACAGTGATCGATAATGTAAAGTTATATATTTCAAGCAGCTTATATTTATGCTTGTAGTTAGTACTGAATGTAAATTGGCATTTAAGCAGCATTCAAGTACTTCATGCAACTCCTTCTGCTTATGTTACTCTTCCTGCTTAGACTATTCTAAAAGTTAATTCTTCTGAGAAGCTAAGAAGAATAAAAAATTTATCAACAATCGTATCTCAAAGCATTATTAAAAAGCTTTTTAGTACTTAGAATTTGTCAAGGTGAAACACTGGAATCAAAGACACTGACAGATGTTATTACAACCTACATTTGTTAAATGTTCTTCACCCTCAAAGGATTTGACATAGAGTTGATCGGTTCAGTCAGTTTTTCTTAACCAAGTGACTCTGATAGCTTACATTTGTATCTGCTGCATATAAAACTGTTGCTGTGCTGGTGGTGTGGCAGGTAGCAAAGCAGACTGTAGCTCCCTCAGGGGAGGCCATCCCATTCTACCAACGTGTGGCTATGGCCTCATTAGCAGGGGCCTGTGGAGGTTTTATCGGCACACCAGCTGACATGGTTAATGTTCGCATGCAAAATGACATCAAATTACCCATCGACAAGAGAAGAAAGTGAGTATGAATGTGTGCACACCACAATATAGTTACATATTCTTACACAATGCAGTATTTGCACTTGTAGTTCATTTTTTAGTTTTGTTAATATCTGCATTTAAGTGAATTATTGGCATTTTGTAACCTGTTTTGGTTTTAAAATGTTACTAACTGGACTCATATTTCAGCTTCTCACATTAACAGTAAATAATTCACATGCACAAAAATTCCATATTAATGACTAAAAATGGTTTTATGCTAACATACTATTTGTTTTGATAAATGTGAGCTTCTTGGAAGTGTTATTTATTTTGTATCTACTTATGAACAGAATAAGTTGCACAGTTTAACTTCAATAATTTCTAATTGCAGAAGACTGGTGTAATGTATACTATATTGGAGATAAGTCAGGAATTTAAAAAGATCAAATGACATTTTAAAGGTTAATTATCTGCCAGTATTTTAGACAATTCCATATCATATTTTACTCTGGGTATATTTTTTACTCTTTGTTAGGAATTATTTTGTAACATGCATTGCATAAAGACATAATGGGAATGAAACAATATGCTGCAAATAATAATAAGCTGTTAACATAGATTTATTGTTAGCAACTGGAAATCTGCCAGACACTATTGTTAGCACCCAAGCTACTCTATTGACTTTTGGTTTCTTTCATTAACATACATTCCAGCCAATAGCTAACCCATTTTCATCACGTATGCTTTAATTGACAATCTTAAGTATTTAACATTTTAAGTCTGAGAAAAGTTGAAATTATTTAATTTCATTTATTTTTCTTGGACTGTACAATATTTCCATTTTCATTATTTTAAAAATAAACTCAGTGGTTTATCATTGCTCATAATATCTTAGTACTGATGAAGAAATAGGAATTTTAATATAAATAGAAAAGGAAGATATTGGCTCATTCCCTCAAGAATGATCCAAAAGGAAAGCTCATTGTTAATTTGAACAAAAACATTGGAATGAGATAACACCAATTCTTTATTATTGTAGAAAGTAACTTTTCTTCTAAAGTACCTTTTATATGCCATATTTTCCAGTTGATAAGACACTTTTTTTACTCCAAAATGTGTTAAAAATATCAGCCTGCTTCTCACAGGCTGGGGGTTTATACAGGTATAACTTTGACCTATAAGTTCAAGCTGATTCGCTGAAAAATTACTTTCAATTAAGTATAGTTCCTACATAAAGCATAGAAAGTGGTTACCTTTATTACAAATTTTGATAATATCACTGTTTTCAGTCAGTTTTTTTATTTTGGCAGATTTTAAATTTTTCATTGAAATTACTTCCTTAAAAATTCCCAAATAAATTGTAAATTTGTGCAATGTAACACATTTAGTTTCATCTCACATGTGATCCTGCTGTGAAACTTCCTAGTAATATGTGTTAGTACTTACTACTAGTTCTTCCTTACTAGTAATATACATGTACATTAGGCTAATCAGGATGTCAACCCTCTGCTAAAACATGTATACATTGTATATCTCCTGATATGCTCAGTGTTCCGACATTCAGCCTAAAATAGTATGAGAGTAGTAAAGGCATTGAAAATGTTTGCATTTAGTACAAATTTCACGAAGCATAGAAACAAGGCAGCTGAAAGGTATTTTGGCCCACCTTCAACTGAAAAGATGAAACAGGAATAGAGGGAGCAGAAGGTGGATTTAGTAAAGTAATAAAAAAAAAATTATGTTCGTGTGCTCTTAAGTGATCAAAAGCTTCCACTGAAACTACCACTTGAATATGAAAAAAATGTTATAAGGCACCAACTCATTACATCATACCAACGGGAAGAATGAAATGGACGTTAATTTCCAGTGTTTGTGATTAAAAAGCGTGGTGGAAAGTTAAAAGGGAGACAATCATAATATGCTCTGGTTAAAAAGGTGAAATTAGTAATGCACTACATGGGAGTGAAGATGACATTGTGTAAGAGGAAAGTGATAACTCCAGTGAAGATAACTGCAGAAATGATTTAGCAGCAGTAATGTTGAATAAGCGTTGTGGTATGTGTAGCTCTTAAATTTTTAATTAACTATACAATTTTTTGTGCATTAAGTGTTAACATCAAAATACTTGGATCCTTTTCTGTCTGATCCAAGCATTTTTCTTAAATTCCAACCTGAAAAATCAGGGTGTGCATAATGACCCAGGAAATACAGTAGCACTTTTTCATTTACTTCTATTTTCTATATTTTAGTTATAAACATGGAATATTGCTATGAAAATGTAACATTTTCACTGACCAATTAATATTAACCCCTAAAGTGAAGTGGAAGAAGTAGATACTGGGTCTAAAGCTCAAAGAGGAGTCCACAAAGTTAAAGGGTGAATTTAAGTGGAATGTTGTGAAGTCCAAGACATATCTCATGCATCTTCTCCTTTACCATGCACTTGAATAAAAAACTATAAAAGGCTCAGGAAACAAAATATTGCTAGCAATTTGTAGGAATTCCCAAATATACAGATACTGAAATGTGCCCATTGAAAAGTCAATAGCTTGAAAAGCTCTTTTGGATTCAAATGGGGAACGAGTGTATGTTTGTACCAGAGATAGGGGTCCAAAAGAATCATTCATTAGGCCAATATTTAAACATGAGTGTTTCATAAATTTTGCAGTGAAAAATTTGATTTTTCACCATTAGAAAATGAAAATCAAAGTTTTCTTTTATGATGCCATTTATTCTGCAGATAATTCAATATTATCATCACCATGACATATTTTATTAAATATTTAAATAACAGCTGATAGCAGCAGCAATATATAGTATGTTTACACTAGTTTCTTAATATGTAGGAACAAATGTGCTACAACTCTGTTTTCAAATACTACTCCCAGGAAACCTTTTTATAATTACAGAATAACAAATTATTAACATGGATAAACAGTAATGCTAAGTCATTAATATTCATTGTTTGACTATTTTACATTATAAATTACTTTTTTGAACTCTAATTTTGAGGAAATGTGAGTTTCACTTGTTTTCCATTGAAAAGCAACGGAATTTCCCAAGTGGGCTTTATGTTTGGTTTTACTTGGAAGAGTTAGGTTTTATTAACACGAGTGATTTTTTTTAGCATTTTGAGTTATTTTTGTATTAAGGCTACCCCAATTATGCCTGTATGTCAGTGAATATGGTATTAACTCTCATATTGGTGCCATATGAAAACTCTCATCTATATTTGTGTGTGATATACATTTAAATCAATTTTCATCAAATAATAATTAACTTATTTATTTAACATCTGCCCTGTTTTGTACCAATGCATTTATATTTTGATAATACCATAATAATTTGTGATGGACCATTCGTCCACGCTCGTAATAGACGATGGTTGCCCTTGCGGGCAACAGGTGCTAATGTAAAATAAATCCATGATTGCTATCAAATTAATTTATTTATACAAACTACCCCGACCTGCTCCTGCTTTCAACAATGCATCAATTAGTATCTCTTGATCAACCCCAGCGATGGAATTGGCCAAGTCGTGGCCTCTGGACGAAGGTGCTCGTGGCAACATGCGTCTGCGATGAAATAGGCTGAATAGTAATGGTCGATCGGCGTAGCAAGACGGTAGTGCTTCGTTCCCTGCTAGGCCTAGGCAATGCTGCCTAGGGTAGGGACTAAAGGATAAGGAAACAGGGTAGGAACTTAAGGTTAGAAGGGTAGCAATGTTACAAAGAAGCTAATTTCTATCCCACAAAATATATGTAAACAGTATCAGCCACTTTTTGTAGAATTTATGGAAGGAAATCAACACATAAGAAGAAAGCATTTGATAAGGGAGTTAGATGCTGGAGAAGCAAAAGCAAGATCAAAAAATATGAAAGACAATGAAGGAATTTAGTAAACTATTGCTTATGAAGTTATCAGAAAGGAACTTATGAATGTATTAACACTAATAGAAGTTTGCATTATTTTGTAAACAGCTTTACTGAATGGTGATAACTTCTTGTAGAGATCATTGTTATTTGGTTCCCCTCATCCTGTTTCTTATGATTTTAAATTTTATGTTTAACATTCATATTAATGAAAATAAATTATATTGTCCAAAAAATGTTTCTGTAATTTTTATCCTACTTTCAAATTAGCAATGATCTGTTTTAGTCCCTTTTGCTGGATTCTAGTCCCCTTTAGAAGATTTTTTCATCCTATTGATGTGTAAATTCTCTTTTTTTAACATAACTGGCCACTTCAAGATCTGTAAATGTGTGTGCCAATTTTAAAAATTTTGGGCAGATACAAATACAATGTCATTTAGTAATTATTTGAAGATATAATATAATTATCAAGGTCTTTTAGAAAAAATAAGTGTTTTATAAGTTGAGATTTGAAAAGCCAGGGAAATATTTAATAGCAATTATGTACATGTAAAATGTTTAATGAAAATTAAAATTCGTTTATATCACATTGTGGATAAATGAGGTAAGGTCACTGGTTCAATGAATAATTGTCTTATGTTGTAAAAATATGTTTGTAAAGATAAAAGATAATATACAATCCTACCTATGAAATTCAAGGAAGCAGAAAAATATTTGTTCAGCACAAATATCAGTTAACATGAAATGTTTTGGTTGATCTCTTGCATTTCATGTTAATCAATTTCCAGGGTACATAAATTCAAGGTTTAACGGTATTAGCTGTGTAGCTTATTTCAATTTTTAAATCAGACAAAATAAACTTATGATCTGTAGATGTTTCCTAAGAGTAGGCCTATGTCTACTGTTCTTCCCTCCCTCCCTCCACCCCTTAGCGTTCAAATCTAACATCATTATATCCACTTCTTCATAATGGCCCATATTCTGTGATCAATTAAACCAACGCATATCTGCCTCTTCCAGTAACTTTCACTGCTGCTTTTATTAGTGGAAATCAAGAGGGGGGTTTCCCTCAAAATACATTATTAAAGTTGTTTCTGACAGTGTATGACCATTTTAAGTATTATCATTAATTGGTACTCATTGGTTTCTAAGTTCTTACAACCTGTGACAGACCATGGTTGTGATGTGTCTGCAGAAAGTGGAGAAGTATGGATGAGGGGTGTGAGCCAAATGAGGCCATATATTTAAGGAACAGAAATAACTAATTTGTATAAATTGGCAAAGATTTTGATGATAAAATATTTAAATGCTATTAATGCCTTGTATGTTGTACTTAGTTTGCACCTGAGGTCAAAGAATGATTGTCTGAAAAAAAATGGAATAGCTGTCATCATACAGTTTTCCCTTTACTTCACCACAATGGTTTATGTGTATTCAAAACTGATAATACTTGGTGTCTTACCTACTTATGTTCAATTTTTAAAATATTTATAATTAATTATGTACTGTAGAAGGTCAAGTGGGTTGATTGCCAGTAAATATTAGGATGTATTTAAACAGCTTTGGTCAATGTAAATTACTTGTACTGCTGGCAGGTAGAAGGCGCAATTAGCACATGGCTGGTAAAAGCCTAAAAAACCAAACATTAAACATCAACTCAGTAATAATTTTAAAGGGTGAGCAATTTTTCTTAGTAAACATATTCAGAGTATCATAAGTTGAATGTAATGCTTTAAGATCATCTAATTGCAAATAATTGTACAGTTGAATTAGTTGATTACTAAAACTTTCATGTGGCTGTTAAAATGAAAAATTATATTCTCGCTGATAGTAGCTTAAATTTAAATTTTATTTTGTTTTTCTGTTCTGAAGTTCTTAGTAAATCTCAGTAGCCTTTTACAATAAATGATTAAGTGTATATTTCTTAGTTAAGATTGCAGAGTTGATATTAATTTTTCCTTTCATTCTTATTTTTGTGATCAAAAGCTACAAGCATGCTTTTGATGGTCTGTTTCGCGTTTATCGAGAGGAGGGCATTCGACGCTTATTTTCTGGTGCATCAACTGCAACTTCCCGTGCTGTATTTATGACAGTAGGTCAGCTTTCTTTCTATGACCAAGTCAAGCTATTCCTTCTTGGTACAGGAATATTCACAGACAACTTTACCACTCACTTTCTATCCAGCCTGACCGCTGTAAGTATATATTTCTAGAATCTCAATATCTATCAATATTTTAGATGTAATCCCCATTTGGTTTCATTTTATTGTTCATCAAAAATAAACTTTCTAACATTTCTTTAATGGAGATAGTTTTATTGCATTGCTGTGATTGATTTGGATAATAGGAAAAATGAGGATATTACTTTTAACTAGATTTGCCATAAGGATCACAGATATCTCCATGTGTTGCAGCATTGTTGAAAATGTCTTTATTTTTATTTGATTTACTTTTAGATTTGTGGCTTGAGATTTTAGAAATATTTTCCATATTTTCGTTGCTTTCATTTATAATAAAGATATATGATGTATATGATTTTGCATTGTTTCAAATGCATAGTCTAAAATTTTAATGAGAGAAAGAAAGACTTTTGTTAAGTTTTACTTTCTCTCATGGCAATTTTGAATTTTAGATATTTGTCATCCAAAGAAACATATTGTTTCTCAATTGTGAAGGTATACACATATATAGCTAAATCTTGCACAAGTTCAGTTGTAGAACTGTACAATGATCTGTGAAAAAATTAATTATTGCTGAAACAGATGTGTTCTGCATACAAATTTTTATTGGTTTAACTGTGTTCTGAGTATTATTCCTTTCATTAGCTTGTTATTTACTGGGCAACGTGATCCTATTTAAAGCTTCCACTCCATATGTAGTTTTAGAATTTTTTGTGATTATGAAAAACTATAACTTTCAAATTGCAACTGATCTCAAATTTATTAGGGACCAGCTTTTCAGGAGCAAATTTAATGAGCAAAGAAAAGACATAATCATGGTAATGTGACGTTTTTGATAAAAGCAGTTGTTAAAAAAGCATGGAAAAATATGTTTTTACAGAAATCCTCAAATTAAATGGTATTACACATTGCATTTTTGAGGGCTGCAGCATCCCTCTCTTGGAGCACTTGCAGATTGACCTACTCAAAGGTCTGAAGACATTTAAAATGTTATGTAGCAAAATGCTACATGTTAACTGGTGAGGCCTCTGATAGTTGTCAAATCTGTTTGAAACATCTGCTCTGCCACAAAAGACTTCTGAAATGGAATATCAATAATAGTAAATTGCTGTATCTGTGAATTAAACCATTTTAAATACTTGTGTAAAGTACATTCCATAGAAAATATGATGCTTGGTTTTCCTTATTTGATAAAATCATAAATTTAATAGGCCTATTGATTCTTGTCTTATAATTTGTGTTAAATTGTTAGGGTGCTGTAGCCACTGCTTTAACACAGCCTTTGGATGTCCTGAAAACTCGTGCCATGAATGCTAAGCCAGGAGAATTCAAGGTATTTAGTCATTGAAGTTCTCATAACCATAGTAAATTTCACCTGCAATGTCATTTAATACTATTTAATTTATTTGATTACAGAGCATGTGGCATTTGATAACTTATACTGCAAAGTTGGGCCCACTTGGATTTTTCAAGGTTAGTTATATTTTGATGCTTATGAATGAAATGTACAAGTATTGTACTTGTATTGAATGTAATTAATTTAAAATTTGTAGAAATGATTGCTGTCACCACAAGCTGAATTCTTTGTTTGTCTTTGCAGGGATTTGTGCCTGCCTTTGTTAGGCTTGGACCCCACACTATTTTAACTTTTGTATTTCTGGAGCAGTTACGAGTCAATTTTGGTACGATTGTTGTTAAATAGAATATGGTGATATGAAATAGTTATCAGGAATTGAATTTTTTATCATTTTATAGTGTTTTATTTGTTAGAAGAAACTTGATGTCTAGTAGCTATGACATTAAGTAAATGTTGAAGTCAGCTGGTTGTAAGGTAGTTAAATATCTGTCAAAGTGGCTTATATGTTTGTTTACATCTCATTGAATTGTTGATATTCTCTATATATTTTGTTCACTACTGTTAAGTTTGTTTAAAATTTCATGACATTTTCATGTCAAAAATTTAATATGTTGTTTTAATTTAATTGGTACCAAGAACATTATGTTTTATTTTGTTACTCCTGCTGGAACATTTGATGTTGATTCTCAAGCTCTTTAATTATTTTAAATGTATAAATGTCCTGTTTTTAAATTTTGGTCATCGTTAAAATAACTCATTTCCCACCACATTTTTCATTGGCTTATCTTGAAAGCTTAGAGACCATGAAATATTTTATATCATTATGTCATTGTTGTTTATACATTATATATTCTGATTTTCTCATTTTTATTTGCCGTCTTTTGCATGTAACAATTGCACTCATAGGCATATTTTTCCGTCCAGTGCTCATCCAATATTTACATTGAAATAATACCATATTCTGGTATGCATTTTAATTTGACCATATTGCAGAAACATATCACATGCACATTTTACATTATTAGTGCAACTTATTATTTTTTTAAACTTGAAAGAACCTGGTGAACACCTGCTTCTAATGGAACCAATGTGGCAAATAATGATGACATGTATATATTTTTACTAAATAAAAATATTGTTGTCTTGCTTAAAAGTTATAGTTGTTTGTGTCGCTACAGTAAGAACACAATATTTTTTGCAGTAAAAGAATAATGGTTATATTTAGCATACTATGCATTAATTTTTTAGGGCATTGTACTATTGAAAAATCAGCCTACACGTACTACAGATATGTATAATCGTAAATGTCTATTTAAACATTTTCATATTTCTGAAAAGAGAGTGTACATCACAATTTTAAAGAAATGATTTGCTGGCATAGTTATTTTCTATTTTTATTTTGTGTTATTGAGTGAGCCTCATGAATAATTTAAATAATATTATGTATTGCAATGCATTTAATAGTTTTGTGGGCCATATGGATACATGTTTTTACATTGATACTATTAAAGACATAGGATACAGTTTTCAAGATGCATGTTCACTTATCCTGATGTGATGTGTGGAGGGATATAAGAGTGTAGTGAAATTTCATTCCTCTATGGGAAATGGGTTGATCTTGTCAAGTTGAATTAGTGTACCACACCATGAAATACATATTGGCTTTTAATGATAATTCAGTGTCGAAGTGTTTTAAGAATCAATACATGTAATACCAGCGTGTGATATTTTGCTTTGGCATTGTATGGCAACATTTATTGCTGGGTTACATGTCTTTGAAACCTTGGCAAGTTTTGGCAGCTCATTCTTTCTCTGTGATAATTAACCTCGCTGAATTAACTTAAAAATCCTCTATCGTGTATGTTTCTTTTTCCAATATTATGATTTGTTTTGGCTCTGGTATATTATTTCATGGATCTTGAGGGTGATATGGTTCTTTGCCTTCACCTTCATCAGATTTGATCCTCGGATCACTTAGCTGTGATACTATAATGGAGTACATAGTTTGCTTATTAATCACTTCCATGAGTGCTGTCTTTAGAGGGTATGTGTATTCACAATGTGTGGCAATCTTGGATATGATAGTATCTTCATGAAATTTATATTATCTTTGTCATCATTATTTCATTTTTATGGAATGTAAATAGTGCATATATTTGGATTATATTCAATGAAATGTCTTACGAATTCCAGCAAACCAGGGAATAATAATTTATGCTAAAAGATAAAATTTGACAGGAAATTCATGGAAATATCATGGCAAGTTTTAACCATTAAAATGACAAATGTCTAAATACTGAATACAATACCATTTGAAATCATTTTCAGCTATCTCTTTTATATGCAAGAGTAATGAATTACTATTGTACACAATATAAATAATATCATAAATACAAATTCTAGATTTCTAAACATTTTTATTATCAATTAAGAATTTTTCTCATTATGTTGAGTATTTATTTAAACTTATCACATGCTTTTCCATGTTAGTTGTGATCATAAACCCTGAGCCAGATGTTTTTAGTCCAATAGCTGCCATGGTTTCTGACTACACACAATGTTAATTCCTGAGCTAATATCAGTTGTTAATAAGTACTGAATATGTTTGAGGAAATTTAATGTGCCATTCATTTATAAATGCCATATAAATTTTGTAAAGAGAATTTTAGTAAATTCTGTTAATATATTTTTTCTGAAAAGAAAAAATTGGTATTTTTTATGAAAAAGAACAGTTTTGGAAATAGAATGCTTTTAAATACATTTGAACTTTTTGTACTCAGTCAAGGTTTTTACTTCCTTTAAGTTAATCCCTGATTTATACTAATCAGTTGAATCTTAACTTAGATAACATAGTGAAATACAAGTACAAATAAATGTAAGTACTGATACAATTAGAAATTTTAATTGCAATTATGAGATTAGTGTCTGGTATGATAGTCTGAGCTAAGGGCTAGTTTTTCAAAATGCAATTATAAAAAAAATACATTTTTTATGTTATGAAAATTATTTTGATTTATCCTTACAGAGTCTAGATATGAGCTGATGGCTCAAATTACTAACATACAATCTAGGAAGTAATTTCTTTTTCTGTGATGCACATAATTAATTCCTGCCAACATTTTTATTTCATCAATTACTGAAAATTTCATCATAGTCAAGATGATAGATGTTTGTGATTTGGCCAAATTGGTCTTCAATACTGCTATTGGGTGATCTAAAACAACAATTTGGAAGCTATTTTAATTTCTGCATGAACCTAGTTTCTTCAATCCTGGTTAGTTTTCCTTAATTCCTAAATTCCTGGTTAGTTTCACGCTGACCCAGCATAGTTCATCAACATCTTGTGTTTGCTCATTTGATGCAAATTGGTTTAGAGCTGATTATTATGTTTAAAACTATGTATTCTAGTAACATTTCCATATATAATGGTTTCTTCAAAATTACAAATCTTAGAAATCAGCTGAACCATGGATATTTCAAATACTTTTTGAATGAAATGAAATATTTTCTCCCAAATAATAAGCTGATTTTTGGTATGAACATTTCATTCTATAGTTGAGTTGGCTTTCAAGTTTTTGCTGTTTGTGGAGCATTTTATGTTGCGGAATTCTCTAATGCTGAAGTGATTCTTTAGTAGATAATTATCCTTCTCCTTTTCACTCTTGAATATGCTCATTTCAACATTTGAGTCAAAAGCCAGGCTGTTGCAGCTATTCTTTGATGCTTAAGTAATTCTCAAATTTTGTCTATGAAATAGTGTTCAACTTGTTATGCGATATAATGGTGATGTAAAGAGATATTTTGGCATTCCAGTTTTAAAAAATGGAAGCACTCCATATCTTTCAAAGGCAACTATTTGGACTACCAAAGGCATATATTGGGACACTAGAGAAATATTGTGTATACCTAATTGGTTGGTAATATGGCCCTAGGGAGACCATAAGTTTGATTCATTTTTAGTTCAGCCTGTTTCTTAAGTGATGTGTCGTTATTCCTTTTGAATGAGATAGATATGCTGATATCAAGTATGACACTTCTATTGCATGCCTGCTAGTTGAAAGGTCTCCTCACAATATATTGTTAAAATTGACTTGGTCCAAATTTTTATCTAAGATTAAGTGAAGCAGAAAATGCCCTTTAATATGCAATTTGTGCTACCCAATATTTTGAAGTTTCAGGATTGTGTCCCTATTACCAGAATTGGATACCAAATAGACAATTGAAGTGGTATTGAATTGTTGTGGGTTCTAGTGAACGATGTACTTTGACATATAGAATATTGTTTATATAAGATGGTTATTATTTTACTGAAATAAGTTTTGTTAAATGTTCCTAAATGAATTTTGATGATGTTAAATAGAATATATGAAATTGAACTATGGTTGAAAACTATGTATTCAGATATAAAGAACTATGACGGAGGCATTGAAATATTTTCATTGTTTCACCAAACTGCCATTTTCCTACTTCCATCTGTACAATTAATATTTTCCTGCTGCATTTCTAATGAAGGTATTGTGATACAGGTATGTTCATATTTGTGGTGTTTATACTGAAAGGATGGGACTAGAGAAAATGTTCATGAATGACTCCTGCTTGGCAGTTGTGTTGTCTAGAAACACTATAAATGCAGATAAATAACATTTTTCTTAAACTAGAAATAATGTAACAAATGATAAATCTCACAATTGTAAATTGCTCCCTTCCAATAAAATAGGTGCAATTATATATTTGAAATTTATTTAACATTTGAATTAGAAGAATTTTTCATTTCATGTGCATCTCTTAATATCTCATTGCATTCGACAGGTGTTTTGTATGGACTCCGTTACCATTTTCTATTTAATGTACACTTGAAAGGTCTATATTGTCTCTGCTTGATTTTAGATATTTTGTATAGATATAGATGCCCTAGAGTGTTTGTCTCAGTTTTGACAATGTCTTAAGAGTACATCTTATACCCCTTGAGGGAAGGGTTCCTTACTAAATCTACCAGGAGGCTAGTGATCTTTTCCTAATCATGGTATTTTGACAAAGGTTTGAGCACTTTTTAAATTTGTGTTGGTTGGACTTAGATGGGAAATCGAATTAACAATATCTCAGTCACAATGAGGAAAAACTCCTCCAGAATTTGGGTAAGGGAGATTTCTCTGCTGTGCAGTAAACTCCCCCTTTCCTCAAATCTCTCTTGACCACACATGAATCAGCAGCTGAATGCTTGAAGCTGGACTTTTGGAGTGGAATTGGAAGACTGGGTTGGGAAGAAGTAAAAGAGTCAGCAGGTGGAATCTGATCTGAACAATTGGGCAATATGTTGTTTACCTACTTCAGATGCCATTTTTTTCCATGAACTCTTGGATCCCTGATGAAAATTAACAAAAAGACAAAAGTACTAGATGCAGAAGAAAGTACTAGCTGTATGGGTTGAAACCAAACTTATTGGCAAAACTAATCTAGAAGAATTTAAAAGCAAAGAACATTGTGTGTGTGCATTCGGAGTTGTGCAATAGTAAATATTCTTTTTTCAGAGTTCCAGACTACTCGGTAAGTAATACATGTTTGCTCAAATGTCCTAAGTTTGATATGGAGGGCTAGACTTTTCACATCAATGATTGTCTTCCTGGCCATGGTTTGTACTTATATGATACATAAAAATATGATAAAAGAATATTTTTATGCAAATATGATAAAACAAAAAGGTAGTCATTCGCAACACTAAAATATGCTAGACTAGAGTTGTTACTCTAAAAGACTGGAGTAGAATACAAAAGTTGAAGCATTATTGACAATTGCCCTCAGCATGAACTTAAATCTTGATGTGGTGGTGAGCTTTCTTGTTCTGATGACTCATAGAGCAGTACTGCCTAGAGCAATAATAAATTCTTCTGGTAAGGTTAATTCCCAATATGTCGAAGGATAGAATCCTGATGTAGGGTTGCTCAGCATTGTTCCTGAGTGAGGTGGCTGCAAAGATGCCTAAAACCAGTGGGACAGTGAATTGTCAATTGGTGGTATCATATCAAAACACTTGGAATGCAATGGGAAATCACTTGAAGGCAATGGGGGATCACTTGAATTATTTATCTTATGATACTATGAATTAACTTCAAAGAGGATTGTGGCTGACAATACATAGGTGCAAAGATAATAGCCTGAAACTGACCAAAGAAAAATCCCTGGCAATATATTTCTCTCCAAACCCAGTCCAGCTACAACATCAAAGCCAAAATATAGCATTTTTCACACCCAAAAAATTTCTTGGCATCCATTTGGACTCAAACTTGACATGGGAAACCCACATAAACTTTCTTCCAGGAAAATTCAGTTCAGCGTGTTTCATCCTAAGAACTTTGAAGAAAATAGTGAGCAAAGACGTGCTACTAATTCTTTACTATGGCCTAATCTACCCCAATATTACATGTGGTATCATTCTCTGGGAGTCATCTCTTTCCTGTCTAGTCATTTAAACTGAAAAAAAAGGCTATTTGCATCGTTGCATCTAAACCCCCAATTTCATCTGCCCAATCAATCTTTCAAGATCTTGGGCTCATACCTTTCCCATCCATATACAGGGTTCGTCCGGAAAATAAGTGTACTGAGCTCAGGAAAAAAACATTATTACACTTTTACATATCTTAAGCTAATATTCCTCAAAATAGGACCCTTGTGAGTCGATACAGTTGTTCCAGCGGCGTTCCCATTCCTGGAACGCTCCCGCGAAGGCATCATCGGGAACCTCTCGAAGACACGTCGTCACGGCCTCTTTGACGGCGTCCAAAGTCCCGTATCGCGTTCCTTTCAAACTCCTCTTTATCTTCGGGAACAGAAAGAAGTCCGGTGGTGCCAAGTCCGGGCTGTAGGACGGGTGAGGCAGCGTTGCCACGCCGTGCTTGGCCAAGAAGTCCGACACGACAAGCGCGGTGTGAGACGGCGCATTGCCGTGATGCAGCAGCCAGATGTTTTTGATCGCTGGCCGGACGCGGGCGACTCGTTTTCGAAGCCTGAGCACTTGGACGTAAAATGCAGCATTTACAGTTTGTCGTTCAGGTGCAAATTCGTAGTGGACGACTCCCCTTTTGTCAAAAGAGACAATGAGCTTATTACACTTATTTTCCGGACGAACCCTGTACATCCTTATCACGGTAGCAAACATGGAATAAAATCTGTCAGATTTCCATGCAAATTCCCACTACAACAGTCACCATACCAGAACCCAGGCAAGCCTGCATATCACATATAATCAATCCAAGTTGCAAACCTAGGACCAAAGTCCATGGGGCTAAACCTATATGATAAATCACACAGGCCAACAGTGGTTTTGGTGCCGGAGCTTTTAATGTTGATTTAAAGAACAATTGGGGTGCTGAATCCAATTATGACACTAGTTTTTTCCTATCAGCTATAGTTTTCAAGATATAGATATGTTGTTACTTACGTAAAAAAATCTTCTACACGATGATATGGGAATATTATATTAATAACACAGGCCAACAGTGGTTTTGGTGCCGAAGCTTTTAATGCTGATTTAAAGAACAATTGGGGTGCTGAATCCAATTATGACACTAGTTTTTTCCTATCAGCTATAGTTTTAAAGATATAGATATGTTGTTACTTACGTAAAAAAATCTTCTACACGATGATATGGGAATATTATATTAATAACACAGGCCAACAGTGGTTTTGGTGCCGAAGCTTTTAATGCTGATTTAAAGAACAATTGGGGTGCTGAATCCAATTATGACACTAGTTTTTTCCTATCAGCTATAGTTTTCAAGATATAGATATGTTGTTACTTACGTAAAAAAATCTTCTACATGATGATATGGGAATATTATATTAATAATAAAACCCACTAAATATAAAGACTTGATTTATTTCTAGGGCTGTTAAATCACCCACAAACACAACAGAATTTTACAATACAATTGAACACAAATACTAAAATTTTTTACTGTAATAAAACAAATTGAAGAGAAAAATATACATAAAAACATCACTCAACACATCGGAAGCTTCTTTTGCACGATTTTCTTGAGTGCACTTTGTTCAAACAGTCTCATTTTAAGCACCAGTAGTAATCTGCCATCATATGGTTATCCCATCTTCCTTGGTAGCGAGCTTCCATTGTTTTTATATCCTGGTGAAATCTTTCACCTTGTTCTTCACTTGTGTCTCATAAATTTCCAAGAAAATTGTCTTAGTGGCTGTGTAGGTAGTGAACTTTTGTGCTCATATTACATCCAGGTGATTTGAAGTTACTGAGCATAATGTTTACCAGCTCAATATAATTTTCACTTTTGTGATTTCCTAGAAATTTTTTTATGACCTCAACAAATGACATCCAACTAATTATTTCAATCTCATTCATTGGCTCGACAAAAGCAGGATCCTTTGTAAGTTGTCTGATTTGTGGCCCCTCAAAAATACCAGCTTTAGGTTTTTCAATACTTATATGGGGCATCTTCAGTCTTAAGTAGACGAAGCATGGTCCATCCTTGTCAAGAGCCTTACAAATTGCTTCATTAGGCCTGGTTTAATATGTAGAGGCGGTAAGATGATTTTCTCTCTTTCAACTAAAGATTCAGCAATGATGTTTTCTTTCCCAACAACCAAGTTTTCTCTCTTAGGCCACTCCTTCTTAATGTCCCTGTCTGTCCCTGCTATCCCAAAGGCACAAGAAACAAGGATATTTTGTGTAGCCACTTTGCTGCCCAAGAAGAAAGTTCACCATTTTTAAATCTACACAAATCACCCAGCGATGTTCCTGGTATTTTATCTTCTGTAAGACCAATGCTATTGCATTGTATTCCTCTTTCATTTTAGTTGAATGAGCGATTGGTATTGCGCCAAACCTGTTACCATTGTGAAGAAGTACACATTTTAAACTACACTTGGAGCTATCAATAAACAAACGCCAATCACTGGCATCATATTGTGATAGTAGTCCCATTTTTTCCAAAAGACCCTTAACGTCTAAACAAAATGTAAGATTGTCTTCTTGAGTAAAGAAGGGTAGCATATCTTTTTCCCTTGTGCGATAAAAACTTATTTTTGTACTGGGTTGCCGTAAATTCTTTTCATGCAGTCTTGATGCTAGTAGTTTGGATGCTTCCTTCGATAAGTTCAGTTCTCTAGCAAGATCGCTTAGTTCATCTTGATTAAACAGTTGAGGAATTGTTGATACCCCCTCGTAGTCACTGCCACTATCGTCAATAGAATGAGAAATGTTTTCAAATAACTCAAATTCTTCCTTAGATATATCTGGTAACGTCTGAAATATTGGGATCGGTATTTCTTCTGAATGGCGTACCGGGCGTCTAGCTGAAGGCAAATCTGGATATGTCCACTTGTGGCGATTTTTTTGATTAATTCCCGAAACATTTACCATGCAAAAATAACAGTCGTCAATATGGTTCACAGGTTCTCTCCACACCATTGGCATACCAAATTTTAGACTTTTCCTTTGTCCTGTTGTCCATTGCCGCAGATGTTCAGTACATGTTTTACACACAAAATGCGGTGCCCATGTTTTATCTTGGTCACCAAGCTTAACACCAAAATATCCCAAGTTGCACGTTTCACAAAGTCTGTAATATTTTTCCTATTTTCTTTTACCATATATTCCCATGTATACTTATAGATTTATTTAACTTTGAAAATTATTTTCCGGAATATATCAAATATTAAAACAACTAATTGTAAGATGTGCCATATCTAAAAAAGTAGAGCTGTTAAATAAAAACGGATTTCATATTTGGATTCAGCTCTACAAATATAGTTAAAATCAACACAAAGATTCCTGGCACCAAAAAAAATTTTTTTTGTAGGCCTGTGTCACCAAAGAAATACAAAGACATAAAGAGAGGTAACATAGTTTAAAAGATAAAAAAATTTTGACGTGGAAAAATTGGTGTTTGAATTCGTTAATGATAAAATATGACTGATGTATATAATATGAAACCTATGAAAAGATGATTGTATATCATTTTATGATAAAAATGCAAATGTATGTATGTATGTGTGTATGTATATTTTTATATATATAAACCAAAAACACAGTAATCGACCCTAAGGTCCGTTTGGTAGGTGATTATAGAGCTCACCCAGTACTAGGCTCGACAGCATGTGAAATTCACACATCAGGGTAGGGGGGGGCCAGTTCCCTTCCCTGTGCCACTTATGGTTTCCCAGGAAGACCTGGTACCTGAAAACCAAATAGCTTGGGTGGAGCTGCATGTGCCCAGAGAGGCTCGCCTGGGAATTGAACCTGGGCCCTCCAGTCAGTAGTGCAATTCTCTACCTCTGGATTTCCACAAGCCACATATGCATATATATACACAACACACACACATTTTAATATTCTCTGTGCATGAATGATCTGAATTTCTATTTTTATATTATGAGTCCTACATTGCTGCTGTACACCAATCCTTGGGCAAATAAAATTATTATTATGATGGACACAATTATGAGAACAAGTCCTTGGAGCTATGGGGCAGACCACCATGGCTGTCCTGTCAGACAAAAGAGAGGGCAAAGCTTTTGATTTTGTTATAACATGAAATTCTTATCCAGTAGAACCAACAGCAGTCGCAGAAAAAAATACAAAAGGCATCTCCAATGGTTAGAATAGGGAGATGAAGGGGAAATATGGATATGCTAGGGCTAGGCAATTTAAGCTAACAGAGATTGTTGGAGCAGTAATCATAAATAATGTGCAGCAGAGGGTAAGGGAGCCAGAGAAGAGGCAGTAGTATTGCTCAAAAAATAGGAAGAAGAGTGATGAATTAAGTAAATGAGTCATAGAATAGTATTATTCAAACAAAAAGATGAACAAAGAAATTTGTTCTCATGCAAGTGCATTGTTATATACATGCTGACAGGCAATAACAGATTGAAAAAAGTAGACCATGCATGAACAATAAAGGGTGTGATTGCGGATGTAATCAAAAGGAAATACTGGATAGAAATGGAGATTTGGAATTCAGTGGCTGTAGAAAAAGGTGGGAGTGAGGTAGATAGTATGGTTAAGAAAAAAGGAAAGACCACAGGGAGAAGTCAAGAGATCCGGAGAAGGATTGGTTTATATATGATTAACATCTGGTTCAAAATATCACAGTAAACCTAAGTACACATTGGAAATGCCAGTCGATACTGAGAGATATCAGGTTACGTTATTGTTGTGCAAAGATTTATGAAAAGCATAATTAGTTCACAGTTTCCCCAGAAGAGATGCTAATTCGGATAGTAATTTATTGCTTATGAAATATAAATTCTAACTCAAGAGGATAAAAAAAGAAGACAGAGGAAATGGAATGTGAAAGCTTAAACTGAAATGAAAAGCACCAGAAGAAATTTAAAAAATTTTCTGAGGGCAAGGGAATATCTAAATAAATGATATTTAAGGGTGCAAGCGAAATAACACAAAGAACAGGAAAATGTTGAAAAAGTCTTAGATTACAGAAGAGATTATTAGGAAAGTAGATAAGAGAAGGAGATGAAAGCATACAGAGTGAGGTAGGAAAAAGTAATTAGAGAAGTAATAATGAAGATGAGATACTGTTAGGGAGAAAGCAAGTTTGATAAGGGGTGAGAGAATATGGAGATTTTACAGAGAAATGGGTTCACAGTTCATAAAGGTTAAAGCAGTGTTAGGAAATCAGAAGAGAAAGTCATACTATCAGAAGAACAAAAATTATTAATGGACCTAAAAAATATTCAGGGGAAATATAAAGACTAGCAATAAAGAAGTGCCCAATGATGAAAGAGACAAGGTTAGAAATTTTAGATGGTGAGAGAGCATGTGATGATAAGAATAGCTTGGATTTAGGTAAAATACCGATAGTGGGATGGAAAAGCATGTAAGGGAATGTGATCAAATAAAACTGTGGATATTGCAAACTTTCCAATTTTTAACAGAGGCCATGGAAATGTTGTAAAAATAGTTTTTATGAGATCATTCATAGCCTATATGAGGGAAGAATTGCTGGCCCCGGTGGTAGTGGGGTAACATCCTCATCTGCCAATCCAAGTGTCGCAGGTTTGATTCCTCCCTGGGTAGGTTTTCCTCCACCTAGGGCTTAGGTATCCATAATCATGTCCATTGTTATCACAATTAATAGTCTGATGTAAAAGGCCAAAAGGTGCTGTTTTCGGACTCAGGCTACATGAATAAATTTGGTCAGCAAACATGGTCAACAGTCAACAAACAGCCCAAAAGTCGTCATTTTTACATCAGAGATCCTGTATAGTTATGCATTCAACCTAGTTCAATGCATTTTCAAATCAATTCATGATTATTTAACCCATTTACAGTTTAGTTATGCCTTTTATTAAATAGTTTCAGTCCATTTTCAAACTGCTTTTGGTTTCATTACAGTCCTTACTATTTTGCCTGACAATCTGGTGGACCAGATGAACTGCACTCTTAGATTTTAGACTCTGGTCTCATGTTGAAAAGGGCTATAATATCATATGCTAGTAGGACCTTGCCTCCTGAGATGTTTCTTGGGCCCTCCACATAAATCATGAGAACACAGACTGCACCACAAAAGAAAATCAAAACCATCTCCTCAATTAAGGAATTATAATTTTATATAGGGGTGTGAGGATGATAAATATTGATTGTATCAATTCATTTTTAAACATTGTTTTAAAATTGCTTATGTCATGTTTTCCACTGTACATATTAGTTATCATTTGTTTGTCGCACTTCTGTCTTCATTTCATTTTTTGATAGTTTGGCCTTGTGCTATCTTTATTTTGCTCTTTCATTGACTGAATACCACGGCGGTTTAACAGATGTTTTGTTGTTCAGCAAAGAGAAATATATTTTTTTTGTGAGGACCATAATTATACTTATTTTGTTCTGCCCAGCAGTGTATCCATCAGTAATGCATAAATCGATCAAAGGTTCCATTACCTGCAGCTTCGTCCTTCTCTCTTTCCATGCCTGTTGCATTTCACTCAAAGGTTCAGGATTGGAAAGGAAACCTTTAAAAATTATTTGACCATTTAAAATTATTTGAGGTTGAGCAAAACTTATAAAAGTTTAAATTATGAGGAAAGGTGTTGTTATCTTGTCCAAAGAACCATGCTTCAAAACTATTACTAGAAGGCTCACATTATTGATCAGTAACGATTCGTACATTTCCTAGATACCCTATCTTCGGCGGCAAAATCATTATAAAAGACATTGAGACAATATGAAGGCGTGGAATATATCTGATTTCAATGAAAGGGTTAGTTATAGCTCGATGCTTTTAGCTTTATCAAATAGGGACAATCACAAGACAATGACAAAACAATCGCACTGTATTAAAAGACCAACATGTTTCAGAATTATGGCTGTATAGGTTTTCACTGCTATGACGTGTTCTTCGGTGAATCCCTGAGTCATCTGAATTTGTCAATCAAGTAGTTGCTAAGTGCTGGAACGCCATTAACCTGTCGCACTTGATTCGTGCATGAGTTTCGTTTAAAATACCGTTAAATTCGGGTAGCGAAACATTTTATCCTAGCAAGAGCTAAAATTATTACGCGGGGAGAGTGGGGGGTAACTGAGTAAAAGCAGGTCCACTGTAGCCAGATACGGTTGGAACAGATAAATTGAGATACCAGGTCATCAATAAATCAAGAATACCGGGATGTTTAAATGTCTCCTCCGAAAATTTTCAACTTTAAAAAAGCATAAATAGTAGGTTAAGAAATTCCATAATTTTTTAACGCTAGCGCTGCATTTAGACATAGGATATATATAATACTCAACTTTTTAAGTTTCAAATTACATTTGTTCAATGATTTGAATGCCTTTTATTTAAATGTATGTACATATCGACGAATAAACATTTAATACTTTGATTGGAAGAGGATGAATTATCGAATCGAAGATCGTATGGTATGCAGCATCTTTTTAAGCATATTTTCATATTCATCCGACAGCCTTGCACTTAAGTCGTATGATTACATGTATTTTTTCAGCGACAGGTCGTTTATTCGGGAAGATCACTTAACGGATTGCATTTGTGTACTAAAAAGAAAGATACACGAGGAAACAAACATTTTCGATTTGTTAAGAACTTTAAAAGGAGCCAACCTAAAAATATCAAACTAATTTCTCCAATTGGACGAGGTAGAAAGTAAAGTTGTGTAGTATAAGTACTACAAGCTTATCTTTCATTGTTATTTGAGCCAAATGAGACATTTCAATTGAAAATAAATGATTGATCTGCTGGTTGATCTGCATCGTGTCTGCTTGTAACTGAAGGAAAGCAAATCCCATTGCTAATCGTTTCCGCAAAGTATGTTTTTCAAATCAAACCAACAAAATCCGGGCCAGGCAAGAAAGCAATGCCTAAGGGGTGGACTAAACTTGAGAGAAAGTATTTGAAATATTCTTTGCCAAAGGTTGTTAGCCAAAAAAACAAAGACAACCGAAGATATTGTCAAAAGTAAGGGGGACAAAAGTAACTCCGACAGTGCCCTGTACATGAGGAATCTGAGGTCATCGCAGTTCGAACCTTTGGCGCATCCCTTGGAAAAAGCGATCTTCTAAGGAGCTTCTATTCTTTGCTGATCCTGCGGAGAGAACACAAAAATAGCTCTGGTCGTAGAAAGTATCGCATCAAACTAAGACTTCTACATTTTTCCTATAAATATACACTTGACATAGAATAGAAATTTTTTTTAACTAACATTTATTTTAGAATTAAACACTCAAAAAATATGTTACCATTGTTTTGCAAGTTTAAGAACTGAATTGTTGTCATATGAATCCTTAAAAAACTATCACGCTTAAGGTGCAGTCATCTGTCGGTTTCTTTAAAAAAGTCTGAAGGGGATGTTATCGCATTTCTTGACAAGCTAATTTCTTCACTTTGGAAAATCTCTACCTACCTCATCTGAGAAGGACTGTTCTTTGAAAGAAATAAATGACAACGAAATATACGTTGCACCGGGAAATGTGAAAGGATTGATGGGAAAAGAGGGACGGTAAATATAGTGTGAGATACTGGACGGGAGATAAAGGACTCGATTTATTACACCACATTTGCCCCCCCCTCCTCCACTAAACATCTATACCTGAGTGAGATCGGATTTTTGGGAAGAAATGGACTTAGAAGGCAACAAGGGCCGCTTTGGAGTCCTTAATAATGCCCGCTGTGCCCACCTATTGTGTTTCCACCCTGCCATTCATACGAAATAAGAATAATTCATGTAAATTTGAGCTTTTCTGTCGCTCTTCTTCCTCTGAGATATCCTTCCTCGCCACCTGCTGGTCTTAATTCACAGAGAAGAAAGGAATTGAAAAGAACAAACAGTGTAGGAAGGACATTTATCACTGAATGGGAAAGAAAAGATTCCTGGAAAAAAGGCATTTGTTTTCAAGATTTCTTTCTTACCCGAATTCGATTTTTATTGGTCGAGAAAGAGATAGGATTGACGAATTTTTTCCAATAGATCGCATGCAATTTGGAACTGGTACCGACTGGCAACAAGTACTTCTACACGCTGAGACGAACAATCCCGAGGCTCTCCGATATTATGCATATTACGCTTTGCTGGGGAAACTTAAAAAAATACTGAGGTTTTGCGGGAAATAATGCACTGATGTGCCTAAAAATATTTCTCTCTGAACAATGGCGATGCTTAATTTTTAACAGAGGAAAAGTTAAATGGGTACCGGAAAACGGAAGTCGCTCGCTGAAAAATGTATTCAGGGCGTTAATGGGCGGAAAGAACTAACGCGATAAGAAGACGAATGCGAGCGCCCTGTTGTTTCCATGCCTCCAAGGGAGATCGGCTTTGGTCATTTGGTAGCGGTCGCACTTGAATGAGGGCGTAGTAATGAAAAGACAAAAACCGGCGCTCCTCTGCCAGTCGGAGATCGGGACTCGCGCGGTTGTTCGCGTGCATTCTTCGCATCCCGAAGCTCCAATCTCTCGGCAAGATTTTCTATTCTATCTCGATTGCATGAATGGAAATGGTTGTGCTAAAGCTCAGGCGACGGAGGGCATTCTAAAATAGAACGCTGGGAAAGAGACACATGGGTGGAGGAGACAGTGTGCGTGTATGTGTGTGTGTGAGAGAGAACGAGGGGAAGGATGGGCGAGAGAGCGAGAGCGACCTTTGAACAACTACTACTTCCCCGCACTCACCCGGGGGAATGAGAGGCAAGGAGTCGGAACCCAGCGCCATGACTTTGACTGCTTACTCCCTAGAGGAATGTACTGCCGCATCCCATTTGGAGCGAAAGAGGGGGGGAGCGGAAAATGAGTGGGGGTATTGTGGGAATGGGGGAGGGAAGGATGAGGGAAGAGGGAGGGTGGAGAAGACGAGGGGAAAGAAGTAGGGATTCCAACTGGAGCAAACCTATGAATTCAGTGGTGGGGGGCATTGGACGGGCGCCGTTAAATTTTTCTCTAGGAAAGAAGCAGCCGAGGAATGGGAGTGAACTCGAGGGCGATATGTTCCAGATTTTATAGGCAAACCTTTCGATCGTGCTCTAGATAAAACATCCTCAAGGAAACCATTTGTGATCAAAGTCGAAAGATGAGTATTCGATTGAGAGACGAGTAAAAGCAGTAAATCTACTGTACGTATGAGGTACATTTTTCAAATATTGAGATAAATAATGGTAATTGCAATTGGGTGGAAATAAATGAATTTTGCGAGAATTTGATTGGGTTTAAGATTTTAAGAGATTTGAGTTTAAAAGATTGAATTGAACATTTTAGAAGTCTAATGACTTAAAAAAAATATTGAATAAGAAGAGAATTTTTTGATTCAATTGATCCTCTAATTAATTTTCAAATTATCTGTTTTAAACTTTTGAAATCCTAGTATAATTATACCCACGTGTAGGAAACGATTCATAGAATGATTACTATTCTTATACAGCACAATTTGCAATGAGATCTGGCTCCCGCTTTTTGGTGAACGAAAAATGAATAGCCCCAGTGGGGAGGTTGCAGAGGACGCCATATTTTTTCCAAAGAGCGAAGAGCGTTTAAATAAGCAACACAACTGAGACTGGGGCTTTCAAGATGCAGGAGAAAAAACGTGCTAGATCTAGGTCAGCATTTATGGCTCTTTTGGTTTTAGCAAATTGTATAGTTGTGTAACTGGGGTCTGTCTACTCGATGCAGGAGTTTAGATAAAAACTTCCTTTAAAAAATAGATGAAACATGAATGAGGAAAATTAGAAATTCATAGAAATTACTTGGTACTTTATTTAATAACAGTTATGAGTACGAGGACTGTTATAGTTAATAGTATTAATATTTGAAAAATAGGAATTAATTCGACGATAATTTGTGATGACACAAATTAATAGGATACAATGAGTAAAGATCAATGTTTGCGATAAAGTTTAGTAGGTCACAAATTTGCCAGATATTTTCTTTGTTCCTCTACTTGATATGCGTTTTTAAGATATGTTCTGGTATGCGTGAGAAATATTGACAGATCATAGCATAATTACATCTTAAGCCTTACGACAAAAACTTCGTTAAGAAAGAACAAGGAGTGAATACTACTAGTATTCATTTAAAATTGTTTGGCGCTTGCGAAAAGATAAGGTGCCCCGTGCCTATTTCATGAGTTTTTGGATATCAAATAGGGAGCTTACGCTTTGATAAAAAGGGTTATTCGGGGATTATGGTATATAACAAAATATAAGTGGTCGTGCTCTATTACATGACATTGGCGTGCCTCTCTTTTGTGATAATGAGAACACGATGAGGGCGCAGAATGTAAGGTCACTATGTCAGTTGATCGGAAAATAAAAGTGGTAAACATCAAGGCAGTTAAATTTTTAGGAATTTTGGTGGAATGGGGTCGTTTACTCATTTCTCGAGAATGTTGTCATTGTATGAATGCAAAAATTGCAAGATTTGCCAGTAAAAACTCTCGGCATAAAAACGTTGCCCTTCTTGGCTATCGAAAGTTTGGCACAATTTGGGAGGATGTTTTAAGTAAGTTTAACAAAAACAACATTGGTACAACGGTGTGTGACTGTTTCAGTCCTACCTTTCCCAAACGATCTGCGAAAAAAGCACTCCAAATGCAGGTTGGGGTCCTTAGGAATGAGCATTTAAAAACGCAGCTCTCTGCTATTTATAGCTTAGCGGTGGGTGATGGCGACTCCGCGTGCTTTGCCGCACTTCTTAACGACCCTCATCCCTTTCATGTCCAAATTAACAGCCAACACTTGAATGTGTGAATAGGCTCACCTGCTAGGCGCCTCCCGGAGTAATGATCACCACCACTTAACAGTCATCAACTTCAATTCACAAAAAAATATTGGGGCCCGGGAGGGCAGTGAGGACAACCGGCACGCCGTCCTATTGCTCCTAAATAATGGCAGGCTGAGAAAAATAATGGGGGATAAGGAACGGAGCACATTTGCAAGGAAAAAATGATCTCAAAAAACTTGGGTGAAAACGTTGAAAATTAGAGAGATAAGGCGTATCAGATTGAGATAAGTAGGTACAGCCATTTGGGTGATTTCTTGCCCACTTAACCGGCGCTGAGATTTTCCGTACGAAAAACCTCTTTTTTTGCTACTTAAGTGGGGACAAATGCAAGAGTAAAAAAGGGAGGCAAAAACACAAGTCTTGATCCAAGTAAGCAACAAGCGTCTACCTCCAGTATAACCTAACGGCGTCGGAAAATTCTTCGGAACCAAGAAATTCTCCGAAAAGCCCAGAATCCAAACAGATCGCCAATGTTTTCTGTGGAAAATATTTATGGCAATCGTTCACTGGAGGTAAAGCATGCGGAAAGGCATTCTGAGAAGAGGAAGAAGAGAGATGGAGAGCTTTCGGTTTTTATTTTTATACGAAACATATTCCTTATTTTCAGTTGTAGATATGGAGGATTGTGGATTGGGGAGGAGGGGGGAAGGAATGAAGATGCGGCGGGAGAAGACAAAGAAAAAGCGAAGAGAGAAAAGAGATAAATCTCGGCCACCCTCCTCCATCTTTTGCTCCTTCTTCCCTTTCTGTCGGCACTCCTCCACTCGTCTATTCTCCCTTTCCGGTTCCCTTTACACCGATTCCCTCTTTCAGACATCCTATTCCCTTCCTGCCGTGCTTAACTCTACTGCCTCCACTACCTGGCTTCTTCGCCATCATGGCAACCCGGGGTCAAATTTTCGTAAAAATGACCTGAGGTTATTAAAAAAAATTGCTTCTAAGATATACGTACATATTTTCACTACGAATCGATAGTTCATTAGGTTCTGGGACGTTTTGCTGGAAACTGGGAAAAAACTAATTTAGTAAACATTAAAATAAAAGCAAATTACTTAATATCCTTAAAATTAAATCTAAATATTAGGATCATATTTTTCGTCAATAATAAAAATCAATTATACCCACTAAGCTTAAATCTATCCGTTGATTGTGAATTTAGCGTTAGGTGCATTAATGCCGAGGATATTTGTAAAATAGCGATTTTTAATGTTTTTCAAGACCCAGTGTAATATTTCTAGGAACATCAGGTTAAATCGGAAATATTCCGATAGCATTTCTTCATTTGGCGGCCTTTACTTATCAGAATTTTAGTTAGGAATTTAGGTAAGTAATGAAATACCTAACAGCGTTCAGTAATTCTGGATTTCAACAACCATGGTATTTCTTTCATGAATCCATTGTCTTTCGTTGCCGTCTATAACATCTGAACCGATATGTGATTCTGAAAGTCGCCTACTAAAGAGATCAAGGCAGTGAGTGGTTGGATACGTAAAATTAGCACAAGAAATATTTTAATCAAATAATGGAAAAGGTAACATTTTATGAGTTGACATTAATAAAGGTTGTTAGGTTTTCCAAAAAGAGGAACTGAAAGTCAAAAGTTATATTAGGAGGGAAAACAGGTGAAATCGTTTACTTACCTCGGAAGCGTTTTGGACCAAAATGGCCCAAAAGGAAAAGGAGAAGGATTTCGTTAGGCAAATAGGTTTCCAAACGAAGGGAATTGATGGCAAATACGTTAAGTAAGGAGATTAAGAAAATACTAATGAAAACTGGAGCGGAGCGTGGATTTGTAAGGCTCGGAAACTCGGTCGTTGAAGCAAGGTGATAAGCTTTTGAGTGTGAGTGAGAAGAAGGATGGAATAGGTTAAATGAACAGAATGGAGTGCAATCAAAGAAATACTAATCATGGTGGGGGGAGAGAAAGCGCTGTTGGTAGAAATCCAAAGAGGGCAGGAAAGTTGGATGCAGAGAATTTTCATTGACGAGGGGATATCTATGACTGTATTAGAGGGAAGGGCGATAGCCAAGCGAGGTAGGAGTTAGATAAATCATGCATTTCAGACAGAATGAAGGGAGATAGAATGCATGCGAATCGAAGGGTAGTTTAATGCCGTGTTGGGTGTCAGGTTGCCGTGTTAGGCAAGGCTAAAAAAATTGAGTGTACAGACTGGGTCCTACCAAAACTTACCTTAAACCGTTGAATACTAAATAATAATAGAAATAAAAATATGCATAGAGTGGAAAGAAAATTACTTGTCAATATGTGTTTGATATGTCCAAAATTTATGAACACCAGATGAAAGTTACAATTTAATTCAAATAAAAAAAAATAAATTTGAGAATTTGCCAAAAATGAGAAAATGCTGAAGGAAATCTGGGCGGTTAGAGAAAGTCACATGGGGAAATCCAAAAGGGCAGAGAAATTGATTGAAGGGAATATTGAAAGGTGGTGGTAAGTTGAAGGGCTTGATAGAAGGGAGGATGTTGGGTAAGCGAGGTAGAGAAAGGAAGGCTTTCAAGACATCATGATGGTAAGCAGAAGTTATGAAGAAATAAAGAAAGAAATAATGTAGGGCAAATGAGAGGAGGTTCTCGTGTTAGGTACAGAAAATAGTTAATAGGAAGCGTCTTAAACTTATCTCTAATAGATATTGAAAGAATTGATTGACCCGCAAGTTACTCCAAGGGTGCGTGGTAGGGATAGTAAGGACATCAGTCTTTAATAAATACATAAATATGCAAACACACGAATACGCATTAACGTTTTCATTTCGATCGAGACTTGTGGGTATGGGATAGTTTGTTTATATTCTCTTTGCTCTTAGGATTAGGAAACATAACCGGCTGGGCAATGAACACCAGCATGTATTGCACACCCTTGGGTGCATGAATCTTTTTATAAGATTCATTAGATTTAATAGCCTAGAAAGCACATTAAATTTTATATTTATGGTGCATGCAATTTTGTAAACATTGATGGCTGTGACGGTGGATAGTGCCAAAAGATATTAAAGAAAACTCGTCCAGCAAACTAATGTTAATGGCTGTTAGAGGCAGCATTTTTATATACCAGCCTTTAGTTTACTATCAACTTCAGGATTTTTGGTACATCGGGCAGTTGTATCTTCTGAGCAATATTGTTCGTATTGATTTTGCCTAAACTTACTTCTTTTCAAATTGATTAACTTAATGATTTAAATAATGTATCTCAACACTTCTCCTCTGAGAAACTCACTTCCCTCTCATTTCCGTCTCTGTTATTTACCAGTAAAACCCATTAAAAAGGACGTCGCTTGGCTTCGTAGGTTATAAAGTTCTTGTGTCGTTTAGAATGCACAAGCTTTTTCTCCATAAGATCCTTCCTAAGAACAAGTGGAAAACAAAAAAAAATCCTCTGGATATACCATTAGGTGTTTTCCATTTCTGTTGCAAAGCAACACATTCAATTATCGAGCCTTTTCATGCTACCATGATGCCACAGATAGCAGTCTCCCTTTCCATGCTCTTTACGCAGCGTCACACCTTAGCCCTAAGTACTTGCCAGATGTGAACGAAGCCTATTTATTAAAATAATGGCCTCAATTAAAATTCCTCAATCCAAAATAATTTATGCATTCAGATTTTACAGGCCTCCAGTCGACAGAGAAAATTCATTGCTAGAATTAGATCAGCAAATCAAAGGTTTTTTATCCCAATAAAATGATCGTGACGTTATAATTAGTGGAGATACAATGTCCCATCTATTGACTGGAGCACATATAGTTTTAAAACGGGGGGTAAAGATATATGCGAATCACAATTGAATACTTCGAACTGATTGAATCAACTTATCACTTCACCAAATAGGGGCGACACTATTATTGATTTGTTAGCAACGAATATTCCTGAAAAAGTCAAGCAATAGAAATTATTGAAGGAAATAGTCACCACAGGGCAGTAAATGCTAAGTTTTCGCTACATGGGGTCCAAAATAAGAACCGTTAAAGGAAAATTTACTTGTTTAAAGAAGGGGACTACTTTGGCATAAAGTGCGTTGCTGGTTTAAAAAAAGATAGTAATCACCGAAATTACGCGGAATCACTTACTTGAGATCACGCGATATACAGTCAACAAGTTCCTTCCAAGTAAATTTATAAAAGATAGCACGAAACATACAGGATAGATGGTATAACATGGATATTAGAAAGGCATTACGACGTCAAAGCCTATATAGTATTTAGGGCGAAGACCAAGAATGAATTTCAGAAAGCGTTACGGGAATTCGAAAGGAAAAGGCTAGCGGAAAATTTGAAAAAAAACTCCAAAAGCATTTTAGTCGTACGTCAGAAAAGTTTAGGAATACAAGTCAATTGTTAATTTACTCAAAAATAATAAAAGCGAAAGAGTAACCAGCAGATTGGAAAAGGTTAACATATTAAATTCCTTCTTTCAAAGCGTCTTCACTAATATTGCACCGAATGTATCCGATAGCTTAACAAATTGTGCCGGTCAACCGATGCCAAAAAATTGATATTTCATACAGGACGTTTGCTGAAAAATATTAAGCCTTATGCGAGTAAATACTCCGGGTCCGATGAAATACCTGCTCGTATATTTAAGGATCTAGCTTCGGGAATTAGAAAACCGGTATTGTAACATCAATATTTAAAAACTGAGACAAGGAGGAACCGAACAATTACTGACCTATTTCTCTCACATCTATATAATTCAAAGTCATGGAACATACGTAGAATTGCTAGTTCGATCGTGAAGCACCTCGATAGTCAGGAGTTATTGATGAAAAATCAGAACGTTTTCCGAAAAGGTAGATCCTGTGAGACCCAACTTGCGCTTTTTGTTCATGATACGTATTCTAATTTCGGGAGAAAGCAATGTTCAAGTGGATGCGATTTTTCTTCATTTTAAGAAGCCTTCGGCAAAATACCTCTAAAATACCCACTAGTAAACTACTGGGAAAGCTAGAAGCATATGGTATTGATAAAGATATCCGGAGTAGGATAGTCTCTTTGAATAGTCGGACACAATGAGTAGTGATAGATAGAGTTAGATCAAATGCAGTAGAGGTTACTTCTGGTGTTCTCCAGGGAAGTCTTATCGGACCTCTTTTATTCCTACTTTACACTAATGACATTGACTCCATAGTCCCCAGTAAGATACGTAAATTGCCGATGATGCAGTGGTTTACCGTGATATCCGTGATCCTGAGGGAACAGTATCTTTACCATGTGACCTTAATGCAACGCTGGTGCGACACTTGAGAATTAGCATTAAAGTTAAAAAAATGTGTGCCGTCATTAATTTTTGAAAAAAAAGCAATTCCATCCCGAACGCCTACTGCATTGGGAACACCAAAATGGGATGTGTAGACTCAATTAAATACTTAGGTGTTACTATCACTCACGGATGAAACACATACGGGGAATATAAGACAAGAACAAGGAGGATAAGATAAGAAAACATTAGGATTTATTAGAAGAGTACTTGGTAAATATGATGAAATAGTCAAGGAGAAATGTTATCTGTTGCTGGTTAGGCCTCATTTAGAATATGCTGCAAGTATATGGGGTCCTCACGGAGTCAGATTAATTGTCGAATTCGATTGCGTGCAGCGCAGAGGAGATAGATTTGTAAAACGTTGTTGTGATAAACAGAGTAGTGTATGCAAAATATTAGAACCGCTAGGCTGGGCATCACTCACAGAGCGAAGGTTAATATACAGATTGAAGCTATTGCTTAAATTGGAAGGTCTCTTTAGCAGTGATGTTGAAAATGTATTATTGCTTCCATCGTACTACGGCAGGAGAGATCATGTCTATCAAATTATTGAGATTAAGTGTAGCACAGATAGATTTAATATGTAATTTTTTCCACGAAGAATAAGGGATCATAATAGCATTGTACGATCGCGGTAGGATCATGTTCGGGTACAAACTATTCTGGTGTGTGTTCACCCCCTGCCACACACCCTAGCGGTTGCTTGCAGGGTACATGAATAACTAATTAAAAATATTCGAAAAAAGTTTTCAAATCGTCTCGCCAACCGAGAAATGTGTTATATACCACCACTGTTTGGGAAATATTTTTTAATGCTACGATCTGTCTTTCGGTTAAAAAAAACAATAGAACTCATTTTCCAAGGAAGAAAAAATGTGCCACCAATAAGGAAGACATAATTGAATGTTTAAGCTATAATAGTTTTTGTATTGCAGTTCCTCGAGCTACCGATTTCACTTCACAATTAAAGACACTGATATCGGAGGGCAAGAAACGAAGAGTGACTCCTAAGACCCTCCACTCTTTGACTGCATCTGACGGTATCGCATCAAGTCTGACTGAACGCGCAGCGACGGATAATGTTATTCAATTAGCTTAGAAAAAAATAGGACGAATCAATGTTACACATGATTTTATTGTAATTACAAACACTATAAGGTGGAAGCATTTACAATCTAATCTTTTTAGCACGCAAGACAACATTAGTCTTGATATGACCTAGCAACTTCTCCATTTGAATTATGAGTAGTATTTTGTAATATATTTTTCCCACCCCCAAAGGAAATACTGCCGATGATATGATTGTATGTTGGTGTGTTTCATTATATTTTTTACTATTTGTCGAGTTTTCGGTCATTTATTAACATAAATGACCGAAAACTAAACTCACTAAACCTTAAGATTGTCGATTATATCTAGTAAATCGGAAGCATTGTCAAATAGCCTCGTCTGATAGATTAGCGCGTCTATATATCCCAGTAAAAGCTTGTCGCTGATCGGTTAGGGAACGCTGACTTGTTATTATAGACGAACTTCAAACTCTTCCAATTTGGGAGCCATGGACACGTGACAGGAAGGCTGGATTCGATCTCTCGATCGAGTACACCATCCACACAAAAGACCCGAGGCCTGTCACCTCAAACCCCCCCCTCTCTCCCTCTCACGCCTCCGTCCTTCGTTGTGCCTCCCTCCTTCTCCCTCGGTGGCCTCGTTATCTCCCCCTCCTCTCTTCTTTCCCACCCGTTCTCTCATCTCCATGTCTTAATCCTTCCATCATCGCCTTCTCCATTCCTCATCAATCCTTTTTAAAAACGTTGCTATCCTATCGGCGGTGCGGGAAAATTCTGTGATAAATGCTCGCTACATGGGAACAAAAATAAAAGACGCGGTGGGGATGAGTCGGGAGAAGCACCTGGAGCCGTCAAAATGGGAAAACTTCAACCTTTTCCAAAATGCGAGGACGTGATCGACAAAGAACGCAACGTCGCTGAACGCGCACAAAGATGGAAGATGGACGGGGGGTGGGAAGAGGGGAAGGAGGATGGGAGAGGGTAGGAGAGATGGTTTGACGGGGAGTAGGGTCGCGTTGGGTGGGGAAAAGGGGAGAAGCGAAGCGAGAGGGAAAAAAATGGAAGATGTGGGTGGGTGCGCTACGTGAGGGATGGAGGCCTCAGGTGGGACCGAAAAAAAGATGATTTGCGTGAGGATGGTGATGGGGTCGGCGGTGGAAGACATATGAGGCTCCAGCGGAGGGTAGTGGGAGGGAAAGAAACGAAACCTCTGAAATAGTACGCGGCGTCGGGACAGTTGAAGGGCAAGGGGAACCATGCACCATTGCCTTCCGCGAAGAGCTTGTCCGAGCGATGTTCTTCCGAACCTCCATCACCTATGACTCACCCAAATTTTCGCTGACAGAAAAGACCAACAGAATTCCAACTCTTCACCGAGAATATTTTTGTCGAGGAGAAATCGTAGCTCTACTTTTGGAGATTGGTAGAAAAAGGAACGATCGGATTATACCCTTCGAGGTCGCCATCTGTTTGGTTTAGTTGTTAGAATACGGTTGACTAAGATGATAACGAATGAAAACATTGAGTAATAATACAGTGTTTCAGAGAAGATTTTCAATCATGAGACGATTGTTACTATCTCGTTTCCGGAGAGCAGATTCAGATGACAAATATATTCTTACTTAAGAAGGTGGCTGAGTTTAAACTTGCTATTTAAGCTTTGCTGCTGCTTCATATGGTTAAGTTCACTTTGAGACCCTCACAGGTTGTTGATGAGGACGATTGACTAGCGGACAATTGATCACTTAATGATCTGCTACCTGATATATGGCTGATCGACATTAACTGACATAGAAAACAAACTGTTGTAATTTTTAATATAGCTGGGATAGGCGATGACAAAAAAAAGACATGTTTGATTGTGTGGATATTATTGTACGAGTGGCGAAAATTAGCCGTTTATTTCAATTATTAAGGAAGTTGGGCGTTTATTTTCTCATTTGATTTAATCTTGAGGTTTGATAGAAATTCTCCTTGGAAATTTTCGCGCCCATCTAGATGTGGACCCACAATTTTTTTGATTTTCATGAAGTACCTACATCAGGTACGTTGATACGAATTTTTCTAGCTCCAATGGATGGAATGAATATAATACCATTATCCCAGAGATAAAGTGAACATTCGATTATCTGAGGTGTAAGAGTAAATATTTCCAAGAAGAAAGTTTAAATAATTGACCATTTTTGCAGGGAATACGGGTTAAATTGATGATAAATGAATTACATCCAGGGTATACATTTTCAGAAAAAGAGTTGGGATTTTGTCGTTTAACGAAAAATGCATGATCAGACATTACGAAAACTATTCGAGAAAACTGTGCGGTACAGACTCGGGCAATAAAAAGTAGAAATGAACTGCAAGCAGAACGGAAGGTATTCATCTAAGATGAACCGTTGTCAGAGGATGATGGATTTGATATGATGTCAATGACAACGAAGAATGAGAAGGAGGCCAGACGGAAGTGGAAAGGACTAGGGCGCACAGCGTGAGTAATTGTAGGAAATCATGATGATGATTTCATTTAGGCACATGGATCTTTTGTGAAAGCCATCATTTTGCATATTCTCTTTGCAACAATCAGGTCTTTGATTTTATTCTCCGTTGCAATCAGTATATATCTTAATAGTATTCTGAAATCAATCAACAAAGGAAAATGGTACCATGACGGTACATGTTTCATGTGAAAAATGCCCCTGAGAGGTCATTAAAATAAGAATAAAGAAGTGTCTCGCAGGGTTTGATAGACCCAAGAGGAATGTTTCCTGCCCCCTGGTGACTCACTAAGCCCCTAGTCTATCAGCCACTTTAGGCGCGCCACAATGGAGTGGAATAAGAGGTTATTGGAGCACAAGTCATGGAAATATATGAGAAGAAATCTTTGAACAAGAACGATGTATATATCTCATTCTGAAGAATTGAAAAAACTTGGTAAACTAAGCTTGGAAGTTTACCAAGTGATTATATTCATTCAGAATGAAATTAGAACGCTTCCACTAGGCCACGCCTGATCCAATTTCTGTCAATGTATACATTTGTTAGTATATTCTTATAATAGGGATGTGGGTGTGAAGTATGTGAGAACAAAATGAATTCTGAACTTTATCTGTTCCATAGATCATCTTTATAGTCCTTTCACAATCATCAGACTGCCGAGGTAGAGAGAAATGTGGATTGTTTTCCCGTAATAGAAGTAACATTTTTCCACTGACACCTTCGCAAATGCATGCATCTTCCATTCTCCAGAGACTCCCATTTAAGTTCATACGATGATTTCGTGACACTTCGCGTTTTATTACAGGATTTGTTCTCCAACAAGGCAGTTTCAATTTATATGTCATACATTTTCCGATCAATTTTTAATTGAAGGGACCCCAAAAACTAAATTTCCTAAACTCTAAATAACGAGGAATATTTTTTCTTCGCTTTTTCATCACAGAATTTTAGGTATTGCGATTTACAAACGTTTTCATCTTCGGACTCATTCGGGCTTTATCTCATTCGGTGCTTCTCATAGTTATTACATCTTTCCACAAGTTAGGTCCCATTAAATGGTGATGTCCGAGTTTTATCGTGATTGCGTTATCAAAATGCTATTTTTAATTCCGAATGTGTAAATTAGATTATGCATAATATAAATAAATGTTTTAGAAGTGAGTTACCTTTCATTTACAGTGTTTATTTCTAGACCGGATTCATTCCACCATTGTTAAATGCTGTCTAAGTTGTTCGAAAGCATTTTGCAATCTCTATGCCTCATTATATTTCTACAGGCAACATATTGTCCACTAAACTTTCCATGCTGATATTTGTTTCCGAATTTATTATTTTTGTTTATTTCCTGCCAGTTTCTTTTTCTTTAGAATTTGCTAATTCATTACGGGCAGAGATACGTCCCGTTTCCAAAGGAAGCTCCATTTCTCTAAGTAAACACCACATGTCATCACGATTTTTCTTTCCCCTTGATGAGGTAGTCTTTCGATATTTACATGTAAATTCCAATAATTATACTACATTTCCTGAATTAAACATCTAAATGGTAAATCCATGCTGTTTCCGGGAATTAACGTCGCGTAGTTTAGTTGATGGGCAACTGTTTCGCCCTCAGACATGGAGGCGTCTTCAGGTCGAAGTGATCTGCGTTGCAATTTGGCCGCTACATATAGGAGACGCTGGCTGGATGGGAGCTCTCTGTCATCCTGTGTGACGCTTAAACACCATCTTTGGAGCATGGCTGCCCAAAGAATTTTATGACGAGCGAGCATCTCACTTACTCGATAATATATATATATGTATGTGTATATATACGAGTATATATATAAATAAAATATTATATTATATTAATCATGTGTATCTGTCGTTCAAGCCAATTTTAAATTATGTATATTATTTTTTCTTTCAACTTCACATCGAATATTACTACGTTTTTCGTTAAATATATCTTTTCATACTTGCGGTAAATACCCGCAGTGATGAAGAATATTGAACAAAAAACTGAAGTGAAAGTAATATACACTAAATATTCAATAATATCTTTTTTGTACACTATTTTTTACTCTTAACGTTAATGAATGACGACGTGGTAGTAACCATATGGAGTTGAACCTTAGGCTAAGGTACCAGTTTCATTAACTCACAGGCAATTGAAAAGATCGACGACGAATAGGCGCATATATTTTGTCATCATCATTGGTCTGCCTCAGCTCCAGTAGAGGATTTTCATCCATTAAGCTAGGAAGGAAATTAGGTTAAGAGATGTGAGAGCGTAGAATTGATTTAAGAGCCGCTGCTCAACGTACCACGGGTCTTGCATGTGTGTGGAATGCAGTGTGCACGTCTCATTTTCGGGATTAAATTTCCCCGCACACCTCAAAGAGAAGGGTATTTTGTTAACCCTACGGTTTTTTGGAGTATGTATTCTGTTCTGTCCACGAAACCCTGTAGTTTAGGGTAGAGTTCGCCGCAACTACTTCACAATGGAATGTTTTTAAAGAAGATGACAGGAATGCCTTATACAAACATTTTTTCCTCAACAAAATACATTAATACAGATTTAAAAAACACTTATATTACAATATCTCCTCAAATATTTTATGTATATAATACATACCTGCTCGTAGAATTCCATTTTCATTATATAAAGCTATATAAATTATGGACTTTTTTCCATTCTTATTACTCTTACCTTTATTTATAATTCTTCACATAAACACACACACACCACCTACCTTGCTTGCCTAACGTTTTCCCCTCTATCAGTTTTCAGCATTTTATTGCCAATCAGAATGATCTGAATTAACTTTTTTGGCCTACTTTTGATTTCTCCCAACAGCCCTTTCTCTCCCCCTGCCATGCTTAGTACTCCCTCGTATGTTTTCTATTCCGTTCATGCTACTACATAAATTCTTTCCCACACTCTTATCTGGAAAGCCTCCAATCCACGCTTATTCTCTTGTTTCAATGGCTAAGTTTCTGCACCATACTACCCGACGTTTTTTTTCAGTTCTCAGCAACCTTTTCTTTACACCCTTATACTACGTTCTAGTCATAAAAAATATCCTCTTCGTGAATTTCTTTGCTTAATTCTTCTTCATATGTTCCTATTAATTGGCCATCTTCGTCTAAAATACTTCCTAGATAGGGGTAAACTGCCATAACTGCTTTTGTTCACTTTTAGTCTTCAATCTTGCCTTCGTATTCCTCGAATTTAATTTCCTATGTTTTATTTGAATTTACCCCCAGACCAGTCACACTGATTTTTTAATTCTCTGTCTACTTTCATCCCTACCTCCAGCTCTTCCCACTCCACTGTTTTTATTTCCCACCCATATACTACACTTAAAGACACGGGCGATAATGGACAGCCGATTTACCCCCGCCATGGAATGAAAAATCTGATATTTGGCTTAAAAGAAACTTGCCAAATGCATTTAGATTTTTTGAGCTTATTTTAATACCCATTATTCAAATAGATTAATCTACGAAAATTTCTCGCAAGAACTGATTCAGATTTGATTTAAGGGGGATTTATAATTTAGTTGTTAAAAAACCATTGATAAAATTTTAATTTTCCTAAGGACCTTACACCTTTCTCTTTAATATATGGAAGGAAATATCTCTAATGACCTTAATTAATATGGTCTTTTTATAGAAGTCAACATTTTTTGACACTGGGTATCATATTCGCAACCAAAGGGTAACCAAAGAGCAAATATATCGTATTAAAGGACGGTTTTGGACGTTTTAAAGCAAGCTATGCATCTCTTATACCTCCTTTTTGTTCGCCCAAATTAAACCTAAGGCTAAATCATCACTTCTTCTACTACGCTAAATTAACATTTTTCTTATCTATTTATTTCCTGTTTTTAACATTCCGGTAACTCCCCACCCACGTTTTTTGCCTACCTCAGATTTTACCTGGGACTTTTCTCTTCTTCTACCATACTTAAATTTAATCTCCCTATCTTTTCTAATTACTTAGTCATTTACTCCCCGTAGCTACAGTTTGTAGTCTCTAACCTGAGTAAAAGTCCGGATTCATCATTCATACAGCTCACTACGCTCCATAATAGTGTTTACTATTCTTTCTTTACGTCTTCACTCAACTGTATATTTCATGAACTCAACTCTTCTTGCAAGTGATGGATTATCGGACGTTAAAACATACACTTTTGTGCGTAAATTTGGCTTAAAAGTTTCTTAAACCCATTTTTGACCCCCATTTAGCCCATTTCATTCTCTTTCAAAACAATGCAACTGCTGATGAGCTGCAGATGCACATTTATTTCAATCACTCTTCCTGGCTAAAATGTACTAAAGATATGGTTCAAGATCAAGTATTTTTAAAGAACTTTCAGATGGGTTAATAATCCGAAATTTGACTCTGTGATACATCCTTAGGCAAACTTTAAGAAAAACTTCCAAAGTCAATTATGGTCAATGAGTCATCTAAAAGCTCAATAAATGTATAATGGACATATTGGAACAGTAAACTGATACGTAATTATTTTAATACTTCCGTTCCTCACCATGCATTACCTGTAAAACACGATGGATAAAATAAATTCCTTAAAATCACTGGAATAAACGGTTTTAAGATTGTAGAGGACGAATTGTTCGTAACTTAACAGTATACTGCAGGTACTCATATATATCCACTAATAAATCCATTAAATTTGCTATTAAAATAGCAAGATTCGTTAAAATTGGGTTGTTCCTTGCATTTGATTTTTCTGAAAAGATTTTATTCTAATTCATCACACCAAGTGTTTACTCTCAAATTTCTTCATTTCAGATGCTGTGCCAACCCAATTTTTCCTCCCGTAATTACCCCCGCAATGCTCTCGTAATTGCTTCCGTAGAAGCAAGGTGCACTCGTAAAACTCGCAAGGTGCACAATATTTCAATTGCGTCTAGGTAATTGGAGTAATTCAGTGGCAACTGACGTATTTTTACATGCTTGGTGTCTTATTCAATTTTAATTAGGTCCAGGATGATAAAAAATTCAGAGTACACCTTTAATTAGACCGTATTAAAGAGGTCACCATTTTAACAAATCTTACAATCTCTGGCGTTGACAAAAATAATTATTTCTGAGCACTTGGCTTTCAACAAAGTAACGAACCAATAATATTTTTTCGCGAATTTCTAACTTTTTACTCCTGTAGTTTTAATGTGATGAAAGAAATTTTTGTCATTTCGATAGTATTTTAAAAAATAAGATAATTTGTAATGCAAGTTTTTGTAGTAGAACCCAAATTTAAGATATTACTTTTATTTTATTGCATCGTTTAAAAAATAATATTTTTAACTTGATTGAGGTGCCAAAAATTATCTCAAAAACTTGAATCAGTGCGATGAAACAAATGATCGCCATTTTTTCTAAACTTTAGAAAAATCCAAAGAAAATTAATATTCATAAACATAGCAAGAATGCTCGTCTATCCGTCTCACACCTTTCAAAATTCTTTCCTCGTTGAAAATGTTTGTCAACTCCCTTTTTTTTAGCTTTTTTACTTCGTTTTAAGTCGAACATGGAAAAAAGGTTTTAGAAATTTGTACCTCTGCTGACACTCCATTTTAAGCTAGCTAAAACAAATTTACATTTTACACGTACATAGATCTTTCGTAGCCTTTCCTCCAGTTAAATTTCAACGGGAAATTCCACTAGTTAGTTCAATTTCCACGAGCAACACTGTAAAATTTTAAAGTCTTCGAAAAATATGAAGACTAGCCCAGTCATTTAAAATAAAATCTAGCCTTGTGTTTTCTGTTCTGTTTAATTTACGAAAAACACAATTCAGACATTCGGTTTTTGCCGTGATAACAACAATACGACAGACATAACTCATAGAGATATCAACAGAGTTTAAAAAGTTAGGATATTTAGCTCACCTATGTTTTTAACGGCCTAATCCCTATTGAGAAAGGGGGACTTTTATCATAATTAATCTCATACACCTTTAAAAAAAAGGAAAAACCTTTTAAAAAGTCTGTATAAAAGGGGTTTAGGAAATTCACAATCCAGTCATACCCGTAAGTTAGCAGGTATCGAGGAAAATTTTTATAAACTTGACAGATAAGTCAGTTAATGGGAGCGACAACAACTGAATCAGTCTTCAAATTCAGCTGCAGTGAGTTAGGATTATAAATGTGCTATGAAGATGTATTAAGGAAAAAATAGATCTCAAGTAATATCAAATATATATCCCAACTTATTAAATTATTCCATAAACTTGACTTTCTCGATTTTTAAAATGTTTTATTAAGAGAAATCCAGTAAATACAAAGTCCATTTCGAGCGTATTTAAACTCTGTATTAGTAATAGTTGTAATCTCAAAATTTGTCCGACAATTGAATTATTTTGAGTACCGTTTGGCTACCATGCAACTGCAATGGCGTTCCATCTTAAGAAGTGGAGTCGACGAGTAGACAGGAAGGAAGAGAGGAAAAGAGAAGATGGTTAGCATACGATTAAAGGGGGGGATAAGAAGAAATGAAAGAAAACCGACATTTCATTAGAGTTGTAATCTGGAGTTGTATCTGCAATGGTAGCGAAGATATAAGATTCGGGAAGAAACCCAATTGTTAAAAGACGGATGGAAATGATAACCCATAGGACTGAGATGATAATGACTCGATGTTGAGAAGGATCGTTCTCAGGATGAAAGTAACACTTAAAGAATTCTAGCAGAGCCGAAAAAATATCTTAAACTTAAATTTACAAGAAGAAGATAACTGCCACTGAAGTGTGTAAATAAAGACAAAATATTCAGAGAAAGTTTTAATGTGATAATTTATAAGCACGAAAAATCTCATTCGTTGAACATTACTTACAAATAAATGGCCAACTGTTTGGCGATCACGATCATAGTTGTCTGTCAATACGAAATATTTTCACAAACGCACTATTAATACGTTGAAATAGCTGAATATTCTGTCACCTGGAAATGAAAATTTCAAATTTTCCCTGATACCACTAAGCCACGGAGAATTAATGTCCTCGATAATGTACAAGTATTTTCCCCACACATCTGCAATGAATGAGCATCCATCGGATATAAATCCGATTCATTTCATAGTATGGGAAAAGATACCATCAAACAGTCTTATGATTAAATCTTGACTAATAATTTTAAAAAATTGCAATTAATTTTAAGAGAACGAAATTAATTTCTTCATATCTAAGTAACCGGGAAGTAATACTCAAGGGTGGAAATACCACTCTCCCATTCAAAAGATTAACTGAAAGCGATTTTTTTAGGAATGTATAAAAAAATGTAAAGAAATGACATTTTAGTACGCTGAAATTGGTCAATCACGATCTAACTAAAGCAAATAGATAATTGAAATCCGTATACTTCCCTCTTCCAGACAGCAAGTGCTATTCTTATGCTCGAATGACGTTCTCGAGGCGACGCACTGAACATTTCAATCGCGACATTTAGGATCGAAGCTAATCGCCCTTTAGCTGAAGAAGCGGCACCGTGGCATTTTGGTTCTTATGCAATAGGGCACCACTTCTTTTGGGACATGTGACGTAATCTTCTCCGTATTAGTTTTCTTTGAACTGCCAAAATAACAGGTTGCCAATTTTAAACGTTATAGCATCATCAAAAAATTTGCGGTGGCCAAGATATAAAACCATAGTAGTTAAACCTCCATGCAAATCGTTGAATGAGATAAATATGATATTGCACAATGAATGCAGAAATAATTGAACGGAGGTTTCAGACTGAGATATAAATGAAGTCATGTAAGCAAAATGCATAGTTCTTATCAATGTTATAATAATTGTACTCTACAAAAAGGGCCGTTAATAGCTATTAAATAGCAATAGCTTCTAGTTGGAAATAATTATATTATGGGTACACACCTGATTAAGGTAGAGGGAAATTATTTTCAAGTAAACAACCTTTATTGAAGGGAAAACTAGATTAATAAGGAAATGAAATTGTAAAAATATAAAAATCATGTTATTTCACCCTTTGTTTTCCTTTTTCATTTTTATCCCTTTCAAATTGATAGCTATCCTCAAAGTGTTTTAAGCAGAACATAAAAACAGCCAACACCCATCTCTTTCTGGAATCTTCCCTCCCATCCCATGGAGCAGCGTAAATAATACATCCGGGTACAATCATGTAATAGCACTTTAACGACCTCAAACCCTTCTAGCACCCCCAAAGGTCTCTGCTCTCACCATGGAAGGGTGGACACCATTGTGATCACGCACACATAACCTTTTTGCCAATGCGCCACTGCCGTTACATCACCAATTCAAGGAATTCTTTCAGTTAGCCCAATTTAAATACTTTATCTCGCAAGGAAAACCAAACGAATTCCTTAAGTCCCAGGAAAATTGTGCTACGTACATAAAGTAAACTGCATTTACAAACTTCTGCGGAATGTAGTAACAATTTGCTCATAAAAGAAGTGGGCTACAGTAACAAGAAAGGTTTCTAGTGCTTATTTTTAGTAGTTACCGCGATCCTTCCTCCCCACCGACTAGAACATTGACGTGGTGTAAGGGCTTGTCTGATGTCCCATGGGTGTGGGGAATAATGGAAAAAGTAAATGGACGGAAAAAGCAAACGAAGTTACTAGGGTTGACAAGGGATGAGAGAGGGTGTTAGGAGAAAATTCAAACATGGTAATAAAAATGGGTGTTTGGGAAAGAAATGTTGAATTCTGTAATAAAAGGGAGAAGGCTAGACAGGAGAGCTGAGTGCCGTAAAGGATAGACATATTGTGCAGAATTAAGAGAGGTAGTAAGTGAGCAGAATTCAAGAAAGACTAATCTCTGTCTGAGTGCCACGTTGTCTTTCATTTGGCGACATTTAAAAAAATTGGGTTTTAGTCTTTGTTGGTCCAAAATCTAAGTTGAACGTTAAATTGCGTAGAAATTAAACAATATTATCGCACATTTTAATGTAATTTTAACACAACCGAATAGAAATTATTTTAGCTTATAGATAATGTCCATGTGAAAGCATTCACAAGGTCTAATGAGGCTTCTTTACTGTTACCATAGTACTAACAATATATTAGGAGACGACGCGAATAAGGTAAGTCTTTGCATTCGTAAATACAAGCGGAAGAATTAACAAATTGCATAATTTATATCTATTGTATAATATCAATTTTGAAAATATTGGAACAAGTAGCCTGTAGAATGACGCGCCATTTACTCTCAAGTACATCCCTTTGCTTTCATTGCCGTTTATTATCGACTGGGAGCTTTTGCAAACGGAGAATGGGATAAAGAAAATGGGAAGAAAAGCGCTCAGACCAATGGGGCGGGAAGAAGAAGGAAATAAGACCTCGAAACTGTGACTTATCAGGAGTATTTACGAACACAATGGAGAGGACAACGAGAATACTGGAGTGAACAAAAGTTCCATTCTTTTGTGTGCATTTAATTTTTTTATTCTTCTTTGTTTCGTCGGCTGTTCATTTACAAGAACACGAGAAAGGGCGCCTTTTGTTTTATAATACCGAAAATGGAGATTCTTTTCTTAGCACCTTCTCTTCATTTTTTTGGCGAGAGGCTGGAAATTAAAGAGAAGTGGCCGAGAGGAAGAAAGTGAAAAGGTTGAGAGACATTGCCAAAGATGAGACCTTATGAGGGAAGAACAAAAGAAAGAGAAAATATTTTTTTCAGTAGCCTTGACAAGTCCATCACATAATATAAATGGCAAACTTTCCTGTTGAATTTCCATACCTACGAACGCTCGAGGAAGCTCTTCACTAAAAGGCGTAACATATAACATGATTCTATGGAAACTTAGCTCCTATTCATTGGGTGATTTTCAAGCCATTGCCTTACAATACTTTTTAGAGGCGGAAAAAAATTAATTTTGGTGAATTTACCTATATTTTTTGCTATTCATCGGTATGCCACAACTGTTTGACTGTTTTTTTTCGACCAACTCAATAAATATGAGAATTGCTTCCGTTGCTAGGCTATATAGAGCCTGGGTTTCAGCAATTTACCTTCGCGTCCGAGGCTAAAGTCGATAAAATATACTTTCTGTTAGGAGGATGTGCAATTGATATTTTTTAATCGGCTTAATGTCTTTGTGGTAAAATATTAGACTTTGTATTTCATCGAGTCCAATATTACGACATCATCAAGTTCTCTGAAGTGGGTAGTATTTTCCATTAATGGTGTACGATTGCAGACGAATAATGAATATAACCTCAAACTTGTAGCTCTTTAGAATGAGAAAGGAAGAATAAAATTTGATGAAATTGAGAATTTACGGTTGATTTGATTTTTTTTAATTTGTATTTTTTGAATTTGTATCGCTTTAGGTCATATTAGGTCAACTTAACCGTCGATTTCAAAGATAGCTTACCAGAAATTGATCACACAGTATTTTGACGAAAAAGATAATCCAGAAGGGAAAAATATTAAAGAACGCTCTCATTAAAGGATACAAAGTTTGATATTGACTAATTATCCTACATAATTGTTAAAATTCATTAACAGGCAAGCACGTTACATTTGCAACCTTACCGTTTTAAAACTAAAGGTCGAGATAAAAGAGGATCTTTCGCTTTCGCGCGTGAAATTTTACGATGACAAACTACAGTGTCGACCTACGATGCTACCGTGCCTCCTCCGATTCACTCATTCGCTACCTCGAAATAAATTCACTCATATCATGAAAAGTAATTTGAATCAGCAATGATCATGAAGAGCAACAGAACAGGGATATTGTCTTATGAGCGAAGATAGTTTTTAATAAAATGTCTTTCATTTACTCCTAATTAAGGTTATTGAAATTTTCCTCAGTATCAGATTTCATGCTGCGGTTTGCGATACCTAATTCTTTAAATGCTGCAGCGCTACAATTAATTTTGGATTATTTTCTTCAGTAATTTTATAAAGGACGGTTTTCTGTGTTAATTGGCATAAAGAGTAAATTTTCTTGCCTTAACTTACCACAGTATTCCGTTAGTATTTCTGCTGTGAATTTGAAGAATTCGCCCACTCCGGAAAAAGGGTATGTGAGTGGAATGGAAGCGATGGGAGCTTCGTTTTTGGAGTAAGAGCAAACAAATGGCAGCCAGTGAAATATCAACGAGCAGAAATAAGTTTTCCGAGAGGGAAATGCAGAATATGAGAAAGAAAAGAATGAGTAAGAATGTGCGAATGATAAAAGAGGATCTTTCGCTTTCGCGCGTGAAATTTTACGATGACAAACTACAGTGTCGACCTACGATGCTACCGTGCCTCCTCCGATTCACTCATTCGCTACCTCGAAATAAAGTCGCCCATATTTCTCACTTGGGTACACTCCCTCCCCCAGTACTCTTGCGCTCAAGACCAGATATCATCTCATTCTGCGCCGCCGACTGTCGCTTCCCTTTATCTCAGGCCTTCACCCTTTGCGCTTCCCCGTCCTCCTTGCCATGATCCCGGGGGGCTAGTGGCCTCAAAGTCTCGCACAGAAATTCAAATCCTCCGGTGGAGGGCACGCCATTTTTTTTTCAAAGCGGTTTACCGCCGGATTAAAGCAATCTGAAGAGGGTAGGCGTATTTTTACAGACTATGTTTTAAACCCGGACCCCCCGATATGTTTTAATCTTGCATTCCAATATCAGTTCAAATAATCAGTACGAATCCCAAAATGTATGTATTAAAACTCCGCCGGGACCTCTAGATATTCCACCCAAAATTCGGCGACCATTTTTGCTTTTATTGAGCCTCCTCGATGTAATTCAATCTCATTTAAGCAATAATAACTTTAAAAGCTGAATGTATATTGATATTTTCTCGATTTCTTGTCGGAAATAATGTTGAAAAACATGAGCCTCATCAGGGTCGTAATTGTAGTAATTTATTTGACTGGATATCTCGACAACCCAGCCCTGAACCACGCTCTACTCTCAGTTTTTATGATTTGTGCGTTATCCATCCTTTCCGTATAATGATGTGTCTTCATGTGACACTTAAGGAACGCATAGTTTGAGAATCAATATGCTATTTCTGCATCGAGATAATTTATCACAACCTTTAATATAGAATTGACTTGAATTTGACAGGATGTTCCATGAATTGTAAATATTCTAATTATTAGTTGATTTTGAGTAAAAATATACCATTGACATTGGTCCGATATTATCTCTCTAAAAACTGAGTTTTTTGTAATTAAAATTCGAGCGTTCAATCAAAACTTTGTTTATCTTGAGGTATTAGTTGAAGATATATAAGTAAGGAAGCTTGAATTTTTGTGTTTATATATTAATTTTTATGAATCGTACCTTAAGGCAGGGGATAAAATCTCTTTATTTTGACTTCTTACGATTTCATGTTTTAATGTTTACGCTCTATTCGTTCCGCTTATTTGGAATGGCCCGAAAATAATCATGGGAGCTCGTTAATAGCCTCACCCGTGTGTACGTAAAAGGAAGTGATTCACCATTTTTTACTTTTCTTCCCCAACACAAGGCCAAATACGAACTTTGGTGTTCATTTCAATACTTTTTGTAGCATAGTTCATCAAAATAATTAATTTATGATATATTTTTGCGAGCCAAAAATGCATTACGAGTAAATCTAGTGCCTGTATTTCCACTTAAATTCTGCTGTAATATTTTCAAATTTCCTAATTTATTCAAGAATCAATTCTAACCTACTTCGTATAATATTATTTGATTTGATTAATTTAGTTTGTTTTCACTTTGACGCACTAGTTTAATTTGGGTCATCTGTATGACGAGTTTCTGGGTGCAATGCAATGATTTTAATCTCCTTTCTAAAACAAAATTAGGTAAAGGCCGCATCCGACAGAATTGTAAATGCTTCCATAAATTTGTTTTGAAACATTTACCTCAACAGTAGGGTAACGCCCCAAAAAAGTATTATCAGAGCTTAAAAAGTTTTTAAATAAGAAATGTAACTTTTCAGGTGCAACCACCAGAAAAATGTTGGTAGGGTGACGCGGGGCAGCAATGAGATGAATGAAAAAACAAGCTTGATTGTGTTTTTAACTGAATTAATTATAATCATAAAAACTGAAGAAAGATTTCTAAAACCAACAGTAACACTGTGAATTACAGTGCCAACCGGGTCATGATATTATATTTGACATGTTCTTCAAACAAGAGAATTGACTACGTTGTGCGTGGTACTCAGCTAACTGCAGCAGCATCTAAAGTAACTTTAATTCGATCCATTCAAATCTCATTGGTAATTTGGCGTGGAAAATGAGCTATGCTGAATTCATCCAAGTTTTACAAATTCATATTTAACTTAAATATTTAAAACCATACCTGTTTGACAAATAAATCAAACTCTCAAATGTTTACAAACTCGAATCCTACAATATTTTTTGCGAAAGGTCAAAGTAGGCCTATTAATTTTCAGAAAAATTTAAAATCAAGGAATATTTATCAACATTTATGGAATTTAGCCAGTCCTAATCGTGACAAAGTGATGGCATCCTCGACTGCCAACCCCGAAATCGCGAGTTCGATTCCCACCTAGGTGAGTTTTTCTCCACCTAGGGCTTATTCCTAATTCCTCTTGAGAAAGGTGGTTGGACCACCGAAAATTCGAGAACCAGTGAGTCCCTCTTTTGTGTGTTTTGGTTTCTGTGTTTGTTATGACTATCAGTGAATTTACATTACACGTTTGTGGGTTTTCCAAAAAAGTGTATATATATATATATATATGTATATATATATATATATATGTGTGTGTATATATATATGTATATATATGTGTATATATATATATATATATATATATATATAGCCCTAGGTGGCCCGATATATATAAGGCCAAAAAACTGATACTTTCGGATCAATGCTAAATAAATAAATCTTTGCCAGATTTACGACCAGAACGTCTACATTTCATTTTTGATGGGTCTTAATTTGTTTTTCGAGTAAGCATCGCAGTGGAATGAAGTTTTGCAGGCAAAGAGGTAGGATACTTAGTGAAATATTGAACTTTCTCAAACATTTAATCAAGAATAATATTAGCAGAGCAGTTTTTAAACTGTTTACTGTTTTGATTATGAAATACGTAATTAGTCTCACTGCAGCGTATTTTAAGCCTTCAATTTTAAATTTGTAAGAGCTAATTTACGATGTGTGAAGAGCAGATCTCCGACAATCTCATCCTATTCGGATGCGGTAAGATTCTATCATCACCTGGTGACTTTAAATCTGCTCTTAAATCTAAATGCAATCGCTGGAAGTATTTACGCTCCTTATCATTCACCGCAAACTTTACGTCCGGGAAACAAAGTATGGCTAGATTCTGCGCACGTAAAGCATCAGTGTGGGATCAGACTGACAAGAGAAAGGAAGGGTAAGTTAGAGAACGCTGATAAATTCCTCAAGAGGAGCAAAAGGGCGACGAACTTTTTGTCGGCGAGGAGGGAGAAAAAGTTGTTCCAAGGGAACTGAGTTGGATTGCGGCCGTTTTTTTGTTTTCCTTCACACCGAAACAACGTTGGACTGGAAATGCGAAACCCACATAAGGGCGTTCAATGAAAGATCTTTTTATTCCCGAGAACATTGGTTTCTAGGGCAAAATGTTTTCCGTGAGCTTACGAGGAATCACAGAAAATGGTCGTTGGCCACACTCGTAATTTGCATAGGCCTGTTACTACTAGTTAATCAAACTGATCTAAAAAGTGTGTGTGTGCATATATATACATACATACACACACACACATATATACACACACACACACACACACACACACATATATATATATATATATATATATATATATATATATATATATATTCATTCACATAGAAGTATATACAAGGAAAATTAATCGGAATCCCTTTTCCCTTTTCCTTATATCAATTTCTATGTGAATGAATATTTGTTTGCCATACGGCGGTATTTCGTGTTTGAATGTGTATACATATGTATAGTGGGAAAAATGAGCTCGCTAGTTACTTGCCATGACCGACGGACGGACTGTAAATTGCATAGTGATCAACTCTACAGTGAAATGAATGCCCGTGAAGCACATTTAGTTGAATAAAGAAATGTTACTCATTAGAAAAATAACATGACGTTATGAGGATTGGTGGCGCTATAATGTTAAACTAGCAAAGGCGGCAAAATTGGTTAAAAAGAGACGTTTCAGGCGTGATATGGTGGAATATCATGATTAATCAAAATCGTTGTCGTAAAAGAGAGATTTATAAAAGGAAAATAGAACTGAATTGAATATAATATCAATAAGAGATTTGGATAACTTTTCATAATATATAGCTATTATAATTTTCAGTATGCATATGATAAAGTTGGATGACATACAATCCTTAATGATAAAAATGTAAAACATTAAATTTTACAGCGATCAATTTTAATTTAGGCCAGAAACTGGATAATCTTAGAGGTTGTCCTAATGTTCAGTATGTAATAAGAACCTCACTTAAATTCTCTAAGGAGCAAATGTTATTTTCCTCTTGTTTGACTCTTCCTAGCATTCCCGCAAGCGAGAGAATGGGACATTTCGCAGACATCCGTAGCTTCGGTAACGTAATGCATAGTCGCATGTACGAAAAGATAGCTTACACGTTTTTGATCCCTCTCCTAGCCAAAGTTGACAAGGGGTAATGGTAATGTTTTGCGAGTTTACCAACTCCTTCCCAATCTCCGAAAAAACACATCCCCTCCCCATTCCTCTTCCGCTTCCCACTCTTCCCCTCTGCTTTCCTTCGCCCGCATCTCGCGGACGGATAAGAGCAAGGGTGGCGTGGAGGATGATACACTTTTTTGTACCTCAACTCAAAACTGGCGCTCAATTTCATGGCTCATTGAATTTCGATGCGCATAAAACGTTCACTTGATGCGGCTATAACTGACCACTTGGAAAAAAAATCGGGGGTGGGGGAGGGCGATGTGGGGACAAAGGGAGGAGATGAATGAAGGAGGAGAGGGATAAAGAATGCAAAGGCTGAGAGAGGGGAGATAAAGGGAGAGGATGGATGGAAAGGGAGTGTTAAAAGTATGGCGGGGAGGTGCACTGCGAATGGGTTTGGGGGGGGGGGGGAGCGACCGTTAGGGCAGAGATATCCCGGGACGATATACTCCGAGGGATATCGAGCGGAAGGAATAGAAGAGGTGATTCGGTTTGCAAGGACCATGTGACGGAAGAAGGGGCTCGGCCGACAGATGGGTACTTTATTTATTTATTCATTTATTACGAACTCACAAACGCCGTGCGTTTTGCAGCGAGATGGCTCGTGTTCGGGGCACAAAGAAACGTGCACGGTTGGAGTGATGCCTCTTTACTGAAGTTAAAACCGAGAGCGAAATCTACGATGAGAAAATCCACCGCAAAATCAGAAACATGCGGTTCGAAGTTGTAAGTAAAAAAGGCGAAATGAGCGATTGTTGAGTTCTGTGGGTAACTGCATCGAGGAACAGTTGGTGTGCTCAAGTATTAAGGCAAACTATACCTAGTGAATGCGGTCTAAGAAAATAATTGGGGCGGCAATAGTGGCTCTCATATGAATGACAAACACAAACGAGGTTGTTTAGAGAGGGATCCAAATAGACAGCATGCGCAATTGAATGCAGCGACCCTTGACCCATTTGAGCATCCTCATTTCTAGCCACTATAGGGCCTCTAATGTTTTGTTTCAGATCGTACATCCAAACGTAAACAGATGCCTCCATGTCATGATAGATATCGGCAGATAGATAATGGGCAATAGCGTGCCTCAAAGGGACGCTGATACTAGGTTATGAATAAACAATGGGGTCATATTTACTACTGGAACAGATAATAAAAATCATATTCATCTTGAATATAGGATAAAGATACATTAATCTCTTTCTTTCTACTTTTCAGAGAGAAATAGATGGAGTGTTCTAGAAGTCTCAAGCACCGTAATGCAGATAACAGTTGGCCTAGTGAGCGTATCAGATTAGGAGACAGTAAACTGATCCCTTCACTCTGTAAGAAATGCAATGTATGCTCCATAGGTTGGAAATGTGTTTTAATTATGTCTTTTGTCGATTGACGATAGGCGATCAGCAAGTGTTATTAAAATGATATTGCTCACGGCGTCAACTTTAAGACAGAAAGGAAGAAAAGAAGACCTAAACATGACTTTATTTGTTGGCTGAAGCACAGAGCTTCGCGGTGAACGATGAATGGAAGCTGGGAAGTGAGGTGATGGAGAACGTGGGGGGAAGGCAAACTGAGGGAGGGAGAGAGAATAAATTTCTGCGAAGAGAGAAAAATATAAAAGCATGAGGATGATAAAATGGAAGACGGAAGGTGTATCAAGGAAGTTAATTTGGGGGACGAGGTTTAACGAAATGAGGAAAATTATGAAGTTGAAATATCTGCAAACGGCCTCACTTCACCTTTGGATGACGTTAACATATTCTCTTGTACGTATATACTTTTCTAATTTTGTAATTCAAGCGATCGACCTACTCGTACGTATAATCACTGATTTAACCTTGTAATCATTCAAGTGAAGTTTGCGTAGGCTTCCATAGGTATTACAAAATGAAAAATGCATGAAGACATCATGAATGAAATTTATGTTTTCTCTCCTGTGCGGAGTTAACTTCTTACTTAATCTGTGGGATATTTATATAGTATTTAATGATATGATTGAAAATAACTTGGCGTGTCAAAGAGGTTATTGGCGAAGTTTAAATTTAAATCTACGCAGTCATACTAGTATTATTTCAAACCATATCTACACTTACATTGTTACAAGCTTTAATTTGGTAACCCTGAAGACAAAGTTCGAGGGTTACTTTATCTCGAGTGAGCAAAATAAAATACGTATACTACTGGTACAAATATACGGCGGCGTCTTGAATAAATAAGCCGCAGATCGAAAGTAATTCTATCTAACCCAATGCTGTGGTATTTGTTCTTTAGCTGTATTTTTGAAAGCCAGATGCAAGTGCACATGTCTCCCTGAGAAAAAGGAATTAAATGTGCTCCGAGCCGAAGATGTTTATCTGTTTCTTCACCACCAGGAGACTTAGAAAAATTTACATTTCATTGTTGGAACAATACCACCAGCGTGAATAGGCTCAAGGAGAGTGGCGGCACTCGAGAGAAGTCGGAGGTGAGTTTCTCCACCCATGACGGTGCTCTCCGAAGGAGGGAGGAGGTACGAGGGAGAGAGAGATGGGAAGACAAACAGAAGGGCGTTCGGAAGGATCGGAGAAGAATGAGAGGAGTTGGCTGAACATCGTTGAATGTGCCTCGTTGAGGGAACGGAGCGGTTTTCTTTTTCATTTCCTCGGGGCGGGAGGTAATTCGGTCGAAAGGGAGACCTCGGCCACTACGCCATCGGAATCTCTGATTTAAGGCACATAGAAATCGAAGACGATGTCCCAAAGTTTTTCTTTTCAGTTTTTCTTACGACGGAACCGAGAAGGTGAACTCGGGTGAGTCGCTAAAATTATAGGTCGTGTGAGATTTTGGGCCGAAGATAAGTTTTTGCTACTCTACCCTTTCCGTCTTAGGAGATAGGTTCGTCGATCCCACATTCTACGTGGCCTGCTTCCTTTTCTTTTTGTCTTCTTGCGGTATTTCAATCGAAATCGTGACATTACCAGCAATGAGGAATGCAATGCTACTACATACATTGTAATTGTTTAATTATGCTTTGCCCGAATCATAGAACAATCAATGAGGAGGTTGCGGTGGCATATTTAGTTTTATCAAGGAGAAAAATTATTAAAAATACTATTTATAATGAGCAAGTCGTTGCTTAGAGTCCTTCTGCCACGTCGTGAAAAATAAATATTTCACCTTCATTACTCCAATTTATCTACGTTTTACTGCCCATCAGTTTCTTGAATTTTGGCAATACAAGAATTTTAAATTGTGCTATCGCCAAGAGGGGTATCACCAAGAGTATCACCACAAGTTTATTAAGTTTTTCAATGCTGGAAACGATTTGATGTAATGGGTGCATTTAATAGAGTCATAAAAATATCAAACATCAAATTGAACACGATTTGTAATACGATACGTTTTCAGCGCTATAAATTAACTTCAATGAGGAATTCCCAGGAAAAATACAAAAGTCATATTTACCATCACTCGAGAGAAACTACCCACCAACAGTTTCGTTGAGAGTGGCTTATTTTCCCCGGAGAAATTGGATCGTCGGATTCGTTCTGGCACTGCTCATGGCCTCCTTTTGACCGGCAGTCCAAACCTTGCTATTTCTCCGCCACAAAATAACAAACATGGGGCCGAATGGGACGTTGTCTCCTGAGCACCTCCCCCACACCGAGCTTGGATTGCGCCGAGGGTGGATTGACGAATGAAGTCGGATTGGAAAGAGAACGAGAGTCGCTTGACGTGAAGGGGACGAGATAAAGGTAAGAATGGGGTGGGGAGGGAAGAGACGGTCGAAAAGAGGGAAGAGGGGGGGATGGCTGAAAAGGCAAAGTGAAACGCTGCCTTGGCAGGAAGGAATGGCGGGAGGAATTGGGACTCGAAAAAGGAAGATAGAGAGAGGGAGTAAAAAAAAGAAATGCGAAGGACACCGGGCTCACGTTCCAACCGCTCCAGCGGCGGTTTGCCGCCACCGGACTGCCGCGCCTGCGGAAGACAGTGGAACGTGGACTCATAGCATTAATGGTCCAGCGCCCTCTATCGGAGGAGATCCTCGTGACCGTCATCCGCAAAGAATAACGATTCCTTTCAACCGAATCTGGTCCCTTCTCAACCGTCAGTGCTCTTTTTAATACCCATTTATCCCTGGCGATGTTAATTACCATCATCGCCGAGCTTCTCTATAACCCCCAAGCGGGCAGAAGGCCTTTCCATTGTGGCCTTTTCTATTTACGACGCTCCATCTTCCTCATCAGAAGTTTTGATTGATTGATGTGAAATGTGAGATCAACGACCTATTCGCATACGACCTAAGGACTCAGACGGTCTGAGATTTATTGCTTATCCTCATTGCCCATTAAATTGTCATTATTCCGGCAGTTCCACCTAACAAGCTCAACGATATTTTAGACGGTTAACTTACTAATTTTTTTAAGAATTATGGATATTACGGAACTTTATGGATTATTATATACGGATATTATGTAAATATGCAAGAATATTTTAATGCTGGATATCATTTAGCTAGATATGAATACCTTTCCTATCTCTATTCACATCTTGCACTTGATTGAAATCTTGCGCATTTTTAGTCTCATGACCTTACATGCGCGTATATGCATACGTACTGTTTAGTGTCCTCTTCTAATATATGATTTCATGCGCATTGCACATTAAATTATCAGATATTTACAAAGAGCAGAGTTTCAAATAAGCTTTTGCTTATTTGAAACTCCGTCAAATAGCCTCATAGTTTAGTCTCTGTAATAAATATACATGCTGACTAGAGGCAGTCAGTTTTGAATGGCTAAAATATTTTAACTTTTCTAACTGACATCTTAAGAATTGGGTTTTGATTCAGACACTGGTTACCTGGATGTTATTTTCAACTGTTATATTGGATACAAATTATTTGCAACCATTTGTACTTACCAGTAGTAATCAATAATTGAAAATAGACTTTTAATCGTTCACTTTTTTCTGTTCGTTATACTCAGCCCTCCGTGCATTCATATGCCACAAAGCATCGTATTCCTTTCAACTCGAATACCTCTGTGCTTACAGTATTTTGTTTACTTTTCAAGATGAGAGACGTCAAAACAGAATAACATGGCCTTAAGCATGAAATTTGAAAGGAACAAGAGTTGTTCTGAAAGCCCTTGTCCCTTGATGCCTACCCTCATCGCCCTACCCCTTCCGCCTCCACCCTGCTTCCCTCCTCCGGCCTACCCTCTAACTCCTCTCTTGATACCCGTTCCTAATCCCTTCTCCTTAACTTCCTTTTCGAATCACTTACTTTCTTGCGATTTCCTCTCCACCCATACTCCGTCGTCCCCCTTTGGGTTCCCCCGAAATTGAATCAGAAAATCGATTCAAATTATTCCTCACAAATTACTGTTTTCGGCCTCCAAAATCTTAACCCTATTACGAAAAGGGAATACTGTGTAGAAAGGCCGAGGATTTTCCTAATCATCAAAGAATTTTTGTTTCCGAAATTCATTTAATATTAATGAACATCGTTGCTGAAATTTTGAAACACAGCGAGATTTTTCGTTCCATTGCTCAAGTTTTCCCTTTTTGGGCACAAAATTGTTGGCGTAGTAACTGGAAAGTATCACGAATTTGAAATATATAGCATTTTTTAGAGATTTATTTGTTGTATTTTAAGTATATTTTACTCAAAATTGAATGGATAAATAGTTTCATAAAATTCAGATATTATAATTCCACTTTAAGTTTTAGAAAGAGTACAGAATAACTATTCGTTCCTGAAGGACTAAGATTAAATACCGTTAGAAAATATGTGTTAGGACACTAAACGTCTATGATGATATTTTATTTGGGACAACATAAAAATGGGCCACGGAGGAATTAAATAAATGGAGATTAGATGATACTGTATCATTCCTTGGTGATGAAGTTTCTTTTACTAGTAAAGGAAAATTTTCTTAGGACTGTTGTTCCGAGAAATAAATGATCGTTATACGAGAAGATTTACTCCATTGCCTGTGATACTTTGAAATGTAACCGATATCCTATGTGCCCTTTTCCTGATAGTTTGATGAAGAGGTTTTCCCCAGCACCAGTTAATTTTGGTTTATCCATACAGATCCACAATGTTCTTTGAATACCACTAGGCACGAGGTTTTCGATAAGGGAATGGGTGAGAAAAGTTTTTCTTCATCAGTCACCCTTAAAAAAATATTGGCCGACACTTTCACCCACTGAAACAAGATTAAGACAGAAATAAAATTATTTGCTGGTTTTACTACTGCATTTTTTCATCTCAACACGCCGCGTTCGTACTCTTTGCGACGGCGGAGCAATTTAATTGGATTGTGCCACTGCTATCAAACTTTTGACAGTCGTAATTTTAAGCCCTGAACTCTTATTTCGCCTCAATTTCCTTCCGTGTCACCCCTCCCTCCTTGCCCGATCTTCCCTCCTCCTACGCCACATTGATTGCGACACCCCTCCAGCCCCACCATATGCGGGCACTTACTCGGAATACCTTCTCTCTATATATCTCCCTTTCTCTCTCTCTCTCTCCAATCCCTTGGATTGCATTCTCTGACCTCTTCTCCCGACCTGCGATCCCTGGCGCTGCATGGGAGACAGAAAGCGAGTGAGTGAGAGAGGGAAAGAGGGCAGGCAGCACGTATCCTGTGCCCCCGTTTGCCCCCCAGTCCGTCGCGAATTCCCGCCGTCATCCCTCCTTCCCTCCCACACTTCCTCGCTCCCCTCCACCTAATCTAATTTCCTTTTCCATTCCGACGCACAGTCCCCCTTCCCATAATCTCCCCCGAACCCTCCAACACCATCCTTCGCTTCACCCCGGCTGCCTCACAGCATCCAACACAAGGAGGTACGCGCGACACTTCTTGTGCCTTTGGGTCCGTGGGATACGCCGTGATTAATTGCATGCATGCGCTCACCTTGCGAGGAATATAAATGGATGTTTAGTGGACACCGTGGAGGGGGATTGAAGTGAATCAAAATATATGTGGAAATAAAAGTGGCTTGTGCGTCGAGATGGCTTTTCTGGGGGATTTAGCATCCACGAAGCGTATGCATGTTTTCCAAGTGTAACATACTTTCATGCACACGGGCAGCACATAATAGCATACCTAATTCACTGATATGTAAGACCATGCAATCTGACATGTTACTGCCACGTAAGTGACTCAGTGGATTACTGTGGTGATGAACTGTTTATTAACTCGCGGAAATTTATCATCAGGTCAGTTTTATGGGCATGCAATTTTCTTTGGATTTTCAGACAATTTCCTTAATTTTGATCTAACAGTATTGGTTATCATCCAATCAAATTCTTTCTCATATTATTTGTTGTAAAGATAGTACTCATGTTTTCAGTGATTGAATAACTTTCTATTTATAAGTAATATTTGAAAAGCGTTCTTATAGCAACCCACCGTCAGAGCGTTAATTGAAAATATGATTATTCCAGAGCTGAGGAGATTAAGTAATTACTAAGTATGAATCTTCGTCAATTTTTTTGATCCAGGTTCACTTTTATTATGCAAGGTGAAGGTGCTTTCTACTTTTGTAATACTTTCTCCGGTGAAATTTCAGTTTCACTATCAAAGTGATCATAACGAAGGTTGGTTTGATGCGTGAGAGTAAAACTGTAACCCTACCAGTACTATGGCCTGTGGAAATCACGCGCGTGGTCTTGAAAAATTAGTTTCTTTTTCTGAATAGCCTGTTGAAAAAAAAACTTCCGGAGCTAACAAAAACATAGCGCTTGGTTTTGAAATGGTAAGTATTCCAGGGTTTGAAGCTCAGGTTAGTGGTCAAAACCAAACGATCTTCCCACGATGACGTGGTAGGAAAATAGTTTTCAACGCATTTCTCTTACATTATTAGAAAAGTTAAAAGCTCTACCAGTATTTTCTCTGCTTCATTTTCATTTGCACCCAGTAGGCCCGGGAATATTTACGAAATGATGGCAAATAGTTTTTAAGGACTGAAAGGCGGAATACTGTTGGTAAAAGCTTAAAATCAATAGAAAACGATGTAATTTTTTAGTCATTTTTATACACATTAGTGTAGTGAGCAGTCAGGAATTATATTTAAATTTATTCGCATGTTACTAATTTTCATTTACTCCTTCAACACGTTGCTTCTATAACCATTTGCAAGGCTGTATCTCAACACTTATCTTATAACTAATTAATTAATAAGTAATATAAATCTTTCACAGTTAATATATCTTCATCAGTTCCTATTGTAGATAAATATTTACAAAATATAATTATCCATCCTGAAAATTAATTTAATTCTAAATTTCATGTTTCGTGCTTTATGTAAATTCCTTTATGATCTTAAAGAATCTTAAAGTAGGTAAAATTAAATAGAAAGACGTGAGATTTTCCTTTTAAGAAATTTACGATCTTTTACGAATGAAAATTAATCTCATTACATCAAGTGATGACATGAAGATCTCCTGATATGGAGTTAAACTAAGCATTCGAGTTTCATCAACCAAAAAAAAATGTAATTAAAAGGTTAAATATATAATTGCACAGATTCATTTTACAAGGGCACTTAAAAATCCGTCTTTCATGAAATTTTTCTCTCACAAAAAACGATCCTTGTTGTTAGTTTTAATTTTTTCAGTGAGGTTTTGATTAATTTAGTCCACAATACATATTTATCATATTTCAAATTCAAAGAAATTGTGGGATATGCCGCGATTGTAATTTAAACGGAGTCATCCGCTAATGCGCATTATAATACAGTAATTTCAAAGTGTAAAAATCGTTCGCCTTTACCGGGACCCCGGTATTCTGGTCAAAAGACACCTACGTAAAGAGAGATACAATTATCCCGGGACAGAAATTATTGTATCTCTCTTTACATAGCTATTTTTAACTATCGATCATGGAATTAAATCTTTTTATTAATAAAAAAAACTATAAATACTCCCGTTACAGAATTGTTGTCAGTTAAACAAAAAACCTACCATGTTAATACAAACACTGGCAACTCAATCGTTTGAACAAAAATAAAATTTGCGTTATTGTTTCAAAATATTCTTACGATATATTTACGCTTGATCTCTATGCATTTACTTTTAAATCGAAAAATATAATGAATGTATATATGTGGTTGCGGCAGGCAGTCTGGGTTGCAGGGGTGATGGCTTTGACGGCTAATGTATGATTATTCATTCATTTGTGATCATTTCACAGATTAACGGATTAATGATTCAAATGTTAGATCAAGTAACTTGTCTGCGACTGATAAAAAGGCCTCCCAATTTTTTTGGAGTTGATGAGAATTTCTCCTTTTCTCAAAGGAATTTAAGTTGTGAAATATAAGGGGATAATTTTGGATTAAAAATAATTACTTTGACTTTTACAATGAAATTTAAGACGTCTTCTTTGCTCCAATTTTCCTTACATTTCAATGTTTAAACTATACCAAATCTTCTTGTCTCTCATGGTGAAGATAAAGTAGAAAGATCGTTTTCACACTTTTGTCCCAATCATAACGACGTGGGCGCCGAGCCTCAGCCACTCTCAACCGGTTATAGAGAGGCCGCAGCATCTCTGATATGAAATACAATCGATGACGTCCAGTGCAATATTTTATATTGAACTTGAAAAGAGAAATTCTGCCTTGTGAATTGATGAAAATACACTTACTGTGGAAATGGGAGTTTATAAAAACAATAACTTACGTTGGAGAGGGAACAACGTCGGTTTAAGGACCTATTTGAGGTCCTTAGGGTGCATTATATATTTCACTTGGCTTAGAGGGATACGGAGGCCATTATCATCGTTGAAATTTTTGTAAAAGGGTTTGAGTGGATCGTATTCTATCTTGAAACTATTTTTATCACTGATATTTCTATGAAAAGGGAGATTAAAATTCATGTATCAAGTACGTTAAATGCCAATTTAAAGCATTATGCATGCTTTTTTCAAGGAATATCTTTATCATACTTATATCCCTGAGCAGAAACTAGTCATGGCTCGTGGTTTTGCTAATGTATTTTTATCTGACGCGGCCAAACTACTTATAACATGTTTTGTTTGCTTTTATTTTGGCCGAATGCATTATCAAAAAAAGTTTATTTCCCTTTTTTTGCTCAGTATAATCACTCTCGTGCTACATATTAGTGATGAAGCGCATTGCATAGGTTAACGCCAATCCGCACCAACGGATACTGGCTTTGTTGATTTTAATCAATCACAACGGAAGCGTGAAAACCGTAATCGCCTCTCACTTTTCTTTCGGCACACGATAAATTCGGGCATGATGTCCAACCAAAGTGATACGGGTAAATTAACTCTGACGGTGGACCCGGGCCTGAAGTGATACGGACGTGATCCCGACGGTGCGGTCGTGCCTCCACGGAATAATTAAGCCGTAATCCCGCGTACTAAAAAAACAGGCATCGACCGTAAACAGGCAATGCAAACGAGGTAGTTATCACCGAGTTCAACGATTTGCGGGTGTGGGCTGGTCACGTTAAAAAATATTTGGCGTCCTCAGATTTTGATCCGTTCAGCGACCAAATAAAGAAAAAATTGAGCTTTCGAAGAAAGTTGAATAATAATGATATAAAAAACGTAGGAAACAAAATCTGAATAGAGTTCTCTTTCAGCAAGCAGTATAGAAAAATAAAGAAAAGCCTCTTGATATTACGAGCGGACTTGATGAGAAAAAGCTTTCCTCGTTTTGGAATCGCTGAAAGAGACCCGAGCCGAGGGACGAAAAGAAGGGAGAGCCTTAAAAATAAGGGCGGGGGAAAGAAAAGGAGACTCAAGGGTTCCATCCATCCAACCTCTCCACCCCTCCCCCACTCTTTCCTCCCCCGTCTTCCGTGGGCTCACCTCTTCCTTCTCCGCCACCGTCACCATCCTACTACCCCTTTCCATGGCAACGGGACACTTCCCCTCTCTTCCTCTCGTTCCCCAACCACTCCTCTCGAACCCCCCTCCTCCCCACGCTCATTCCTCTGATTCGTAATGCGCGTATCAAGGTGGGGGGTGCGTCCCTCCTTTTCATCAGCTTTCTTCATCCCCGTGTCCCACCCCACTACCCGTTTTCCCCTATTTTGGGTCTCCCTAAACAATCTCCCTATTGCAGTCGCCCTCGTGAACTTCGCTCCTCCTTCTCTCCTTTCTGCAACCCCCAACACGCTCCCGAACTTAATTTCTCCCTCCAGGGCGATCGCCTTTGCGCGTCAATTTCTCCGACCCTTCATCTCCTCCCCTGTCCTTTTCTCAATAAGGAACCGATGCAAGAAAGTTTACATTTGGCTGCAAACGATTTTGCCCACCCCTCACTGCACATTCCCTTCCTCGTCTATTTAAATGCACACTACATGGCCATTACACCTACGGGAGAAGTATTTCCTCAACGGGCCATGGGGAAGGAAATTATCTGGCGAAGGCTGGGGCTGTGGAAGCCGATTTGGGGGGTCTAGTTTGCGAATACGATACTTGAGGAGTAACGGGATACGCGTAGACGGGAGGTTTCTGGCAGCAGCTGAAATGTCGAAATGAAATGAAGAGACAGCTGCCACGCTCATGGCAACAACGGGTGCCTTCTTTCGATATTGAAATTCAAAGCAAGCGTGTTTATTCCAATTCCGATGTACAACAAAAATAAATGAAGTCGAGGTCTTTGAGTCTCTTATATTTCCAAAACCGGCATTTCGACAAGGGCCGGGCGCGCGCACCCCAGGAAGCAACTTCCTTCTCTTTGCAGAGTGTTTCTTAACTTTTCGAGAGCCACCATCATTTTAGTGAGCATTTCTTCAGCAATTCAATATAAAAAATGATGTGAATGTTTACATTTCTTAACTTAACGAAACAATTCCCCAATTTTTCTCTTTGACAACTTGCCCTTGCAAAAGAGAAAAGTTTTTCATTTTATCAACCAAGAATATACCTGCCATAATCAATATACACGTACCTAACTAGTTTTATTCCTACTTTCATGTTGTCTTAATCTTTGTCTAGTTATTTATTTATAGAGAAATGAATAATTCTAGGATGAATCATATAAACCTTTTGATTTTTCTTTCAGATATAACATTCCTTTTCTTTGCCCTTTCTCATAGCCCATAACTTTTTCGACATTATGATTGATTTATATTTATTAAAAGATCGATGTGAAAGATCTCTCCATTAGCTTACAGGCATTTCATTAATTTAATTATTGTGAAAATATTTCTTTTTGACGATGGAGTTGGAGCATTGTGTCTACGCACAGTGAAATGCTAGTCCTGTTGAGGGAATAGCTTAATGGCTTGAAATTATAGCTTTTAACTAAACCTTCTCTAGCGCTATTTTTATGTAAATTTAAAAATTCTAGGGCTCAATGAAGACGGATCACTGCGAATAAGGCTGCCGCTTACTTAAAGTCTCTGACTGAAAACTGATTTGAAATTCTTGACTGGGATCCCTGTCAAGGCGAATGATTTTTATACTTTGAAACAGTTGCGTAAAAATGCGCATTTAGTGAATGATTCCATCAAAAGTTGCTGTTACGGTATCTTCCGTGGTTTATTAGAATGTAGGGTTTGAAAATAAAAAGATATGCAATGTAATGTAAAATGCACAATAGGTATGAATCATTGAAGATATTCAACGTGTTTATTATTTACATGATAAATTAATGATACTAGATCCACAGTTAGCCCTGGATTATTTTAGAGAAACAACAGAGATGGTGAAATAGAGGGTAAATGCGTCCAAAACGAAATAACTATATTTGATGAGGACAATAGAAAGAATAGTGTAAATCAATATAATTAACAGAGTAGACGATTCCATATTCCCCGGCGAATGTTTACGTAAGATGGCAGATGGGAAGTTTAGAATATCCGCAAATGCTGGTAGAAAGATAGCTGGTATTAGGTGTGTGTTGTAAATAATAAATGAATGTTAACCAAGGAGCCAGGAAATACCAGCGAGTGAAAGTGTACTTCACCCCACATTATTGTAAATAAGTGAAATTAGGATGTGTTGGATTGCTTATAGCTAATTATCCTCTAAATATGGTGGTTATGAGGTAGTAATTGAAGAGTGTTTGTGGTAAAAATAGGTGATATAAGGAGAAGAATAAGGGGGTCGGGATGGTACGGTGACTAAAGTACAAGCTTCCCACCGAGAGGTTCAAATCCTGGAGACAACAAATATTTTTCAGTGGTATCCCGATCCCTACTAGAGGTGCTTTGTGGAGAGCACTTCGAGTGAGTACGAATACCTTGGCGCCTTTCGACAACAGTAGGCCAATGTCCCTCCACCCTTTCTTTCCCAACCATCCCTAAAGGAGCAAATGACCTTAGCTGTCGATAGCCTCCCATAAAAAACTAGGAGAAGAATGAATGTAAATATGTGTATGAATGAATGGATCATGAAATAATTGAATGCACCCTTAATTGACCAGTATGGGAGAATTGTGGTACGCTGGTTTTCTTATTCAAGGAGAATGGGGGAGAGTCGAATCACCACCAAAATATATTATCTTTATATAAATCTCGTTGTAATTAGGCAATTATCCTGGTGGCAATGGTCAAATCTGGCCAATGGTCACTCTTACAATGCACATACACACATACTTAAAAAGAACTGATATGAACCAAAATGCTTTTACGAGAAGATCAAATAAATATGAGAGGATCAAATTACTTGAAAGGAAGGGATATACTGTACTAAGAAAGTATCGCAGGAGTAAAGTTGAACACACTCTTATTAAATAGTAGTTTTTAGGGAAGGTGGCGGACTACTATGGTAATTTAGGCCATTATGCATAGATGGGTAATTTGGTAAGGGAGGAGAGAAACTCGGTGCTGGTATTAGCCTATTCCTAAAAGGTAGGCGCCAAGTAATCCAAAATTCATCGTCCCATCCAAAAGACGACGGGCTCCCCTCGAAGTGCTCGCCACGAAACACCTTACGTAAGGATAAAATACCACTAGAAAAATATGGCCCCCTCCGGGATCCGAACCCGGGAGGGTGGGAACTTTAGTTTGCATTAACCACCGCACCAAACCGATAACCAAGAGATTCTTGAGTCATGGAATATTATAATTCTCAGGAACAGTTGAACACGCATGAATAATACGAGTTGACGACTTTGGCAGAGATGAACGAAGTACGAAAGGACAAGGCAGTACGGGAGAAATTAATAAACGAGAGTGAATTCTATGGTATAAATGAAACTCTGGCTTTGTGTACTCGAAAAGGGAAAAGCGTGAACAGTATGTACGCACACATGTGTAAGACGATGCTGGTTAATTGGAATTTAGCTACTGAAATATTAGGATCCAGGAATTTTCGCTACACCGAAACCTGAAAATTGCGATTAGATAAGATTCGTTACAGTCAAATTCTTCCCACAGCAATATTAGGATTGCTCTTAGTGCTGGAAACGAGGAGCGTTCATCATTAACGTATTTAACTTGGGTCACATAGTCACAATGCGTTCTCATTTATTTTCACTAAATAATAAATTAAATATAAAGACTAAAGGGGATCGTGGTAGTCCAGAGATAGAGCGTTCGACTACTGACTAGATGGCTCGGGTTCGATTTCCGAGCAAGCCTCTCTGGGTACCCTCAGCTCCACCAAGCTTTGTGATTTTTCGGGTACCATATCTTCCTGGGAAACCATAACCGGCACAGGGAAAGGCACTGATTCCCCCCTACCCTGATGTGTGAATTTCACACGCCGCATGGGCCTTAGCACTGGGTAAACTCTACCATCACCTACCAAACCAACCTTCGGGTTGATTTGTGTGTTTATCAAGACTAAAACTTATGTTTTATTGTGTATTAAAGGTTATTAAAGGTAAAATCAACTAAATTTTATCAAAGTTGAAGATATATTAATAGGTTTCCATACGATGCATAGATGTTATTGTAAAGTCATTTTTTGTCAAGTCAAGTCAATTTACTAAGTTGATTCATTGTGATATTTGTAATTTAAACATCTTGAACGTATGCATGTATTATACACAATGAGTTGCACCAATACCAAAGTACCTCAGCAATATGCCTTGGAACTCGGTTCCAAACTTTAGCGTGAATGTGTAAGGAGGTGTTCCTGGAAAGTTAAGTGTGTTGAGGAATATACCTACGGTGAAAGTGACTGGCAATGACTCCGCCATAATCACCATCATTCGTTGCCCTCACTACTAACTCTTATCGCAACCCCGGGGAACGGAGGACACTAAACAATGGCATTGGTATAGTTTTTCAATGCGTTTATGTCACAATTTCAAAAGATCAAATAAAATAATGAGATATATTATCGAGGACTGATTTACAAATGTATATGCCTTATGTAATAAAAAAATACAATACTCTTAGTTGCTATTGGCTAGAAGATTGGGACAAACTTTTATTTCAAGTTTAAGACTTTTAAATCCTTTTCTGATCTAAGAGGGCCTTTGTACTAATGCTTGGTAGTTGTAGGATGTCCTTGAATACAGGATATTATATTACTTATTTTAGAAATTAGGTATACAATCTGTTTTAATTGTTCCGAGGCAAGCTTAAATACATTAATACGGTCTCCAGTTCATATACGTGTACATACCTGCCCTCGAGATGGGTGAGTCCCTCCAAAAGTGTTAACTACAATGCTCAAACTTTGTACATTTCACAAGAATATCAAGAATCACAGTGCAAGGAAAAAGAGGGGCACTTTCGATGGACTGCGTCAGTATGCTTCATATCGTAAATCGAATAACATCGAGAGAAACGAGGAATAGAGTGAGGCGGCTGTGTTCACATAAGAATGTGATAAGCGGAAGAGTTCGGAGATGCGGTCGACCGCCTGCTTCTTCCACCCTCCCACGCCTTCTCATCGCCGTTCCTTTTCCCTCCCCGTTTTTTCCTGATCTTCTCATTCTCGCGCCGTATGCGCCAGCAATCCCCGCCAAACGATTTCCACGCCGCCCTCGCTGCCACCGACGCCTCCTCATTTCCTTCCGTCCCCATCTTGTCCTCTCCCTACCCGCTTCAATATTCTCCATCTCCCATGAATGCATTACACTTTCGCGCGAACCACTGCTCAACTGCCCTTCTACGCATCCTGCCTCTCTTCCCAACCCACCTCCCCTCTTTCCCTCCCCAGTCCCAGTCTTCACCATTCAATATTAGGATTCCCTTTTTATTATTCCAATAATGCTGCGATCAGCACTTTCGAGAAGCAATCGTGATTTTTCCTCATCGATTTCATATTCCCATCTCTCTCCACCTCACCTTTCCATCCGCAGCGGAATGGCTTGCAGGATCGTCTCCCTTTTGTCAAGAGGTTTTATCGCACGGGCAAGGAGAGGGACAGGATGCCCCTTTAGTGGCGCTCGGTCCTCCCCGTGAAGTCGCTCCTTTTGTGCTCTTCACCACGCAGTCATCTCCTTTTTGTGCTCCGTACTTTCTTTATGAATAAGAAAGGAGGATTTTGCGCTCGAGATCTTTCACTTTAACGAGCGGAGGCGAGCGATGGTTTGGAATAATATGTCGGGGTTTGGGTCTTATTTCCATTCTTTCAGTCTCCTCCGCACCCCACCCCAACCCCCTCACCGCCCTCTTGTTCTCGCTGTATGGTGGCCGACAAGGTCCGAGAGTCTTAGCTCTCGTCACTCCATGGAGACATTGGGAGTTGCGACGTGCGGGGGGAAGGTGTCGGCGTCCTCCGTGGCCCATGAGTGGCGCCGCAAGCGAAGCACGTGCGCGTCGCTTCCATTTACCACGGGCGGATGTAAGTGGCAGAAATATGGAGACGTGGGCGGACAATGTTGTTGAGGACACAAGTGATGTCGGATTGCGTTCGTCACAATGCGTGCGCTCCTCTTAAAATGGCCACGCTGAAAACATCCGCTCTATCACGCAATAAAATCCTCTGATATTTCTGAGGATTAATACTGATGGTGTCTTGTAAGAAACGGGTTTCATTGAAAGCGTTTCTCAGGAGAAAAAAAATGCACTTCTTTCACGAATCCAGTTGATAAAATATATTTGCCTAAAAATAACTTAAATATTCTGTAAGTTTGAATTATTTCAATCCGGCCAAAGTTCTAACCAAAGACAAACCCCGACGCCAATAAACCATCGTTCTATTCACATGTAATTAGCATAACAGACTTTTGACTCGTAGGCAACTCTTTTGTTTGTGATTTATCCAAGTCCTCATCCTCATAAGTGGAATCCTCATAAGAAAAAAATCATTGTCTCTCACTTTGTGCATCATTACCAGGCTATCTTATTCTGGATATTCCATAGGATATGAAATTGTTGAAACGATTAATACTCTATGAAGTCACGAACTGACACCATGAAAAAACTTACATAATTAATGAAACTTACTTCCTGTATGAAGACCATCTCAGCTCTCTTTAAACTCATTTACACTAACTTTGGAAATTAAGCAAAAAAGCAGACCTTGACCGTGTGAAACTGAGAGTCGGGTATTCTTCATTATATTTTACCATAAAACACGTACCTGTCTGCCACAAAATTTGGTTAAAAGTTCTCCAGTAATGAAAAGTAGGAAAAGTCATAAAATGGATTACCTAAATGTATTCATCCAACTTAATAATTTTGAAACCGTAATTTTTGCAATCATATAATATTTTTATTTAGTCAATTGAAAGTCCCATTCAGACTGTTTTACTTTAACGAAAATCATGACGAATGCATTCCGGTGAAATTCACACGAGACTGGAACGATCTATTTAGCTCTCAGCGCGTCATAAACCATTAAGTGGGAGGAAGGGTCACTGAGGGAACTGAGAGGATTGATGGGCACGGGAGGGCAGTAAGTCGCGGGCACTCAGGGCCCACACATCCCACTCGGTCTCCGTCGGAGAGCAGGAAACGGAGGTCACGGCCCATTGCGACGAATCGCCTCTCCCTCCCCCACTCCCCACTTCCTCTGGCCCGCGCGTGGGAGAGGGGTCGCCCACGACGACCTCCCCTTCGCCCATCGTAATGAGTGCGACGCTCGTGAAGTAACTTCACGCTCACTTTCTCCGAGGTGCCGCCGATTCAACCACGGCATCAGTACCCCCACGCCCTCTGCGGTTCCCCCTCCACGCACGAACATGACCACCGCATTACTACCGCTTTCGCTGACAAATGACGCGCCTCTGGCACGTCCCTCGGAGGAGAAGCCTTCGGAGCCGCCGCCACCGACACTCCGGACGTTCCCCCCTTCTCTCTTCCCCTCCCCGGATGCCCACGGATAAGTGGCAAGGAGACAAATATGGGAAGAGAACCCGGTGAGAAGGAAGACGATGATTTTGACCGAAGCGGATCGGTGACCGGAGTACGAGCTTCCCACGTCGAGGACTCCGAGGGGGGGGGCAGGGGGGGCTGCAGAATTTTCTATGGTATTCCGCTGTCTATTAAGGTTACACGTGTATTACTTTCAATGAATCACTCCTTCTGTCGGAAGTGGTATGGTGAAAGTATGGATCTCAAGTCATTGTTTATTAACACTAGATGGACCAGGCGCAACCATCATTGTCGTTTTTCGATAATTAATGCTGTATTTTCGTATTTCTTCAACTTTTATCGTTTTATAAAAAGATCGCCTTCTTATTATGCTATTTTGGGGACATAGAATTTGAAAAATTTTTAAACATCGAGTTTTCTCCTAAAATCCCCGAACTTACTACTTTGAATAAAAGAAAAAATTCCCCACTAGTATTTCTTTCCAATACTTTCAGGCTTCACTTCGTGAAATTGTTTGATGTCAGTATTAAGTCTGTGAAAAATTACAAACTCATTTAATATGGACTCTATAAATACATTTTTACTTGTATCCAAATAACGGGCATCTGTAATTGAATGTAATTATTAACGGTCTCATCGTCTCACACCTAAATTATAACTATGAGTCAAATTGGGGTGTACTACCGCTCCCTTCTACAAAGTCCAGATTTCTGAAATTTCTCGCACTAGCAGTGGTGTAATACCGATACGATTGGTATCCATACGATCCACTCTTTTCCTCATTCTCAAATTATTGTTTTTTGTATCATTTCCCAAAATTATGTAAATAATCTTGCTATAAACAATCTGGAATTAAGAAGCACATGTCTGATGCTCCTACCTAGTACCATGACGCAAATATCAATATAGGATGCAGTCTCGGGCAAAACTTGGTGGAAAAACTTGATGCTTCGAAAGTATGTTGAAACAGCAACGCTGAAATTTTCGAACATACTTTTATATTCCATAACCACGTGTTATTGCGGTTCTACGTCATCGGAACACCTGATGATTTTGCGTCGCAACGAAACTATGATCGTGGGAAATAAAATTATGCATGGAAATCGCACCGTTGTTGTTTCACCAAGCTTTTGAACGTCGTTACGCCAAACAGGGGAAATTTTCCATAAAGTTTTGACTTGAACAAACTAATGTGAGGGAAGAGCACTACTACGTGTGTACAATTGGATGGAAGCATCGAAATCCAAGAGAAATAGTGTGCTAGGTATCGCGCAAAGGAGCTGGTAGTTCTAATTCCATCGTACGGTTAAAAAAATTCTAAAGATATTTGCGACTTAATTTTGAATAATTCCAAGTAAACACAAAATATTTTAAAGCAAAAATATTTTCTAAATGCCAATATGATTTGGATAGTAATACTAATCGATGAAAAATAACATGGTAGGAGAAATCAGGGATAGATTTAGAAATAGATGCAAAAAACTACGAAATGACAAAGAAATTAAGTGAAAAGTGAGTTTAAAAAAATGAAACGTCTCTTTTTAATAAAAGAAGCCCGTTGAAAATTACACATGAACGGCTAACTCTACATGACAATAAAAATATATAAGCTAACCATCAATCGCCATTTCGCGACCACGAGCATATGATTTTAATGACCCATTCTGATGATCAATGATCAAATCCAATTGGAATCATATATATCCTAGGAATTTTCTTGCCCTGGTACCACGCAGATAACACTTACATTATAGTTTAATAGCCAACAAACTGTGTTTACCAATTTCAAGATGTCTTTGATGAATCTTCTCTCGTATTATATAATTACATAGTACACATCACAAGTATATTTCCCCACTAAATGCAAGCTATACATAACAATCTATGTCAATAAACTAATTTTATACATTTGTAATAAAGTGAATATGTATTAAAGTAAATAATGAATTAGACTCTAGTTCTAATGTAAGATGTACATCTCTAACATTTACCGTCTGGACACCAACTCTACCGCTTAACTTTTCGTAAGGGAGACTTACCTAAAAATGCAACACAGCTTTAAGGATTACGCATTAATTTACTTTAATAGACCCTATTAAATGTAATTATATTTATTATTTTATATTATTGAATTATTTCCCATATTGAATAATCATACAAAAAATTCAATTATCAATTTTGGCAAAGAATATCTCCAACTGATTCGAAAAATATTTATCTTTTAACCTAAGAACCTCGTATCTGCTCGTGCGCATTTGAATCTAGTAGAATCAAATCCATTTTACGTGTACGTTAATGGCCATGAATAAAATTCCAACAGCATTGAAATGAATCTTCGAAAGAATAATTGCGAGATTGTAATATTCAGCCAAATTTAGTTAACGAAAAACAATTAAGATTTTAAATTACCATAAAGAGTTTTAACGATGAAAAATCAGATGATTGTTAGAATTTTCCACAACACCACCGTACTGAATACTACCATTATTAATTTATCATTACGCTACGGTGTCACCATAATGAACACCATTAATGTCTCTTAACCGTTAATAACGTTTAAGACTGTTCGAAGACAGCATCCCTGCTATAATCAATCACCTGGCTTTCATATTTAATCCTCACAAAGACCTACTTCCATAATCTCGTTATAAATTTTAAATAACCACTCGTCGTTCCTCCAGCCTATATCCCCCTCTCAGCGCTCCTCTCTGTGTCTCTCAATTTTCCCCAGAACATTTATTTGGTGGCCTCCTAAAGTCTCTCATCCAGGAGTTATCATCATTTTCTCCGAATTTTACCTTGGAAATTAAGACCGTGCTAACAGCATTTTCACAGTTTTATTTTCGGGAACTATATTTTTTCTGATTAATACTTAGACTTTCACATGGACTGTATGAAATTATCCATTAGAAAAATAAATCATAACTGACAAGAGAGTTCCAAAAAAAAAGAAGAATTTAGACCTAATTTATTCACAATTTTCACACATTTTCCATGTAGTTAAGCCAAAAACCGTCCCCAGCGAAGAAAATCTTTGCCGGTGAATGTTTTTAAGAATTATTGAACAATATTTCAAAATTTACCATAAAAACACACAATTACGAGTTACGTAAGGATTTTTAAAAAATTTGCTTTGTCCCCTATTACTTTCATTGGGTGTAGTCTAGAGATCAAGTTTGAGTTTTGGTTGCTCTAGGAGTCTAAATATGTGACATAAGGTTATTACATCAACTGCCAACTGCTTTTCTTACAAGCAACGGTTACCACACCTCTTAGGTCTTTATTCCTGAGGTCCTCGTGATTTAAAACACGTCTTTTGCTCGGGAAGATGCATGAAAAATGAACGGAGGAATTGGCACCTGCCGTTCGCTCTCTCTCTCTCTCTTCTGAATCGATTGGTGACGCAATGCCTTTCATCAAGGGTCCCTTCGGCTTCAAACCGCATGGAGCCCCACCGTCGTCGTCGGCGACGCCCTGCCGCAGACATTTTGGTTCATTACGACGGCATCGAAAAAATAATTTCTCCCGCGCAAGGCCACTGCCAGACATATTATCATTTCGGAACGAGGCGGAGCGTTGTCCTCCCCATTCATACCCTTATCATCGCACATCTCCGCATTCCTTTCCCGGGGATGGCGAAGCGGACGAGTCGTAGCCATTCTGCTCTGATGCTTCTGTCGGACCATGGCCTTATAAGCTTGCTTTTACTTTTTTTAGATCTTTTTTCGTCATGAATCGGTAAAAAAAATGGAACCATCAATAGCTCATCGGCTTGGGAGACCTTGAATATACCAGTCGGGTACATAAAGGAGAAGAGTGAGAGCTACACCTACCTGAGCTAACATCGAGGCGGGAGCGGAAGCGAGATCCTCTTTCGGAACGACTTTCACCATGGGATGAGACCGAACGCGATTTCCTCCCGCTGGCCCTTCCGTTCCCTCCCCCATCCCCGCCCCCGCGTCCTCCGCTAGCGCCCTCCTCATTCCCCTACGACGTCATTTATTTACTTCGAAACAATTCGGGGATCTGCACGCACGGCGAAATTATCCACCGGACGATCGCATAAGAGGTAGCTCTCCTGATGAAGTTTCGTTTTAATTTTTCGACCTTCACCCGGCAGCATCTCGTTCGTTAAAGGAATTGTATGGTTCGAAGGTACATACGCATTCCCGAAATGTAATACGAAAATAACCTCCGGGCTCCTGAGACGAGGATTCGAGTTTTGTTGATGACTGGGTTGTTCTTTTAAGCATCAGAGCTACTGGTTTAATCCACTGGAAATCGGAAGAAAATTAGCACTGAGAAATTCAAAACTTGAAATTTCGTGACTGAGATGTAAAACGTGTAACAATCGTGTTTGTAAAGCGTTGGACATCTTTTGAAATTTTCATATCTAAATATGCATCTCCTATTAAGCTCATGGAAACGATAACTTTTGTATAAAAATAATTATGGGTTATCAACAAACATGTACACAACATATAACACTGATAAAGGATAGAGGAAAAAATGACAGTTGTTTTCCAAATCCTCCGTTTTCAGCAATAATTATAGGAATAAATAGCGTAACCCTTTTTCGTTGGTCAGTTTTCTTTGCTCTCGTTTAAAAATTATACCCAGAAAAATAAAGAAATAATCGAGTTTTAAAATTGAAATTAAAGATTTTTTTCTTTTGACAAATTTTCATAATTTATACTTTAATTACGGAGTACGTTTCTTTTTCACTTTTGATTATATTCTCCCAGTTTTTAATGTGCGAAGAAAATTCTGCTTAAGCCTATTATCTATATTAAAATTGCTGTTAGCTTTGCTCACAAAGCACAGCACTTAGTTAAAATTGTCGAACTGTACCATAACCAAAGCAGGTTTCATTAATTGGCGTTTCTTTAAAACTCCATGAGATAAGATTTTTTAAAATTGGACTGCTGAGAAATCAAAATATACATCTTTAATAGCATGCTCTAGTAAAATTATCATCCTCAAAACTACTTTCTACAACTATCACTCAATTTGAGATTTGAGGCGACAGAAAATATATTGCCATTTAAATCGGAACACTTGTTCCCTAAATGATAAAACAAATAAATACATTTTCTACAATGAAAGTATTGAATTTAAACATTTGAATATTTAACTGATAAAATTGAAAATGTGGCCAAATTACTCCGAGTGGTGTCAACACCGCTGTATTGAAATTAACTAATATCTAATTGGTTAGCCCGCTCTTAAAATTTTTTTAAACTGTGAATATCAACCTCTCAACTTAATTAAAAGCTTATGAGGTATATTGAACCTAAAATATCAATTACAGGTATCTACACAAAAAAGAAATGTCATCTAAGGAATCAATAATTTAGTACTGAGAATTTCACATATTTCCGTTGGAAATTTGAGATCTTTTATAGTTTGATTTAATAATTTCACATTTTCTTATGAATGCTTGGATAAATCAAAAATTGAGTACCTGACTAGAAATCATTACGGTACATTTTGACATGTCTGAAACGGTATTTAAATTTTCAGAGAACTTAAAAAAAAGACTGTTATGAAGAAAATAGTAGCATTATTTCATTTGACAGCGAATATAATTCTGTGCTGGTATTCACCGCCATTGAAACCGTTCCTTACGCATCATAGAATGGTGCCTTGAAACCATAAGTTTGAACCCGAACAATATGTCTTACAAGGTAATGACGAGACATGTACTTTCGAAAAGAATATCAATATTGATATATAGGAGGTTCTACAGGCTCCGAGCATTAGACTCAGTAAACACGCCGTGAGGGAAAATCAAAAAATCACATACAAAACCGTGACCTTAATGTTAGCTGGTGAATAGGTTCTAAGTCATGTGGCTAAAATTTGAAGATTTCAAATCATCATTTAGAAAAAAAAATTGGGCCAAGAATCTGGGTCCTTGACTCATATCATTTCCCGAGTGTGTAACGCCAACCGATAAGTGTCTCCATCGACAGAATTTATGAGATCCACTTGAGGCACGTTATGACCTTTCCGATACTCAAAATCAATCTTAGCTTTCTTCTCTATGATTCCCCTATTGCCACTAATGCTATCTTATTGTCTCCATTCTAGTTCTGTCACACCCCACCCAGTCTTATTACCACACACCCAATATCCCCAGCTGACCACACCTAGGGGTTCTGGGGGACTCGGGAACCTTTCTCGCCACCGCCTTGCACCAGAATTAATAAGAGCCACGCTGATCAGGCCCCAGACCCCTTTTCGACTCCTCCAAACACCTTTTCATCTTTCTCCCCCTCACCACGCCGAGCACTGTATTCCTATTGCCCTGACCCTACACCCCCTTCCGTCCCATTCCCGCGCATCCTTATCCCAATTTCCTCGACACAACTTAATTACCCATGTAATCAGCGGCTCGATCACTAATACTCTTGGATCTTCAGTCTCCCCTTTTACCGTCAAACCTCCCTCCCTACAACCCTCTGTTCCATCCCCAGACTCCACTTCGCATTACGCTGGAACGGAGGGATGAAATAGGAGAGGGAGGCGGGGAAGCGGTGCGGGGAAATGAGGGGAGTTGCAGAACTCAGGTGAGAGAGCCGCAGCGAGGATTAGCCTACGGCCGGCCCCGGATTAATTGATGAGGGCGGATTCACGTGCGATGTGACCTCGTGGAAGTGCCTCGGGAAGATTTGGCGCGGCGGAGGCGTTTACGACGACCCTGCCTCTTTATGGAGGACCTGACTCCATATCCGACGGTCGATTCCGGAGCACACTTTCGGTTTTATGGAAAGCAAACAGTGGTCTACGTATCTACGAGCAAAGGTTATCGCGGCGGTTGGGAAGAGGCGGGATCAGAATCACGCCCGTCTCGTCTCCGCAGCAAAAAAAATTTTAAAAAACGAAAGTAAATTGTCTACCGCACCCGTGATTTCGTAGCTCTTTAGCGCAGGCGCAAAGCCCCTTGAGTTAATTTGCAAGAGAAAAAAGTTGGACGTGTAATTAGGACAGATAAAATAGGGCGGGGGAAAGAAAGGGCGGTGAGGAATCCGGCGTCAAAATCATTCTCTGGCATAACATTTCAACGTCCCTCTCGACGGGCCTCGCGATTCAATTGTGGGCGTCCTCTACACAGAGCAAGTTGGAATGCAAGGCTGAAAATCCTGCAGATTGCGGTAACCGGGCGTTGGAGGCGAATGTCCTAGCATTTGCGCCGACCCAATTCCATTCCCTACCTTAATCTGGCTTCCCTTCGGTGTCAATCTCATCTCCCGAGCCCATTTACTCCGAGGAGGCCGCTGACGGAGGGCCCTCCGAGCGATAGTCGACGAGGAGAATCGAAAAAGAGTGCGAACTAGAAGATGAGTCATCTTGTTTGGTTTTGGTAATCAGCTACACTGATGACTTCCCATCACTAGCTCAGTCTCCCCTCTAAACACACCCGCTGGTAATTCACCCTTCACCCCGTTCGCTAGCTGCTCCTTATTGCTGATTGGGAATCAGTAAAGGATATCCAGAGCGCAGTATTTCACAACCCGTTTGCCCTGACCTGCGTCGAAACACATTTTAGAGAAAGGATATGCGTAATTTATCACACTCCATGCTTGAAAATTGCGCATATTTACTGTATAACGTTTCTTCTAGCAGTTACACTCTATTTTCTCCTGTTCTCTAATTACGATCACGAGAGTGGGTAGAAAGTATTAAGACCAACAAATAACGACCACCAGAGTTAAAGGCTATTATTGATACTATGGTCAAAGAAAAGTAAAGAGATACAACCAGCATAGTCCTCAAATAGATTATTATATGTAATAATAGCAATAATAGTAGCTTCATTGTACACAGTACTTAAATTAAAACAGCGCTATATAAAATAGTAAGGAAAAGCGCAAAATAACATAGGTGGGGGAAAACCCACCTACTTGATAATTGAACCAAAGTATTGGCTGCATTTCATCAACGTTACTGGAGCTGGAACAATCGAATATCGTCGATACGGGGAACAATGTACCATACATCACTAACTGATTATGAAGAGACCTTTATATAAGGGAAAATTGTTAATTTATGGTAAGGGTTTATACTTTAAAAAAACCTAAGAAAGATATATATATATATATATATATACTTTTTTCCTTATAATCTCAAGGACTGTGTTTTTCTCTCGAAAGGAGTATCCATACAGAGATAAACATCAAAAAAATGAAACCAGACCCGTAATTAGCGAAGAAGAAAATTAATGCAAGCCCTTTTTCTGTTTGCTGGAAATGATGTTGATTTAAAATAGGTTTCAAGAGCAGATTTCTCAGATTTTTTACCCATCATTTGGAGCAAAAGTTTTTGGAAAAGACAGAAACCTTATTCTAAAAGAGAGCTTTTTAGCCAAAAGAAGTCATTCTAGCACTCATGCGCCTGGGGCGAATAAATCCTTAGAAACGAATTAGACGACAGACATATCCACCCGTACACTGTGCTCCCCCTGCAATCCTCCTCCCTTTCCATTCCTTCCTCCCACTCATCCAACAATAAGTTCCTCCCCCTCCTTCAACCACTCGCGCATCAAATTCACCTGCACCCGCTTCCGTTTCCGCCCTCATCCACCACCCAGCATACTCCACACTCCCCTCTCCCCCACTCGAGGGAATTTCCAGTACCTGGAGCTTTTACGCTCAGACCACATGTCACTTATATTGCATCACCCCTCTGCCCTTTGCGAAGAAAAGGCTCCTCGAAAGACGCGTACGAAGCAAACTCATGGGAAAAGGATCCACGCAGTGCCTGCAACGCGAGCATGTATTTGACGAAACTCCCACCCAGCAGTAATCCACTGTGAAACTGGTTACACGATGTGTCAGGGTCCTTTACCTTATGGGTGAAAGTGTTGCGTCAACGTTTTGAATAAATTTCAACTCTAAAAGGATAAAAAGTTGACAGAAAAATGTTTCGCAATCTCGAAAAGTATCGAAAACTGAAAATAAGAGATAAGCTTGTAAATACATCTGAAGCAATATAAATATTTTAATTATGATTCTTTTTAAAAATTGAAAATTTTCAAGTTTACAAAACTTTAACAATAGAAGAAAACGTGCATTAATGACAGGGTGACTACTTTGTTGGCTTCTCATATTTGGTTCCGAGTTTAATTCTGATGAATGGCAGCATTTCGATCCTAATTCCGATCCTGAAATTTCTGGTATTTAGCGCCGCAAGAATTGGACACCTTCAATTGGAAATAATGTTATTCTCTTTCTTTTGAAACTAATAAATACGAGTGTTGAGATAATTTCTTTGAATTTTCTTTTTTCCCTGGTTTTCACTCATTAAAACAACAATTATTTGTTGTGAAAAATCAATACATGTGGGCATAAACGCACATCCAACGTAGCTAAAAATACTAAATATACTGTTTTATAACTTTTGTATGTCTTAGTTCAATTATTCACGCACAAGTTTTGATTTGCATTGAATTTTTTTGGGGAGTGATGGCTCCTACAGAATTGGCTTCTAGATTTGGCTTCAAAACAATTGGCACAATTTTTTTATACGAATACGGAAAGCCTTATCTCATAGGGTTACCATTGCAGCATCCAATACTCGGTCTGTTTCGGCCAATCTATCGCCTGTTCGCCGAGCATAAGCGATTCTGAAAGCAATAACAGAGACGAGTTCCGAAAGTGACTGTGGGCGTGTATCTTCCCAGGGGAGAAAGCGTTCTACAAAGAGGTTGAGAGGGGGAAAGCGAAATCGAGGCAAACGGACAGATAAATGGGTTTATTTGACTGAAATTGGGACGGTACCCGATCCCCTTTGGTATTCATTGCATCGAATCGCCTAGGGATGCGTCGATCGCGAAGTACGTTGTATCTGAGGGCAAACTGAGTACCGAAGCTGTTGCCGAGCACTTAATTTGACGGCTCAGTTTGAAAAAGTTGACTTTTGACGTATAATTTCCACCTCTTACATATTTTATTTCAACATTTGTCAGAGGCTTTCTTCTATTATTCAGCTCTGCCTTCATGCTGGCATTTTATTTCCCATATAAATTACTATTTAATGGAAACATTAATCAATCAATGAAGACAGTATTTATGTTCATTCGTATGGACTGAGGTTAAGTTGTTCGATGTTAAATTCAGATAAAAAATTATGACTCACCACTTTCACTCATTATTTCAAAACGGCACGAGCCTTTTGGACATTTTTAAAATCATTCTATTGTTATTAATAACGTCATATATAAATAATTTTATTGACATTCCGTGAAAGGTCTTAACTCGTTAGAATACACAATAGAAATGAATGAATTCAATTTAGAAAGCATTGGAAAAAATTAAATGAATGTTTAATCTTTGATCTGGGCACAAATTCCTTCCAAATAAGCCCGGTAGGAGGTTGAAGGATGGATGACTACGAGCGAGGAGGCTGGAATAGATTTGTGAACGCAAACGAATTTTTCCGACGAACTTTGGCCCTGTACCGCCTTTAGCTCCCATTGCAGGATTTCATTCGGTCAATTACGTTTCCACATCGAACCTTAATGAGACAGCGCATCCGTTACAGCCTACGCACTTGGCTTGTTCGTCCGGTGAGGTTCCAAAAGTCAAGCCATGTCGCGTTTCTCTCCGCCCATCGGCCAGGCACCCTAAACGGCAGCACTATACACTGCCTCCAGCCGAATCTATTTTTATCCCCTCACTTGATTAACCTTGAAATAGAAACAATTCATGCGAATTTAAATATTCTTAAACTGAATAAAATACTCAATTTTGAATCTTCCGGAAAATCCTAATCCTAATAGAGGTAAATATTTTCATTTCATGGGGAAATGATTTACTTTTCGCGGCACTACGGTTTGAAACAGCAAGGAATAAAATTAGACAAAAATTACGGAATTTTTTTTTATATGATACGATAGTACTCATACCTGTATGCATCACTCCACAGTTTTTTGTGCTTGTGCCGTACCGTTTCGTCTCTTTTCCTGGTTTTGAAAATTAAGATTAAAGAAGCAGATATTATTTCCTGAATTTCCTCCGTCTCCCATTCCAATTCTTAATGTAGAAAGGACCACTGAGGTCGTCTCGCTACAATGTATTATCAATTTTTCTGGAACTATATAAAGAGACGTTTCTTCGATCACGGTTTTATAGAAATGTTTATACCTTCAAAATGTAGCAATTCTTTAATCATGTATTAACCAAATAAAATGTTATGTATTAAAATTGATGAAGGCGTATTTTGTCAGGTTCCTGGCAAGGAAAAATTTTATCCCAGTTTGCAGATTTATTTTAGTGGAGCGAAAGTACAATTCCATACTTTTCCATCTTAGAATGGAGAGGCTAAGACAAGTCACTTGGTCCGTAGGACTTTGGAAGTAAGCAATGATTAGCTTATGCTAAAATGAAATATGCTCAGAAGTAAGGCAAACTATGTTGAAATCTTTGTTTGCAGTTTGAAATGCTATGCACCAGGAACGTGTTACAAATCAAGTAGATCAATGTAATAAGAAATATGACGTATCACGAGGGGAGTGATTTGGATTGTCTTAGCAATATTATCAAGGAAAGATTGAGACACCGTTAATAGAAGAAAATTAATCAGAGTAAAAGGAAAAGGAACCCTAAATGGGCCGGACACTGGAAGAGTAAAGAATGGAGAACTGAATCAAGGTATCAACCTTTGAATGGAACGCTCACAATGTTTCGACCACAACTTATTACTAAAGAGCAAACTGAATCTTAAAATACATGTATATATTAAAGTACTATTTTCTTTATAAATTAGTTATATTTACATGAAATTATATTATTTTTTTAAATTATTAACTTCAAAATGTGTGAATATCATAATTATTTGACAAGCTTGTTCCCTCGTCACCTCGAACGTCATCCTCAGTTTGTCAAAAAAAAAGCAAGCAGTTTTATTACGGCTACCTGATCCTGATTATCAAGATTCAATATGCTCAATTCATCTTAAAATCTTCGTTCTTCTTTTTGTTATTTCCTTCTTGTTTTGTGTTTCTTAATTGTCGTCCCTGTTTAGCTAGATTAAAGATTTATTTCTTGGCCATCCATGTAAAAAATTCCTTTTATTTCAATGTTAATAGCTACTTTTATCATGAATCCAAATATATATCTTTATGGATTGAAATAATACAGAACCTGAGTTAATCCTTTCACGTATATTTATTCTACACAGGCTAGGTTTCGTTACTTTACAATACCATTAGGGTTATACACGCATTGATTCTGTAAAGTAACGAGACGTACCCTGTGATTTTATTATAAAAAAGTATCGAAACTACTGAATTCATAGGTGGAAAAATGAATTTCCATATTCCTTGAAATGTTCAACTATCTCGTGGATCAGAAGTTAATATGACAGTTGTAAACAAAATTATAAATTAAACCACAGTTTTTTGTCTCTCCGAACGCCAATTGATGCCAAATATTTTCCATTTTAAATGAAGAGGAAATACGAAGGAATAAAATACTAAAAAAATTCAAAATACGAAATTTTGGATAGAATAAATGTTTTTGAAGTTGGTCGAAAGCATGTGTTTTCCTTCTAAAGAACAACATGTGATGCATTTTTCTGTTTTTCTCCAATCGTGACAGTAGAGGTCTTTTAGAAACCCATTACCATAGGATTGATTATTTTTTCGTAATTAATTTCTATTAACTTATAATTGCAGCCTAGCACAATGGTTGAATGCAGTGTTATAACTTATTAATGCGGCAGCAAATTTAAATTTGATTACTTAATATAATTATTAGCCTCTGTACTACCGCGAACCCTAATAATCATGTTAAGCAATCAGCGTTGGGCTACTGACCAGAGGGTCCGGGTATGATTTCCGGGGAAGTCTCTCTGGGCACCCTCAGCTCCACCATGCTTTGTGATTTTTCGGGTACCAGATTTTCCTGGAAAACCATAAGCAGCACAGGGAAAGGCACTGCTCCCCCAACCTGATGTGTGAATTTCACACGCCGTCGGGCTTAGTACTGGGTGAACTCTACCATCACCTACCAAACCGACTTTAGGGTTGTTTACTTTGTTTTTAAAGTATAATTATTCTGTTAAATATGAAAGTAAGGTTAGCATTTTCTATTTTTGTTGGAAAGAAAAAAATGTTATTTTTACCATCTTATTTTGTGTTCATCCACGTTTCCTTGTAATCGGATAAGGGTTTTGGCTGATGGCATAATGACGCCATCTTTGCTATTTGGGCAACATTGTTACTTTTTGTAGTTGTCGAGCAAGTATCTACATTTTGTGGGACATCGGATAATCAAAACCCATTCCTAACGTTGCCTAACTAATGGAAAAATACAGTTCTATTATCCTTTTCCTTTTAAAAATCGTAGTGGAACATCATAGCAATCGAGGTGATTTATTCATTAACAGAGGTGTAAAATATTCTAACTAAAAATTGTGAAACATTAGGAAGAAGAAGATAAGAGTTCGGAGTGGAATAACTCATATAAATGAAAACTGTAATGTTCCAAGAAGAGATCTGTAATAATGAAATCTGAATGGCAAAAGAAGAGTGAGTAGATGTTAATGTGTTCATGTTAAGACCCAAAGTAAAGTTTGAACTAAAGAAATAAATTTCTTTTGCTAAATCGATATCCTTAGGATTTATGAATGCATCTAAATAGTTGCGGAATAGAAATCCAGTGCAACTAGTTGCCAAGCTAAGCGTGCAAGAGCGAGACAGTGGCTCTCGTACGTTAGTTGAGACCACGAGGAAATCCAGCACGTCGCTCTGAGGAAAAGCAGTCAACGCCTGGGATTAGTCTCATTCTTATTACCGTGGATTTCTGCGGGATGATCGTTACTCTCCATATTGTTCCCACTACTCGTGCTGTATACATCCAATCTCCATTTTTACAGCCATTTCTCCACACACACTGCCGTCTCCCCTTTAACGCTGTCTCCTTCCACGCCCTCCTTCCTTATTTGCCAATTGGAAGCCTCCACACGTCCGCTCGCTGGAGGGGCTTAGCAGCATAAGTTTCTCACTTTTGAGATTGCTTCCTTGCCGAAGTGGCAAACGATCGCTTTACCGTCGAAACACAAGCGTCGCATGTGCGTGGATGTGAATTGGAAAAGGGGACGAGGGAGATGGATATGGGAGAGGTAAAGGGAATTCTGGGGGAGGGAAGTTAGATATCTGGGCGTAGGATAAGAGCGTTGGAGAGAAAATGTTCCAGGACCTCAATCTTTCTCCTCCCCCTCTTTCTATCCACTGAATCTCACACGTGTCGTGACAAGGGGCACCGAAGGAATCCGAACGATATGACCTTTTATACGCGGTCGTATTATATATTTATTAATCTAATAACTATTATGCGTAGGTATCAGTGTTTCTACAAGCATTAGAATTTTATGGAAAACGTGTATATATGAAAAAAGTGAAATAGTGGCCCTAGATATCCTCTGAAGTCAGGGACTATCACTAAAACTCGGGAAACACGGATCAATTATAGATCATTATATTTGATTGTGCAATTTGCGTTACGCAGCTGTATAGGCCCCTACAAAACTTACGTTTCAAATAATTTATAATATATAACGATAAATTATTTTATTTAAGAGCCTGTTTTAAATATGTTCAACTTTATTTACCATCTGCATTTTTGTCAAACCTAATGTTTCACCTGTAAACTTCGAATCTCATCAAAACTCGTGCAATTGAACGACCACGTGGAGTTAGCTAATACCCTGCTTTTTGGATCCATAAGAAATTCAACAGTCACCAGACACCACTTCTACCTCTAAAATATGACGTGTCATTCTGATAATCGAGAAATACAAATCTAGAAAAAAACGAGTAGATCAATGATTTCAATTTCTAGTTGTTTTGAAGAGTATTTCTTTTAAATAAAGCGGCATGGATTCAAACTTTTGACTACATTATGTTCGTATCAACATTATCAATATCATATAAGGTATTAAAATGCCAAATAATCACTCTTAAAAATCAACCTCACAATTGCAGCTGAAAATTAAATATTTTACTTTAAAAACCTGTCATGTTCAGAAATTGATCCAACCATGCGAGGAAAATGATCGCTATATGTATGGCTGAAACCCAGGGGTTGCATGTACTTTAGATGTCAATTGGGCCCTTTAACTGAAGATGAGAAAATATGTTTTATTACGCAAATGATCTTAGTTTTCAGTAGACTTTTCAAATTGCGATCTTTCAGCTAACCAAGATCTATCAGGAAAATGTGATTATACTATATTTGTTAGAACGCTTTCAATTGGGCATAACATACTATATTTAAAGTTTATTGACCAAATTAATCCGGTATAATGATAATCACTTTTGAAATTTAATAACGAACCTTTCATTGAGCAGTTAATTTAAGATTGAAAAAGCTACGAATGGCATAAAAGACATTTTTAAGAAAAATCATCACTAATCTAATGTCTAAAACATTAACTTTACGAGATCATTTCACGATTTTTCGAAACTCTGACTTTCCTCTAGTTTTGCTAGGATTTAGTTTTAAATTTCTCTCTTATCCTTACGTTGAAAAATATTGTTTGATTTTATCTATGATACAAAATGGAATTGTTATACTATAGAGTCAGAAACCGGATGATTAAAATTGTCAAACACTCTATGCAATCACCATGTTTATTAGATATCACCATAATTATTTCTTTGAATTTTAAATGAAGAACCATATCAATTTTGATAAAAAATGTACTTATTAGTTATGTCATCATTGAAATTTTCAGAATAGAAAAACAATGGGAGATGTGGCAAAACAAGAATTTTAATATCTACATACAACTAACTACAGCAAATGGAAATAAAATATTACCTCCAAAACAGCTTACTCTAAAATAAAAACTCCAAAATTATCGACAATTAATTATATCTGCGTGTATAGTAACGCATATAATGAATAGATATTGGCTAATGAAATGTCAGTAAAACAAAAAGCGTATTTTCAACTTTCCGAAAACATTTTGAAGCAGAGTCACTTCAGCAGAGCATGTGCACGTAATTCGAGCAGTTTGTCATGCACACCTATAAATACTCCCATTTAAACGCGCACCCGAAATTAGCCGTTGAAAAACATTTGTTTTGGAAACGAAAACGCAGCGGGTGCAACTGACGCATCCACGATTTCCCACCGTTGGGTCTAAACCGCCAATTTTTCCAAACGTGTGCTGGAAAGCAGCCGCCATTCCGATACCGATTTGTGGTTGAGCCTGGGGGAGGGAAAGGGAGAAGGGAAGGGTGTAGGCGTCGAGGATAATGGCAGAGGAGGGGGATGAGAACAGGACAAGAAATGTACTCACGAAAAAATAAATAAAGCTACGAAAAGAAAATAGCCGTTTTACCTTCGACTCAAATGGCAGATTCATTGATGTTCTTGGTCAACATTATATGAGCAATCAGGTAATAAACTATGAAAATAAGAAAATATCAGACATCAGGTACAGCAATTTAATTTCAGTAGGTCGATTATTAATTTAAAAAATACATGAAGTACGTAAACACTTAGACGTCATGCCCGTAAAATGCATAGAAACATACAATTCAATTGTTTTTTTGTGAGAATATTTGGTGATCATATTGACCTTTCCACCCGAGAGAATATGACTCACTCTGTCCAATTCTCATACCAATAGGGGCTGAAATTGCGGCAAGTTCTGGAAAAAGTGTACGTTTCATTGTGTATTTCCGTATTTTTGGTACAAGTACCACCGAAATTTTCAAGAAAAGTTGTCATTTATTAGTGAGTTGTATTCCTAAGCACATGTGATCACAGTTTGTCTTCCGTGAAACTTTCAACATGTGTCTGCGAGAATGTATGTTTGTGTGTAATTATATATACCGGTATTAACACACACACACACACACATGTGCACAAAAACATACCTACATTTACAAAATAGGTGATTGTGTGCGTAGATAAATTTAGGGATCTTACATCATATATTACCTACATAAAAATTATTTGTTGAACGAAAAATATTATTAACGCCAATAATGTAAGGCATAGAGAAATTTCCGGGGCGGAATTTTATTTTTTTCTAGTCGACCAGGGTAGAAGTAAAATATAAAGGGGTGAGATAGTGGGGATGGGGTGCAGAGGGGACGACAGAGGGAGGAGATTCGACGCAAATACAGAGCCCTCTCCTTCCCCCCATGCAACTGATCTCGGCATGAGACGACCGACATTGCCCCTGCGCGATCCCGAGGGAGATAGGCGAGTGTGGAGAGGCGGGATCCCATGCTTTTAAGCCACCCACGGGTTGGACACCGCAGGGGTCGGGGGTTGCGGAGGGAGGAAAGGGGAGAGGCGAGAGTTGGCTCCAGCAGAGTTTCAGTGAGGGGGAGGGTGGAGCAGGGTGCGTGAATCCTCCAATAAAGACCACTGTATCGGATTTCCTCTTTCGGAAACAGCGCGGGTGTACACCCACGCACACAAACTCAACCCCGCACACATGCATGCATTGATTCCTCCCTTCCTCTTCCTCTCTCTCTCGTTTCCTCCTCATTTCACTTTCTCTGCTTTCCGCATTACTTTCCACTACCCCCCACATTCACTACCTCCTCCCTCCCTTTCCCTGGCTTCCCTGGTGGAAATCTCAGCATGTCGGCCGTCCGTCCGACTGCCCGTCGTGCCCCTTGGCTCTCACTACTCTCGCCAAACGCAAGATTTGTCCCCATTTGTGTCAAGTCTCGAACGGCACGCATCGATCAAGTGCTGGCGGTCTTCACCCACCTCCCTTCCTACGCCGAGGATAAGCGGATCTTAGAATAGTATTATTTTTCTCGACCCATTTTCCCATCTACGTTGATATAGGCACCGAAAAAAATCCCTAATCCTTGAAATGAGATACATAATCTTGTGCAAATTTTAATTTCAGGTTCACAAATTGTAGCGTATGCTATGCTTGAAGCAAAGTTTACTTCGTCATACTGAGCGCGAAAATATTTTCAAATGCAAATTTATATCGTCAGAAATCATCACCTGGCATCCACGATCAAATATAGTCTGTGAATGAAAATAAAGACCACTACATATTTCATCAAGTAAAACCGGCCGGAGTTTCATCGAGGAGCTTCTCGCTAACTATTTAAATTTGCCATAGGAAATGGTATTCATATAGGATAACTTTTGATTAAATCATTCCATGAATGAATTTAAAATTCTCATCATTTAGATAAGATTTTTATTTTAGATTCTTTCATTTCTTTAGATTCCTTTCACATTCTGGGAGACTTCAATTAGATATTTTTATGCAACATATCTCATATGTATCTTGTCCAATGCGGTTTTGCTTCAATACTGTTTCTTACACCCTCCAAGTAACTTACATATAATAAAAGGCTTTACATATTGACTGAACGAGAAACGACATCATAATGTTTTCTATTTTAGATCATAATGCTAACATGTTAATCTCCAAAATAATATGCGGCAAAAATTATTTACTTGCATCAAGGGAGGGTACATAATGTAATTTCGATATTTTGCAGAGTCATTCCTCTTAAGTCAGTTTATTTTACTTGAAGAAATATTTCTAATGATTTACAGTTTCTTGGGGCTTGAGTGTTTCTACGGTACTTGTATTCACTCCGTGAACCCTTGAAAGACCCTTTGTTTCTCTTGAAACTGCTTATATTCATTCCCTGCTTTATTATCTGCCAACTTTTACCAAACCCTTTGAATAATAATATGAATTTCTTGGCTTCACGCCAGTGCACTTGGTAAGGCTTTTATCTCTAACACCCCTAATTCTTTCCTCAAATAAAGCGCATGGCTGATGGCATCTATGGATTCCATAGGCTATAAAATATTATGAATTTCCCTTTTTTTGTGAATTATTGGATATCAAAGATGTGACTTTTACTTTGCGAAACAAGACACAGAGCATCTGTCGCATGCTCTACCACGCTCTTCTGGAGAATCTCAACGGCCGTGCTACTTTGGCCACGCTTTGAAACCAAACCTCGAAATTTATTAACACTTTATATTAATAGCCGGCCTTTTTTATCATTTTGTCAATGCAGAACACGAGAACGACTATCGACAACGGATCGCCGGAATTCATACTAACAGAGGATGGAATCTGAAATGTCTCCCTAGTTCTAATATTGATGTACAAGGAAAGATTTCACATTATAATTGAAAGAATATACTTAGGGGGTTGAACCTTGCGAAAATTCCGCTGCCAAATAAGATAAATGAAGTATGGGCATGAATTTCTACTAAATTGGCATAATTCTCATGTAATTATTTCCTAATTATTATGGAAATTTACCCTAATTAAGTTTTTATATTCTTTTCGGTTTTTTAGGTTTTGATAAAGTTGTATTTGTAATTTTTTCAATGGGCTATTGACTCACGAAAACAGGCAATATAATAATAACAATGATTCATTGATGACGAAGACATAAGGACAGTTTGTTTCTTTTTACCTTGCACCGAATTAACGTCTACTAATATTAGTGCGTACTAATAATGTTTATACACTTTAATCTCTGGGGTTTCATGAATAAAATGTTTTTACCAAAACTTTGCTGTGATTGTTTCCCATCCAACCACATGAAATTGCACGCTTTCTCTCGAATTTCTTCATTACCTTCCTCCCACGATCCTCGCCTTTTCCAGTTACTAAACTTATCTAAACTTACTTCTCTCACAGATCCTACTCACTTGCTTTGCATTTTCGAACGTCAAAGTTGCAGCTTCGAGCCACATTTGCATGTCCCGTACAGGAAATGGGGCCCCAAGGGTTCTCAACATTTTTCTGAAGAATGTTGTCAGTTAGTAGTCCGTCTTGCAAATCCCTGGTGGCGCCGATAGACAAGGATACAAAAGCTCGGTTTATCTTCATTTCCTTCGAGGGTCGTAAATTAATTATTTTTTCATTGGCCAGCTCTTGAAATCACTAGTGTGGCCTATCTCTCTCTATTTTGAAGTAACTTTCTCTCCCGTTATTGACACCCAACTCCAATCAAACCGTCTCCCGCAGCTACCGAGTGACGAACGCTAAAATCCATTCCAATCGTTTCTCGCTTTTCTCGTTTCGAGATTTACATGCTCACTTTGCATTCCCTTCTTGGGCTCGAATTTCCATCCTTCGTCCAAATCGCTCCTTCATTCCCCAGCATTTTTCTGACTCTCTTTAAAAAGTTATATTTCGCTCTAACCCTCGAATTAAAAATCCTTTATTAAAAATGACAAGTGGGCATCTACATTTTTTATACGCTTTCCAAATTTTGTGTCAGAGAAAGCACATTTAATATAATTTGGAAGATATTCTTCGATCAATAAATTATTTTCATAAATAGTTCTTTTTAGCATCACGATTAACAGTCTTTCATTAAAATATTTTCTACTTCTCACTTACTGTAAATCTTGCCACCTGAAACTCGAAGCTTGTAGGCGTTGGCCGCCTGGGAAACAGTTGTCACATCCTCTCTTGAGATACAGAATATAAGGATGTTTTAACTTTCCAGTGCCAGTACTCTAGTATCCTGACAAAATATTATAATTATCCACCAATCCAAAACAGAGTTATCGCTACATCTACCTGGAGCAATATAGCCCATCGTAATGGTGAGTGGCAAGCGGTAATTGTACATCAGAGATTAATAGCAAAACTAAATATTAGTTTCGAACGATGAAGTTCAATAGTTAAATAACAGAAATGGTTTTTACAAATCTACAGTTATCAAGTGTGCCTAATGTGCTTTTTACGCATAATAAATGGGTTGCCAGTTAGGATAGATTAAAAAAATAATGAATAAACAAAAGGCTAATTGGTAAGATTGATAAATTTTAACGACATTATAAATTGACCAGCTTCTAACTGATTTTTTTAGCTTTAATTTAATTTTTAATCAGTGATTAATAAGCAACCCTCTTTTCTCTAATAATCTAGATAAGCTAATAAGTAGCAAGCCTTTCACTAGGCGCTCTGAGAAGAAACGCTCCTATTCCGCAAATCCTTCAAAACATACATCTTTTGGTTAAATTTTCAAAAACCTTTTTGATTTTTTCATGCATCTAGAGCTGTATTGCATTAAGTTCATTTGCTAATGTTACTCTACCCTCAGGACTGCGAATGTGGCACGGTCTGCATCGCTGGCAAATTATCGAGTATACGAGTAACCACGATTTTAATGTCGTTAATTTAGAAGGAATAAAAGAGGACTAATCACACTGTCTTGGGATACGTCTGATATGATTTTGAACTCATTAGAGCTGCCTCCATCAATAACGACAGATGCGCATGTGTTTTTAAAACGTTTTTAATGCCGCAGATGACATTTTTTATCTATTAAGCGCAGGTTTCTAACTTTCAAAGCAGCTTACTTGGATATATTTTATGCCTAGCATGATATAATCTTGTGCAAGCATGCTGATTTGTAGTCAGTATATCTTGGCTTTTAAGAAGTCTCATTATGGAATCGACATATATACACGATCATACTATTTATAATTTTAAGGCCTTGAATGAAGCGATCGAAAGGGAGATATGCCTGTAATTATTCACAGTTCTTCCTTGACATCTTTTTAACATAGTGCCACATTAGTATTTCCCAGTCACTCTACAATTCTACTAACACTTTTCCCGTAATAAATCACATCTGGTCGGAAATATGTTTTTTTATGCAAGAATTTGGAAACTAGACATTAACGAGTAATTCACGAGGGAATCTACGCGAGTGATATCTTTTCCGGGAACATCCGCAACGCCATTGGCGACCTACTTGACGCCAGGCTCCCTCCAAATCCTCTCCCCCTGGAGGCTGATTCTTCCTCCGTTGGTCTTTGCCTTTCCAAATCTCTAGACCTCAGAAGTCTCTCGAACAACCTTTCCACCTCATATCCAAACTTTTTTCTATCTCTTATCTCTTCCCCTCTTACTTCTCAGTCCTTCCCCTATCTTCCTTCCCTAAGGAGGAGCTGTCTTTCTGTCACCTTCCTCCACTTATCAACTGGGTTAATTTATGTTCCAACTCATTGTTCATCACCCTAAGGCAAGAAACCAAATTTCTGGGAAATTCAAAATCTCCTTTTCCGTTCATGTTACAACTTGCATCACCAGTTTCTCGGGTAGATTATACTCAGAATGATAGTAAAAATATATCTGCAATTAATCTATATGATTACTCAAATCACACTAGTTTTTTAATAAAACTTTATCCAAATATAATTTAAGGTATTTCAAAAACTATAATGTTGTTTTCACCATCTTAAATCCCCGTAGGCTTCTTCCACAACATTTTAATTAAAACTACGTTTTGCAAATATAAATCGAAGGATATCTGGAATATGATGTATAACTAATAGCTTTGAAACATTCCATTTAAAATTCAATGTTTGCACTTCCATTGGGCCTTAAGAAAAGTATGAAGAAGTAAAGGTATGAAGTATGTTTTTGTACTCTGACTTCCAAGTTGTTCAGTGCTGTCAAACGTTAATAATACTTTTACGTGGATAACCAATTTTTTTGTAATCTTCGCTAGCAAGTCCGATCTCAACTTTTTAATTTCTGCCTTTAGCTACTTGAATCTTTTAGTTTCAGTTTTTATTGGTTTCTCGGAAGTGATACAGAGACACCTGCTATACTTTCTTTCTCATAAAGTCAGAAATAAATTTGCCAATTAAATGCTCTCACTCGTTTTGTGGTTGAATGTGAAAATTTTCCTCTTCTAGCCTGAAGATATCGACAGCAGAGCTGAAATTTATCATCCCAAAGAAACAACCGGAACTCGTACGGTCGCCTGAGCAGTCTTGAAAAAATTACCAACAAAAATTACATTTTGAAAAATCCAAACATGAACTTGCTTAAATTTTCAGTGTTTTCAACCGAAGGCCTAATACAGGAAAACTTACGGCGTCATTGTGGAAAAAACAAAAAGCTCTCCAAACGTAATACATTCAGTTCAAAAATACAGCGTAAAAATTATATAATACATGTGGTACGAGTACTACTACTAGTATTGAAGTGTGTAAATATGTAATGAATAAAAATGGAAGTGAATGCAACAAGGGAGTAAGCTGTACGAAACCTTATACAGGGAAACTTTAAAACGTTTAGAGATAATGATCAAACTCTTCATTATGGAAGTTGCTCCGATACATTCATATGGACACTTTTGCCTTTCGCCTTCAACTTCTGCGAAAATTCACTTAGACTCGAAAATACGAGATCATATACTAGAAATAAAAGTCATATGAGTGATATATCCTTTATGGCATCGCCTGGATCACCACTTAGGGGAAAAGCTTTCATTCATTCGTATAATAATAGTAGCCACGTTGGGTCCGAGTTGTATGATTTATCTGATGAATTTCTAACATCAGCAAAACCATATACTAATACAAGCATGGTGTACGACTTATTAACTCTCAAGTATTTGTCGATGATGTTCTGCTACATTCACATTTAATTAAGCTAAAAGTTATTTCATTTCAATTGAAAAAATAACTTTCAAAACCCATTGATTAATAATAACGCTCGTTAGTTCTTCATGAGAGACAGGAGAAATTCTTTACGCGCACATTTTACTGTTTCCAAAAGCTAACAATTAAGGAAAGAGATGAGAGAGCTCGTCGAATCCCTCACCAATTACTTATGATATTGAAAGTGGAACTCCCATTAAAGCGTTAAAAATGTGAAAAAATAAAAGACTGAACGAGAGATTGGGAGGAGCACGGCCATTATTTCCACCTCTTCAAATTTTCCGACTCCCCTTCCATTACTCCCCCCACCAATCGCGTCGGCCTTGCTAAATTATGGATCAGTGAATAACCACGACAATCTTCAAGCTGCGCGTGATTTTAGTCCTATTTCCTGTTCGGTTGGATTCGCCAGAAGTCATTTGTAATCCGTTGTTCAGTAATTACGTTGCGGAACTAAATTGCGGTCAGTACGAGTTAGCGAAACCATCACGAAATACGTTACCATTTACTTCATTCAATGCCTCAGATATTTTACGACACCAGGTATAAAAAAATTAGTATATGCTTACTGGTGGAAGTGCCATATCAATAATACTTGTTAATTTTTAGTAAAAATGCTAAAATTAACGGTCTCTCAAATTTTATGCACTGATTGTAAACATTCATTCCTTATGCCAGAAGTCACGCAACAGAGGAAGTTACTGAACTGCACAATTCCCTTCAGTTTCATAATGTTGATGAAAAAATCTCATTTTCCGAAGCCTATTTGAAATAAATCGCAAATAATTCTATTCATCCATATTTTTTAATGTCTTTGAAACCAACTTCGTGTACTCAAATGCTTCATATCCATAGCATGTGTACATAGAAATATTTATCCATAGCAACTGCTCATATGCAACATAGTGGTAATAAGAGTTAGCTAGTTTTTTTTTATTTTATACCCTACTCTTTACCCTCCCTCATCTCCAATGGTGGGAAAGGAATAAATTTTCTTCCTCCAACTTTTTCCACGCTTCTCATGTTTATGTGCCACGACTACTGTCATCTACGGTACAACGCTGCTCACAAGGGAGGCACCAAGTTTTACGAAGGTTGCAATTTAGTGCAACCTCCGAGTAGGTACGACGCCCATTTTTTTAAATCCGGAAGTACTTGCGTGGACCTCATGATACGCCTGACTATCTTCGTGCTAAAAGTTTACACCGAATAAGGGGTTACTCAGAAGTAAGGAGAAGAAGAACGTGCAGCTATCACAAAAAAGGTAAGCGTGGGATTTCATGTGCATCTTCTAAAGATCAAATCCCCCTTGACGTCGATCCCGGTAGGAAATAGATGGCCGTTGTTCCGTCAGGCAACGGTGTACTCAAAATCCTCCTCCGCTATTTATTACCTATCCAAAACCCTTACCCCACACGCACACAGCCGGAACTTAGCACGATGCGCTTTCTGTACATCCCTTCTCTTCTATTTATCCCCTCGCCGTTCTTCCTCACGCCGCTCCCACTTTGATACAAGGACCCCGTCCACCCTTAATGCCCGCATACCCCCCTGTCTCCAATCACACCTCCATCCCCTCTCCCCCGAAACCCCTTTCCCTTCAGTCCTCGGTTGTATTTCACTCTCTTATCTTCGAAATTTTCCTCTCTCCCTCGCTCTCCCCTCCCGTGGCCCCGCCTTCCTCCAGCGTTATCCATCCCTCTCCCCTGTCCCCTCCACTACCACTGTCCTTTCCCCGATCCATATGTAACCACCCCTGCATCGTCATCCCTATTATCCATACGTGTGCCTCGATTCCTCATGAGCCTTATCTTCCTTATCCTGCCCGCCGCTCGTTCCTTCCAAAAATTAGACCCCTTCGCTGAATCTCCGCGTGTGGCAAATAGTTAACGGCAACGCGTTCCTCGTTGAAAATCGCTTTTGAAAAAAAAAAGTTTTTCCATTTCGGATACATTTTTTCGCCTCTTTCAAAATTTTTGCGCAGGAATTTATTTCTTATGCCAAGGCTCACGTTCTATATTTCCAAGTGAAAAATAAATAATATTTCAAATCTTATCACTTTTGAATCTAATTGAAGGGATGTATGGTATTGTATTGTTCATTTCATTTGTATTTTCCAATGGTCTCATAAGGTGTACACCGGGATTTATTTGCATTAGATATTTGTGATCTCACTTTTCTTTTCTTTCACATAATATTTAACGGAGAGAATTCTTTATTTCCTCAATGTCTTTGTTGCCACATATTGTATCGCTAAGTTCTCCAGTTAAATCCCCAAAGGTAGAATTCGTAATCCAAAACAAAGTTTTGCTGAAGTGGATGGAGAAGTTAAATTCTCCTTTCCAAGACTTGGAGCAAAAATGTGCACGGTGTTATCATTTGGGAATAATTCTCACGCCTTAAAGGCAACACATTTCGGGCGAAATCGTTCTCACACCAAAATAGGATTCGCTCCCTACATTCCGCGAGCGGGTGTGATTTACACTCGTCTGTGGCCGCTGGGACATGAATCACTTTTGAGACACGGTCTCCTCGTATCCGAGGACTACTGCTCCTGCGATACGCGACCGCTATCAAGATACGAATAGCATTTTCATTACGGGCGGCAATTATCTCCGATCGCGGGGGAGACAGAGAAATGAAAACACCCCGGGTGGCGTGACCTCCGTCGGGATGCGACTCCTCTTCTCCGGGGGGCGGGGGGAAGACAGGAAGTGGAAGGAAACAAAGGGGAGATAAAGGAAGGGAAAGAGAGACAAGAGGAAGAAGCGCTCCGGACCCCCTGCTCACCTCCATTCTCCCCCCAACCCCCAGTATTTCCATTTTCGCAAAGCGTATTCAATTTCGCAGCCTCCCTTGTATTTTATTTTGTTGCTTTGACCTGTTGGGTCACACATCCGGGGTGCGGAGAGTGAAAGTGGATAGCGGAGGGAAACGCGGTGGTGTTCCTATTCCCCCAAAACAACCCAATTCAATTGACTCACATCCCATCGAGTGCGTATGCCCCTCGCTTTCGGCGCAAACGCTAAGAATCCAGAGAGCCCACTTCTCCCCTTCCCTTCACTCCCACCCGTCGAGAGATAAAGACGGGGGCTGAGGTGTGGACCAAACCGGGGGGAGGGGAATAAGCAGTAGTGGCCTCCCGGAGCGTTCCCACTTGAAGCACTAATGGTGGTCCTCGCCCACCCAATCTCTCACTACTTCCTCCTTTGCGGCAGAGCACATTAGCGAGACATTACCATAAATGCGATGTTCCAGGCCCAGAGTGGACGCTTAAGTTAGTTTGGGTGATATAATCGGAGGACGGCGGAGGGGACTTCCGTGACTGAAATGAAAACCAAATGACAGCGTTCCAAGCACGCGTTCTGCATTGCTCTTTTCTTCGCTAAACATAATAAATCTTTTACCTAAAACAATAGACTTAATTTTTAACATCAGTACATTTTGTCTATTTTATCGATGGATGGAAGGCCAATGGTTATTTGTCCTTAAATATATCATAAATAATATCCGTGAATAATTTATATAGTGAATAAGACTCACTTTTACATGTGCGAACACTTCTTATGGTGCCGGAAAAATGGCAAAGGAGATGGGCCCAAACGGATGAGAGGAAGAATGAAGGTAAAAGTTGGTTCAGCTAAGCGGCGCATTGTATCTGAAGTGCACAATATCTAGTGTATAATAGATATTGTAAAAAAATACATTTATACATTACCTAGTCTGAGTGATTTTTCAATCATCGGATATTGTTTGTAAACCACAGGTGGCACAGTAAATGGACTGAATCACCGATCCTAAGTCACCACATTTGTATTTCACCCTAGTTAGGGCTTTTTAGTGCCGTGCGACCTCTACTCACACCTAGTAAATCATCCTAATGGCTGGTAACTGTGGCTTCAGTGCGTTACTGGCAATGAAACATGAATATTTTGGTTTATTTTATATGAATACTGATAATCAAACAACAACAGACTATTGAATGGATCGAATAGCTCAAAAAGATTATATTTTAGCCGCAACTGGGGTCATATCTTTGAATATGAAACAAAAATGAAATTGCTCAACGTCGAGTAGATTCTCCTACATTTTCTTATGTTCTCAACTTATTAAACCGTACTCACGGCTGGACACCATGTGAATACCTATCAGAATATATCGCATTTACAATTGACGTTCGTAAGAGCCCCCTCTCTCACATGGCTCCATCCTGACAATTAAATATTTTCCCAACATTACGGATCGATAGAGAAAGACTCTTTCGTAGTCTAAGCCTTTCATTTACCTGGGTCTTACAAGTCGACCAAGTAAAAATAGACACAGTAATTTAACTTAATAAGAAACTATAATTTGTTTAGCAAAAATGATACATTTGAAATATCTGTCGAACGATACGACTGATATTTGAAGTGGTAATAATGAAGATTATACTTCTTATATGTATTCATGTAACTTTATTTCTTTAACATAGAACAACAATCTAGTATGCAGTGCATAATTCAGATGTGACATAAAATATGACATTGGAAACAATCGCTATAAAGGCGATATTTATTTGCTTTATGCTTTTTCCTATTTATGTTTTGCATATGCATAATTTTTCTTATAAATATTTTTTTACATATTTATGCCAATGATCCGTACTAAAAAAATTATGCATGCCTTATCTTTTGAGTAAAACATAACAACTTTGATCATAAACAAGTTATCAGTGTTTTAAGATTTGAAGCTTTCATCATGACCGGGATCCCGTTCAAGGCGAATGATTGTTTCACTTTGAAATTGTTGCACTGAAACGCATATTAGCGGATGACTCCGTTAAAAGTTACTGCTGCGGTATCTCCTGCAATTTCTTGGAACTAACCCAACTGAATTTAGGTATAGCATCATAGCTTTCGTCATGCATATAAAGAAAAAATTCTGTTTCCCTAAAATTAATTTATTATGACTTTAAATGAAGAAGTGTATTTCTTCTTTTCAAAAATAAGACTTTCTATCTCATAGTGCATGTCTCCATACTATGTTTTCTGAATGTAAATTAGGATTGCTAAATTGGTGATATTGGTTCGACCTAACGATAAAATGTCCCACAGATTGAATTTAAACGTACGAATGCATTAAAATAGTATGACGGAATGTCGATATTAGTTCGTTTTTTTATTCAAAAGTCTGAGTAAACAGCAGAACTAAAGGAAATTACCGAGAACAATCTTAGTAGAAAATGTATTTGGACTTAGAAAATAAAATCTATCCTGATCTGTGAAAAATCAGTCACTATTGGATACTTAAAATATTTCATAAGTATTTCATACGCGCATTAATTATAGGTGTTTAGGTGGATTAAATATCATTCACACATATATATTCCTTTTGTTCAACGCTTTCTTCAGATCAGGTGGTTAATCGATACGCTCGTGGCTTTCATCGCGGGTATAGGGAAGACTTGGCGAAGTCAGGTAGAGTAAAATGAGATGACAAACAGAAATTCGACATTAATCCCAGGCAACAATTAAAATATATTGACGTACATAAAAAAGGTACCGATAATTGAAATAGTATCTAACATTGATGTAAGAGAATATATTCGAATTCATTGTGATTCGGCGTATAAGTAATGACTGTGAAGGGAAGAGAGATAACTTATTGGAAACTAAAGAAAGGTGAGGGCATTCTTTTTTCTGTCGCTTCTAAGCCGTGATGAAGCAACTACACGTCATGAAACCGCACGGAACTCAGGCATGGGTATCCATAGCCTGGGTCGTAATAGTGCATGTCCTCCATTTTCGAGTAATAATTTTCCATTCACTTCGACTACGAGCCTGCGCGCCGAGTTCTCACATAAATAACTTCCACCTCTCACCTCCATGCAAATTAGGCCTGGCCTTCAATGCCAATTAATCGATTAACGGAGCAAAATTGCTCAGCAGATGACGAAAAAAATTTTGCTTTTGGATCAGTATTAGCCATTCTTGGAAAGGGTCACATGTTTGATTCAAGATCATCCATCCATCTTCGTCACCTCCGGCGTAATGTTCACTTCGTATAAACACGAGCTTTTCTTGCGTGGTGCTGACATATAACGAATACGTTGAATGGTGGGATTATAGAATAATTAATTTTGAGGTGTTGAGGTTCGGGTCGAATTTTGCATCAATGCCAATCAAGCATTTGTGATTCGAATTAAATTTTTGAATATTTTTCTGTAATTCTCAACACGCGTTTATATCATGGCATCTTACCCCTAGGAATAATTTTATTAGGTTGGAAACAGGGTTGTTTTTATAAAAATTGGAGTATTCACTAAATTCCTTTTGTTTAAAAATTAACCCCAAGAAAACGTGCAACTATGGCGCTTTATCCATTTAGTCAATTATGAGTTGAAATAGGTTTCAAATCGATACAAATAGCCACTGTATTGGATAAAAAATACCAAAAAGGAAAGGACTTTGATACGAAACACTTGTCACGTAATGAATAAAGTTCATTTAAAATAAATTCGATTTTTATTGAGTATCCATAATCGACAGAGAATATTGCGGAAATAAAAAACTGATTCATCTAATATGCTATTTATATAACAATTATTTTTTATTTATACCTTACTTTATGTGATTTGAACGATCAGCCTCTAAAGAAACAATTACGATATCATTTATACCGAGAGAGATTTTCCTGAGCTGTAATGGGCAACAATTCAATATCTCATAATGTAGTCAACATTTAATGTTATTTTAGCAAAGTAAATGATTCTAAAGGTATGTATGAAGATAAGTTGAACATGCCCATTCATCTGATATGATTTGATGCTGTGATCTTATTGACTATTGATGTAATTTAGTAACTTCTTTTATGTGCGTAGTATTATTACACCTGGTCTTACTATGGTTTAAAATCGACGGTTAATGTGATTTCAAATGGAGAAACCTTATGCGACAAGACCCGCAATAAATAAAGATAAAACATTCTGTAATGTTTGGATGTAATAGGTGCCTTTTAGAATAACGGACAATGCAAAGTTCTTGCATTTGCCTGTATATTTTCTCATATTAATTTCAAGAAACTGTAATAGTAACTTTAACGGAGTCACCCGCTATGTGTGCATTATAATTCAACCATTTCAGAGAGTAAAAATCATTCGCCTTGACCGGGATTCGAACCCGGATCCCTCGATATCCGGCCGAGTTCTTTAACCAATTAAGCTACCGAGACGTCCACTCTGAAATTTTGGGGGCTTTAAAGGAACAAGATGTTATGACGAAATACCGTACATACAATGTCACAGGCATTCGTAGTCGTGCGCGACGCGCCACAGTCCACGATGTTAATAAAGCCAATTTCAAACACTTAGGCTGTTCATACCTTAGACAAATTTCAAGAAACTGTAATAGTAACTTTAACGGAGTCACCCGCTATGTGTGCATTATAATGCAACCATTTCAGAGAGTATATTAAATTTGCTAAATATATATTAAAACTGTTCTACTGCAGATGAAATAAAAATAACCATCAGTGAATTAATCTTACAAAATTAGGCGAGAAAAATCATAATGAGTTAAATAAATTACTATCAAGTTCATAAATCGAAACGTTTTCCGGAGATAAGTCATCATCATCTTTACATTTCGCCACACCTTCCGAATAACTGAGAGATTAACGCTTCCTGATTTGTCATTAATGACGCCAATGGAAAACGCGGGTATTTTGTTTTTCTTTGGGTTCTCTTTTAACAAAACCAAACGACTTGTAAACATCAAAGAACAAGAAGTACTCAATTCATAACAAAGCACGCTTACCTCCTAGAGGGGGCTGCTTTCTGAAGATTATATAATTCACTCACACTTGGTCACATTTCAATACGCAGTACGGATCTGGTCTCCTCTGAGAGCCTCTTTTAATGGTCCCTTATCTTTCCGCACTTCCTGTCATGGACAATGATCAAAGGATTAATGGGGTTGAGTAAATTCACTCATCGAAATGAATGCGTACAATCGGATGGGACGCCGCTGCACACCCACGATATGAAAATCCGTCACTAAGCTGAGATATTGTGTAATAACGAGTTTCATCTCGCACACCACTGGCTTCCATTCATAGATAAATGGATTTATGAATTCGTTCCATTGGAATAATTTTGACAATGGCCGACGTGCAGTAGTCGACGAACTTACTCTAAGGATTGCGTAACTTGTTTTCAAGAGCAAAATTCTAATTCTACGAAAGTTATGACAAACAACATGCCATTTTTGGCGCATGCAGTTTCAAATTTTTTCCATAGAAATGATGCATTAGGTTAATACGCATAAAACGTTTGTGTAAATTAATTGCCAAAGGTTGACCTTTTGTCATTCCTACATTAAAATTTACTCATAGATTTATGAGAGTTACAAAAAGCAATAAAAGTTAAATGGAGACCCCAGTACTATGTAATGACTTTAGACTCGATAAATTTAAAGGATTCATATTTTATGATTAGTTTTGCTTCATAACTGCAAATGATAGTAACAACTTAATTATTTGAAAATGGGAAACTGTTAAATATTTACTTTATTCATCTTAAGTCGATTTAATTATTTTCAAAAGCTACAAATTATAGAGTAATAAAAGTACGTTCCATAAAGCAAGAAATTTCCGAAAAAGTATGCCTAGATAAAACATCAATCCTCTGAGGGTTCCTTTCTCTAGAAATTAATATCTAGAAATTGAAAAAATGTAAATAAATTTATGGGGATGATTTTTGCCACGCTAATAAAAGTTGACCTAATTTTAGAGAAGATAATGTTTTGGTCAGTCTTTGGAATTTATTTTTGAACTATTTCATTAAACCAGTTACTAAATAATCTACTAAATAATTTGACCCATACAGTTCATATTATACCCACAGCGTTAAATGACGACAAAGATACACTCAAAGAGGGGGGAAGAGGATGAAGAAATAAAATATTACCTGCCATAAACTAGGGATTCTGATTCTGATTAAAATCTGGAAAAAAGTATTCTAATGACATACATTTTACATTTTAAAATTTGACTTATAATTATAATCTCCACAGTATCCTTTTATTAAAAACTATACATTTTGGTATAAGATTTAAATCAGGGCCCAATTTGTAGTCTTTAAATTTAGTTTCAGGAGTATATATATATATATATATATATATATATATATATATATATATATATATATATATATATATATCATTTAAAATTAAATTCATTACAAGTTTGAACTTTGCATTTTCTTAAAATTTAATCATTTAAAATCATTATTCATGGATTGCCTATCAATAGGAGGAAGACTATCAAAACTTTTCTTCATTAAGACTTCATAAAAATTCAGGTTTCTAGAATTACAATTTGTTACATTTCTTTGCTCAGTGACGAAGATAGAAATATCTTTATCACAATCACATTCTTTTTAGGCGGCTTGTCTATTTAAATATTTGGGAAACTTCTGAAGCTCTTTTGTGCTTCCTGAGAGGATTCGGGAAAACAGAAGGGGAAGCATGCATAATGGAAGAAGACAGAAGAGAAGATATAAGGATGATCCTAATAGGGGTACCGAGTGTGTTCCCATGGAATATTGGACGATGATTAATTGGATTAATTTGACCTTGGAAATTAGATTTACGTCATCGTGCGAGAAGTTAGGGTACCTATTGAGGAGGTATTCCTTCTAAGCCTTAATTCTCCAGAAATCACGCATTAGATAGAACTTACGAAGTGATTATTATTCATATCGCCCTAGTTTAACCAGCACATAGAAGGACCAGCTGATTAACTGACTAATTTCCTCAATTATAATTAAAGAATCTATAGTTCGTACCCCTTTAAACTAGTTTATGCATTGAAAATACTGTACCTTTTTTCGTAATTGGGGAGGGAGTAGGAAGAAGGAAGGGTAGTGGGGGAGGTAGGAGTAGTATTTTATTAGGAGGAGGAAAAGAGGGTGTGGGGGAGGGTTTCACTGGGGGTATAATAAAGGGGAGAAACTGCAGTCAGGGGTGATAGAGCGAGGATGAATACGATTAGGGACTGCGAAAATGGAGAGGTGAGGATCACAAAAGAGGGTTCCAAAAGCACGGAAGGAGAAGGATCAGGGGTCGTTTGATAGGGTTCCCCCCTTTCTCTCCCCTCGTCACTTTAAGAGAGTGATCCAAATCAAGGTTTGTCTTTCACATGAAACGTTCTGAGCTGCCTTTGAAAATTGCTTCTCGCAGATGATACTTACAAAAAAATTGTTGTAACTGTGAAAAAATATTAGCGTTAAATTTTTACATCCATTGTCTCAGGCAACCTATCTACCTAATATGATAAGTAATTATGGATATTTATTTTGGGTACGAAGTAATGTAGTATAGGAAGTATTAATTAAGACAAAATTTAATTAGGAAAATATAATTGTAATAAACATTTCTTTTCTGAAAATAAATAAAAGCCTCTCACACTCAATGTAAATTTGATTAACGTTTAGTTAAATACTTAAAATATTCAAGCTTCCTGTTTTTTAAATCCCACTTTATATTCATTTTCGCGCATAGCTCGGTTAGGACTTGGATTTCTTTATCATTCAACCTCTGAAGATTTTGGGTTTTACTCAAATTGGAATCTTCAGCGTACCTCTTGGGAAAACAATAGGGATAGCACTTGAGATAAGAAGTATCTATTGCTGAAAGTTAAGCAGTTTGGGGAGACATTAAGCCATAATGAGAAGATGGGTGATTAATTTAGAGGCGGAAAAGATTCTCTAGCCAAAACTTTGGTGGTATGCTGCGAGTAATACAAAGTGATTTAACTAAAGATGGAGATCAGAAAAGACAATGTGTGGGGCGAAAAATAAAATGCAATCTGGACGAATGCTTTTCACGTCTGGATACGAATAAATTACTTGCATTTCCCGCAAAAATTTTGTCAACACTTAAAACTGAATTATGTTCACGCCGTTGCACTGATGTAGACAATTGTACAATGCTCTGGATTAAGGCGAGAAAAAATAAACGAGCACCTGAAAAATGGGATACGACCATAGAAGCTGTGGTGAGTAAATGTAAGCTATGTAGAGAATTCAAAGCTAATGGAAGATTCAAATTAATTAGAACATAAGCCGGTCATAAGGATAATGGGAGGGGAATAAAGAGAGGATGAGGTGAGAGGGGAATAATGAGAGAAGGAGATGGACGAGGGGCATAGGAGAAGGCACGGCGTCCAAGTGACAGATGGGGAGACAAAGGAAGAAGAGAAAGAAGGGCAAATGGGGAGGTCGACGTGGATGGAGTAGGGCAAGGCACTGATGGAATGAGTCGGGTTTGTGCTGCAGGGACGGGGAAGACATAAAGGGACAGAGTGAGAGTTAAGAGACAGGGAAGGAGAGAGAGGTAGAGGCAGGGGGAGAGTGGGAGGGAGGAGAAGGGAAAGGGAGGAGAGAAAGATGGAGTAGGTCAGGGTCCGGAGGCAACAGCAGAAGGGAAAGATCCTCGGGGACGAAAGGGTTTATTGATGCAAAGAAAGAGACGAAGGGGGTTCGGTTGGTGAGAAGCAGAAGCCGATATACGAGTATATCCATTGTAATATCCCTATCCCCTCTAAACTTAGCATTTCCCCTTTTGTTGAATCCGACTCTGTCTGGCCAAAATGCAGGTACATCAAAAGCCATGAGTCCAAACTCGGTGACGATACCCTATAAATGAGTTCGTCCATTGGGACGTTTTGTCTTCACTTCCAACCCCCATGCAAAGCTAAGGTTCAGGCATTCGTTTAAAAACCCTTGCAACTCCCGGGAGACTTACTCATACACCACCTGGTGGTCGTAAATCTTGTACGAGAAAGGAATTTCGGAGAACAAAGAGAAACAAAGAGGGAATTAATCACGGATGTATAAAAGGAAGACACGAAACTGAGGTACTTTTATGTTTTCTCTTATTTCGTCCCGTGTCTGTCGCAAGCAAACTGTGCAGAAGTGGTGCCAACGGGTGGAGTACGGATGGATAAGCGACAAGTAGATTTTATTTCTTAAGAGATCTTGAGAGATCTTAGAAGTTCACCCTTCAAATGAGAATTTATAGCATAATCTTCTGAAATCTTTTTGTGATGTACTTAAATGAGCTTCTCAGACCAGTAATCCTCTCTGAATGTCTTACCAAATCCATGTTAAAAGCTTCATGCTTTAGACATCTATTACGTCAAGGATAATACCCTGAAATAAAAAATATAGCATTGCCACCCGATATCAAATCGCGACTTTAAAAATTAAACGAAAATTACTTTGACGTTTCCAAATACCATCCGCAAGGGTTTACGAATTCAACTTATACATTCAGCGCAATATTTAATTTCTTTTGAAGGAGTCAGGAATAGTTGAAGACGATATTTAGAGGGCGCGGATTGTTGAAAGGGCAATACGAAAGGTATAATAAGGAGGATCCGTGCAGGAGATGTAGATGGAACAAAAGACATACACAAATATAATGGGTGCAGTAAAAAAGGATGGGAATAATGAGAAAAGAATGAGGGTTTATTAGATGAAAAGGTGTTACGGGGGAAAAATACAGAAATACTTCGGAAGACCACAAGGATGTACACCAGCTTCAAGGCCAGAAGACAGTACTTCTGGTAAGGCAATGGCTTTATTGTTCCCTTTTTTTCTGAATTTTTAAGAAATTTTTTCGAATGCATTTATCTGAGTGGAATGTTTAAATCGGTGCGATGGTTGAGAAGTTTATTTCAAATTCATTCAGGGAACCTATAATATTTAAAGATGCACACTACAGAAAATGGGCAACGATACTATAACTTCTTCGTTACCACTATCTTCTTTACAATTTTGAAAGTAAAACTCGATCGCAATACATAATACTACATTTCCCTCTCTTGGTGGAGAAACACATTAGCCCAATTATCTCGTCCATCTCATTACTCTTAATGGTTACCTTTTGACTTGCAGTCACAGAGATTCATTTTCCTTTGAACCAATATTTAAGAGGTCATGAGCAAATATAAACTTTAAGTTCTAGTTGATTGAGTTTTGCAGAACATTTTGTTCAGCCATAAATCCGAATTTAAAAGAATATTTTTCAAAGAATCAATTTCAAAACTACATTAAGCCAGAGAAAAGTTGTAGAGCTTATTGTTTAGGCTTATGGAGAACAATGTTTTTTTCGACACACAAGTAATAACCATATTCCACCAAAGCATCGGGATATTTTCATAAATACGCTTCACACCGCCATCATGGATTGCGATTGTGATTACTACAGTGCCGATAATTATCATTAATATTTCTTTCTTGTACCTGAATGTTTGTGAACTAAATTCACCAAAAGAAAGTTGGAGTCAAATAAAAGGTGCTTAAAGCACTGGCTGAGATATTAATAGCCTCAGATGAAGTACAGGGAAAATAGTTTGATCATTGAAAGGCCTTCGGTGAAACAAACAAAAACGAGGGAGAAATAGTCACGGGAGAAGAAATAGCTTTCTCTCAAAGAAGTGTGTGAGACCAGCCGGTATGCAGCTACTGCTGTCCCCTGGGGAATAGGGTATGGAGATCGGGGGTGAGGGATGTTCGCGGGAAGAACGGGGAGCGCTGCGCTATGTCTTTGGATGTTTACTCGCGAGTGGAATGCGCTGCCGTTTCCCATTAGGAATGAAAAACCAGGGAGACGGGGACTGGGTGAGGCGGGGGAGGAGGAAATGCGCGAGGGTAGGGGAGAATTGGGGATGGGACAAACAGCGAGCACGCTCAGAACCCGACTGTGGTACTGCTATAAATTCCGCGGCTGTGCCGTTCACGGGATCTTGTAAACGCTTTTTCGCACAAATGATTGGAGAGCAGGCCTGCTAAACTCCACAGATTAAGTTAGGCGTCCGAGGATTTTGCGCCCTTTCAGAGGTATAAAGAGCATTCCGCAGACTAGAGAAAATAAATCGATGTGCTTTGTTTTAGACCGGAAAAATAATGCCTAATCAGGCAATTAGACCTGCCAGTGAGACCATCTAAGTAGTTGAAATATGAAATAAACTTTGTCACCTATTTTTTGTTATCCCGATGGTAAATATTTACGCGTAGCAACCGTACATTAATCCGCTAAGGTAAAATAATGCATCTATTTTTTATTCATTATCTCAAGATATTTATTTGATGCGCATAATGATACTTAAAAAAGTGACTTCATTAGTTTTGCTCTTCACTATACATAATTAATAAAAAATAACAATTATTACGGGATAATGCGTAATATTAAATAATATAAATTAAGATCAACAGATTCAGGCTTAAGGTCGTGGAAGTTCTTCATAATGAATATAAGGAGAGTTTGCACTTTTCCACAGATTTATTAAAGCGTACGACGCGTTTCAACTCACAGAGTCATCATCAGGTACAAGTCTTGGTCTCAGTTGCCGTCTTCCCGAGTTTCACACAAAACTTCACGGAATAACGTTGCTCTAAATTCAGATTAATTTGATTTTCGATGCGGACAAAAAACTTGCTTCACTAAAAACGGTGTCCTCTCTCAATGACAGCCCGCAGGCAACTGAGGTTGGTGTCGGTCTGTTGCTAAGAGCCTCCTCTACCTTACACTGCTAGGCAGACCCCCCTCCACCGCTCCGTTCGCGCCAGAGAAAATCAGTTTTACCACTTTAGGGTGCAACCCTATACTTAAAGAAAATACTCGAAGAAAAGCACTACATTGGAAATCCCAATGATTTAAAAGAAAATTACTGCATAGGGGAATGAGTAAATATATGATTTGTCGGGCTCTCATTTCAAATTTCACACGGAGCTATTAGAGAATACTAAAATATAACATTAATTAAGAGAGAATAAAAGGAAACCTATGTAAAATACACCTTTGATTTGCAAGCTGTAATTGCATTACCAATTAATTTATCAAATTCCTAGTTATTTTTAGGAGGAGAAAAAATTGGAAATTTAATGAAGGCGATCGCGCTTGAGAGTCTATAGCTAAGAAATAATTTTCTTTCTTGGTTAGTAAAATATTTTAAATCGGTAGCTATAGCTAATACTTTATTTCTGTCTAGTTAATCATTGTTCATGATTTTTGTGCTCTTTCAAGAGGTAAAACTGGGTTAAAGATCAGGACTAATGAAAGGAATGACCGAGCGACTGCTCTAAGGATCGGAATGGTAGGGCGGGAGGGGAGGAACGGGGCTAGGGCTAAAGAAGGAAAAGGGTCGAGTTTGAGAGTTAGAGGGGGTAAAGGTAGAAGACGATGCAGCGGGAATTCTGGAGGGAAGGGCTCAGGAGTATGTTTTAATTAAATGCCGGTGAATACTGTCCGTGTCAATTAAGGAATGATTGTCCAAAAGCTTTGAATGACATTGCCAGGATTCCTGTCAGCCATGTCGAAGTTTTAAGCCCATTTTCAGGAAGTCGTCTATAAGGCTCATAACAATAAGGGTACATTTCTAATTTGCTTTTAATATCATCCAAAGTAATGAATTGGAGCTTCCGACTTTAATAGAGAGGTGAATTCTTAAGAGGGCAACCCGTGAATATACCGAGAAAATTAAATGAGGAGCGAGAAAGGCGAGAAAAGGAAACCTTTCAATCCTTACTACAAATTAACCTTAATTATTTGATCTGAGCAGGATGAGGATGAAGTTATGCTCTCTCACTGGTTCAGGCGTTGTATGATTGAAAGATCTCATATTCGACAATTGGATAAAACCATTACTTTTTGGCTTTGTGATTCAATACGGGTACTTTATTCGTACCCCATTCAGGCCACTTACTCATGACTAGGAGGAGTCTACAAAAAGGAGTTTAGATTTCTAATACTACGTTTTGAACGGTATATCTGATTTTGCAGCAAAAAAATTGTTCATATACATGACGATATCTAAATGAGCTAAGTTAGCTAAGCAACGCATGATAAAAAAGTTTAAATAACCAGGCAAAAAAACTATGAATTCATTCATAATCCAATCATGACCCTATCGGTTTATAAATGTATCTAAGATGTGATGAATTTCATGCATAAGCTAATCCACTTCCAGTGTAAATGGTACTGCAGTATTCATACACACTGACACTGTTTGAGAAAGCATAGCCACAATAGCTTACCCTTGTGGATATTTTTGAAAAGTTCTCGCGGGTGGTAATTAGCCTCCCTCCATTATTAGCTTCGACTTTTGATGTCTCCGTCATCCATGCTGCGCTTATAAAGACGCTTCATATGTTGGAGGCAGCAAAGTTGACAATTGGTACACCTCATTTTTCTCAGCTGTTTACAGTACCGGGATATTTTTCCAATTCAGCGACCTGGATAGTGTTGGATGAATTCAGTGTCGAGGTTTGAGTAGAAAAATCCTTCAACGGGCCTTTGAGATACGGCACCTGTTTTTTTCCACCTAAACTCCACCTAAGCTTCTTTATTCCTTGCTCCTCTTCCTTTCTTCTCATTGCTTTCATCTCGCTAGACCTGTTTTTTCAATTAACCTATATCGCATTCGGCTCGCCTACGCATTCGTACCTCAGGTTTATCCTATTCTTTCACCTCCTCACTGATCGTTTGTTTTCCACTCACCTGAAGTTCTCCACGAAACATCCAAACTGCATCCATCATATTTGTCATCGCCTCACGGGCTCCATTGCTCCACGCCGGTTATTTCGTCAGATCCATCCCTCCCCTCTGAGAAAACTTTTCAAAAGAAAACATTGATTCCCGTTCAGGCAAAAGCAAGCCTCCGCTCCTCCCTCTCTCCCCGCGTACACCGCGCTCCCTTCCCTCGCACCCCTCCCCCAAAATAATCCCACCTCCAACCAGTTCCCTCACCCCCAATCATCTCCCCCTACCCGCACGCCATATACGTTTCTCTCACTCCTCCATTCCCCATTTATCTTCCACTCAATCTCCCCCCCTCCGCTCCCTCAAATCCACTCCCTTTCCTCTTCTCTCCTCAGACGCCTTTTCCTTTCCTTCATCCCTTATCTATACGTTTCTCCATCCTTTTCTCTACTCCTCGCGCTTCCCTTCTTCCCATGCCAGCCTTCGGCATGCTATCGTGGATTCTTTCGCGCAAATCCAATCTCTGAAACACCGTACAGAAAAGATGGCGTATCCTTGAAACCCATGAATCTTTCAGTGCGAAAAATCATGGAACTTTTTAAAATTCTTGAATTCGAATACGGATAAAATAGAGTGACATCTATTTTTGAACGAATGTTCACGAAATTTTTAAGGGGATCAGAAGGCATGGTGAAATGTTTTGAAGCATAAGGTTGCCTACTTCCACCGCACAAAGTAGCTATCTCAAAAGGATAGCACGGAATAGATGTGTGTATTAGAAAAGGCATTGCCATCCATTTTAAGTATAACCCCTGATATAATCTAATAACCCAGCGGCATGATGGGCTATTAGATTATATCAGGGGTTATTAAATGTAATGAGAAGGAATTTTTCTTGGCCAAAATGACCACCGGTATACATCGTCGGATTCATTCCGTTTTAATATTACATTACCAAAAGGAGCACATATGGACCGTGTCTTGCTTATTAAAAGCCTAAAAAGCTTAATTTTGACCAATTTTCTTCATCGTCTCAGCAGGTTATGGTTATTTCATAAAGAGAACATATTTCAAATTTTATTCCCGAGAGAAAATTCCTGATCAATGCTGACCTTGGATAAGACTCTTAAACGATGAAGTTTCTGCAATTTCAATATACGAGATTAGCGTATGACTCAGTCAAAGTGACTGCTGTGGCATCTCTCGCACATCGTTGATTTCCTTTTTCTTGATTAAGTCACTCTCCAAGTTTTTGACTAAGTTACTCTCTTTTTAAACATAAAATTCCTCCTCCTGTTGAATAACTTGGCATTTACAAAAATAGCTCGCTATTGAGGCTCAATAGCAATGAATTTTTAGTTCTTTTCACTCTTCTACCAATTGATATGACAACAAAAATATTTTGAAACTCCTACTTCACCTATGAATATACTGTCCATTTTTTCTTAAACAAATCAGTGATAATTACAATCATAAATTTAATATATTGCCGTACGATAAAATAATAGCAAGCAAATAGATGAATTCATTAGCATGAAATTAATGGAAAATGCGAAAGTAAAGTATTTTATAAGCTACGTCAAGTGTCACAATTTTTCCAATTTGTTTCCTTTCGGTTGTTTGCGCTGTTTGCTATCATAGAAATGAAGTGTCAAAACCCACTGAGAGGAAAGTATATTCGAGTTTACTACGCTTTCCATTCCGTCCACCTTCCATCATCCCCAGGATTTGAAAGGTATCAACCATCTTTCACAGAATGGGCATTCATTCAGGATTAAGAGAAATAACCAATTTGTCGTCAATGCACCAGCGAACTCGGAGAGAGGAAATATCGGAGCGTTATTCCGATATCTTTGCCAAACTCCTCGCAGCCTCTGGCTCCTCATGCACCTCACCACCATTTCCTTATTCCCCGAATCGCCTTCACGCCCCTCCCTCCGCACACTTCTTTTTCGTTCGCATTCCACCGCTCCTACTTGAGCCCCGCTCCTTTCTTAATCTCTAACGTTCCCATCCTCGACCCCTCTTTTCACATCCTTTTGTCCCAATCCATTGAATGAAACGAGATTAAATGGAGTGATATGGAATCTTCTTCCACCTCCCTCCTCCTCTGTCCCTACCCCCTGTCTCTTTTTCCCCCTCTACCCCCAGGCATTCCACTTGGTCCCTTATCTCCTCACCCTAAGGGGTGCCTCCCCGGCCGACCGCTCCGCTTTGCACTCGTCTTTCACCCGATGGCCACCGGGGAGCTCTTACCGACACATAATTCTCCCTCTCTCTCTCTCCTCCCTCGGTCTCCGGTGCTCTCCTTCCGCCTACATCTCTTTCTCCGCCAATTCCCCCACAACTCTCGCACCCCATAAGCCGTCCAGCCCACCTCTCTCCCCCAGCACTCTTACTTTTCTAGTCCCGCCACTTCTCGTCCCCTCTTACCACCCCACTCTTTCGACCAGCTTTCCTTGCGATTTCTTTCACGCATACTCTCCATCTTTCACCATATTCCTGCATACACAGTTTCCGTCAAAACCACAACCTTCACATACATCGTGTATAAATGCGTCCTCACTTCTCTCAAAGAATTATCTCAACGGGTAATGACGCTAAGACGAGCTTCAATTCACCTTGGCTAACTCGAAAAACAGTAATGGGAGAGTACTTAATTAAAAGTCAGTGCCTTAATGTAAAATTCTGCATTTTTTAATATATATGGCACAAATAAATGTGTAGCACAAGATTAATCAAAAGATAAAAATTCCAATAAAATATAAAAAATATTGTTGCTTCTAATTGGAATTTTTACCTTTTTCGTTTATTTGTTTCAATTTTATGCCAAGGAGCTCGCCACTGCTATTAGCACTTTTGCTGACGATTTTTCATAAATAACCTCTCCATTTTTTAAATATATTCTGTAAACACATCTTATATAAGTTAGATTATGTAATTGAGAACTACATTTGCATATTACTTTTGAAATGTTATTAACTCTTTCCCAAGATATCTTCGAAAATTTAATTAGATATTTTCTGTTCATCGTTGAACTCTAAGAACTAATCCACGAAAAAAAATTAAAAATACTAAATTATAATCAGTCCGATGAAAACTATCTTTCATGCATTAGTTTTTAGTTACCAGATAACGTAAGAATATTGTTTAGGAATACTATGGTCATGCATGATGTGTTACCAGATTTTTTCTAAAATATGAGGGAAACTATGGAAAACTTTTCTGGACACTTGAGTTTTAAGCTAAAACCAAAGAATAGAACGCAAGACAATGAGATATCGTCTTACGGCTGAGGAAAAAACTGGGCTAGTAACTTCCAGAACGAGAGAATAGAGTCTGCAAAACGTGTGAAAAATGAGTTGGCGCAGTTACAATGATCAACGCCTCCACTGGGATTCAAACTCAAGGTTAAGAAAAGCCAGCCTCACTAAACCTGTTCCCGAGAAAAATGTTAATATTAGCAAAGAACAGCATGCCAAGAAATGGATCTTTCCACATGAGGGGAGAGGAAAAGCGACAAGCGGAAAAGATGATTATAACCCCGAAGGTAGAGTGTACGTTTTCGGAAAAGCAAGAGTAAGTTACTATCTATCACACAGCTAAATAATCGCGAAAAGTTGAAAATCCGAAGTTTATATCCAGTTTCTGAATTGGGCTACTTAAATACCTGTACGAGGAAATAAAAAATCTTGCACACAGGGAGAGAGAGGAATAATGGACCGATTTAAGGAAAGAAAATTCTGACGGATCGTGTCGTTTATCCGAAACATATTTGATTTTTCGAACATCAGAATATCTATTTTGAAATTTGGTTTTAGAAAATTAAAAAAAATGAATTATGGTAGATGCAAACATATTAGTTCTGGACTTTTATTTGGTTGAGATATTGACACAGTGGCTGTAAAATAAGCTAAAATAATTTTTTTAATGCTCATCGTGCCTATGATTTAGATATTTGCTTAACTCAAATTATATTGGCTATCTCTACAGAATCTTATCTGTATAAACATTAAATTACTACGATTACAAAATGAATAAATTTAGAATCAAAGAAACCCAAATTTTTCTCCATTTGTGTGAATTTGTGCAGTTTTTAGATTTAAAATAAACTGAAAAAATTAGTTTGTTGAGGTAAGTGACCAGTCTCTTTAAAAAAGCTTTACCTATTAATAGATAAAAAAAAGTTTTGGCTAAGATTAAAAGTAATGGGCACCTTCCAAAATCAGGATAATTTTCCTCTTGATGATTCCAATCTTTCCTAACTTTTTCATTACCATGTGAAAGAAGACGGATTTCAAGCAGAGAGAATCAGGCATCATAGACCAACTCAATCCCCCTCTCGAGATAGACGCAATGGAATGCTAAAAAGGATCTTCCCTAGAACCGAAGCGTTCCTTAAACCGCACAAGCTTGAGGAAAAAAAACTGACGTGGAGATTCCGACACGGGACGCCTCTTTAGAGGCATTCAACGAATGTCATGAATGTAAAATGGACTTGAACTTTTTCCCTTTTGAATAAGGAGGCGCGAAAGTTAACTAATGAAATGCTCCATTTCGCTGCTAGTGGGGTTGTTGAAAATTCTACTGGAGAGGGGACAAGGCAAAGGGGAACGATCGAAACAAAAAAATGAGCCAGAAGACAGTGAGGCCACTGAAAGCCATTTTCATACACATATCACGGAGGGAAGAGAGAGAAACAAGGGAGAGGGTGGAATGGGAGAGGACTCTCTGACAGAGATATATGGAAAACTCAACAGCACCCGTCTCTGCAACCCTCAACTGTCAACCCCTGCCCGTTCTCCCTCTATATTCTCACTCTTTATTCCTTACATTCCTGGCCCCCGGGCTATTTTGGCCAGGTCGGATTGGCGTCTCCTTGGATGAATATTGATATAATATTTTTATACAGTTTGACCCCATTCAGTGGATCCGTCGGTTGTTATACTCGTACAGATTCTGCTGTTAGATGCCAATATTTGTCTATTTCGATCCGTTTCAATGAATAAAATCACAATCAAACGATCGCTGTTAAGAGGGACTTGCATTTCTATAAAGAATTTTAGCCAAAAATTCCATAATACTAGAGAATTTAGTATGATATTTACCATTATTGATGCTAATTGAACCTTCGCCCTTTTCAAAATGTGTTGTAGTACATACTCCCTAGAAATGTTTATCGTTCAATAAAAGTGAATATTCAAAATTTTTATTAAGGAAATACTGGACCTTTATGGTTTATTTTCGGATTTAATGACTACGTTTGAGATGTCTGAGTGTTTTTAAACGCATCTATCATTCAATTATGTCTTACACTCAGCTCAAGTTGCTTGACCAATATCCCTGATATTTTAATTAAACTGCTTAATTTTACTGCTAAACTTGGCTTTTAAAATTTTCCTTATTCATACAAAATATTCAGTGCAACTGATGGTTTTCATTGTTAAATACTTTAATTGATTTTTAAATCAGTAATAATCAGTGTTTCAAAGCGTTTTCATGGAGCGAGAACTACTATGAGGCACTCTGATATCATACAAGGAACTATATAGTCAAAAAATAAACTAATACAGCACCACTAAGGTGCTAACTCTTTATGTGCAATGGTGAGGGTTTTGAATCAAGGATAATTATAAGAATCTTAAAGAAAGCCTTTTTAATTCTGTTTCCAAGAATATTTTTGGGGACAGCAATCCCTTTATTTCCTTTACCTTGGTAAATCAGCGACGAATATTATTTTAATTTTTCTTTAACATTGGAATAGATATTTATATACTAAATAAAATCATTCAGTACAAGAGTTGTGCATGAAATCGAATATGACGATTGTAAATCCGACTGTATCATCCATCCAGTCCGTTTTCAGTACGTAACTACGCATCGGGGGGAAACACGAGCCTTCAAAATCAAACAAATAAACGTCAAATTACGACCGAAATTTCTTTGCTTCAGATAATATAGGGTTTCACTGGCTACTCTATATCTGTTGGAAAGTGCATAAATTATAAATCGATATGATTCACTGCTCGTACGGATATTTATTTGATCGACCATGCCATATTTTTAAAAGTTGTTAGAGAAACATTATGCTAGCGGAGTTGACGCAGCTTGTGGAAAAGATAATTCCTTGCACCATCCCATTCGGAACGTTCATCTATGGATAGACTGAAAGTTACGTTATGTGGATTCCGATTGGGTGAATTTTATTTCCAGAAATATGAAAGTTATCCCCGGGACAACTATTGACATTCTTTTTTTTGGCCCATCCTCCGCCTCGCCCATATCGTCCCATCCTTGACACCTCTCGACGTGCGATACCGTTTCTCAATCGGTTGACACTTTGAGCGCCTGCTTTGACATACACACACGCATACAGAGTAGGAAGCAGGGGTGGATGGTAGAAGGGGGGAGGGTAGGCGGGAAGAAATGAGAGCAAAAGGGCAAAGGGGAAATTCAGGGAAGGGGATGAGAGAGAGAGAGAGGGAAAGTCACTGACGGGTGGACGAACATGAAGAACCTTTGTCGATGAATGATCGGTGATGCGCACGTGTACGGTTGTCATGGAGAAATGTCACCGCATTGTCCAAGCTTACTTTTCATTCACGCGCATATTCAGCCGCTTGTCTTTCTGAAAATCCAACTCTCCGGGGCAAACCTCAGTCCATGCGTGGCAGCGATGGCAAGCGCAAGGCCTACTGCAGTTCGCATTTAGTGCTGATTTCTGAGTATCGTTTAGATCAATCTCATTGCTCCGAAATACGTGTTCTTAGTATAAGTAGAAGTATATATAATCTTGAACAAATGTATTCAAATTTTTCTTGCCGCGTACATCAAGTGGAATCGAAGGAATTGAGAAGACATTCGCTCACGCTTTTTTTTCTCAGCGCTATTACATTCCCGGATAAATTATATCGCAATGTGATTGCATTATTCGGCTTTATTGCTATCAGTAACAAAAGTAGATCAAATAAAAACTTAATACAAGATGTTAGTGGGAGAAGGTTATTTTTTTATAAGAGAGTAGGTGCATCTAATTATAGTTTTTGATGCATTTACGTTTAGCCGATAATATGCAGACATTTGGATTTTCTATCCAAGCACAGCAGAGAAATTCGCTGTTATTTATTATTTCTAAGTGATTTCTTCTATTAACTGCAGGATAGAATAATTAAGAGCAAAATAAGAATTCAAACATGAACTCAAGGTTTCAGGAATATTTGACTACTGTATTCTTAATTGTATTTGAAACATTTAAATTTTATTAGCATGGATTAAAAGGACTTTGATGGCACTTGAATATAAACCAGTCCTTCTGCCACATTATGAGTTAAAAATCACCACATAAAATACTGAGAGGTATATTTAAATAAAGAATCAATTTCAATGAATAATTAAATACCATCCATGGCATGAATTTAATATCTCTCCATCGCAGCAGGTATTTCTAGCCTCTATCCGGGAAAACAGTGATGGTCATTCAAATTTCGGACAAAATTTGGAGGAAAATCAAGTACAAGGAATGTAGAATGGGCTGCGTAATAAGAATGACTGAATTTAAACAAATATGAAAGCTTTTGAAATTTAATATTCCTTCAAAATTCTTCACTAATTTTAGTTTTATGCTATATTTTAGATAATATATGACATTTGAAGATATTAAATAAGCTATAAGGGCATTCATATCGGAGATAAAATATTCTTTTAAATTTGTTAAATGGGCCTCGAAAGTTGGATGAATGAGAATAAATTTACGTTGACGGGTTTTGCATGGCCATTTATATATGTATACCAAATTCATTTTCCCCGAGCTTTCAACAAAACTCGACAAGCAAAATGCCCACAACTCATCAGTGTCAAGGAACGCTGCGGGAATCTCTATCCCGGTGACCTCCCGTTATCTTGTGCCACTCGGACACTGAAAGTTCCCCCAAAATCGTTGCCTCTTCAGGCGTCCATGACCGAGGTATTCTTCAGTGAGTGAGCACTTAAGTTAGTCACCTTTTCCCTTTCCAACCCTCGCCTTTCCCTCGTCCGCCTCTTTGTTTCTCACCACTTCACTGTCATTTGACATCGAAATACGTTTACGTAATCGTATTCATGTAAGGCTAGACATCATAACGAAATTTATTGACTATTAAAACCTTGCTGGAGGTCATACCAATGGAGTAACCAAATATCATGACATCAATAATTATCATTATTAATAATATCATTAACAATAAAAATAATTGTATACTCTGAGAGAAAGTGAATACTAGACATTACCAATGAACTTATGCAATTACTAAGAAACCCACTTGGGACCAACTAAAATTTCGGCTTAAAAATCCTAATATTCTACGGGATATTAAATATAGTAGACACATACTTTTTCCTCATCCCCTTTGATGAATACTCCTAACTTTTTACATAAAATAAATCTCTTTTTTGAAAATAGAAAATGTTTCTCCTTAAGAGTTTTCACTAAAAAAGCAAACATTTTTGGCCGAAACTGTGATCCTACCATTGGATATAATATCAACCGACTCGTCCTTGCAATTGCTCTTATCTTCCATCTCAGACTGATTAAAATGAGCTAAGAGATTCTTAAATGTAGATGATGGTCATAAAGAAAAAAATCATTGCAGAATGGAGAGTATCACTCTCACAAATGAGGAGAGACAACCACGCAAGAATATAGGAGAGAGAGCTCTTTATCTAAATGACATTAATCCATATAATAAAGTTTCTGCTGCAGCAGGTTTAATGAAATTTTATTTAATAAGAATGAACCTTCTTAAATTCTTTCCATCATATAATTTCTAAGAAATAATATGCTTAATTCTCAATTTTATTGGGAAAAAGTTATATTTGTAGAAGCTATCTCAAAAACCATTAGTTTATGCAGCATTTTCTTGTGACATGGAATTTAAGCAGACAGAAATACTATAAAGTGGAAACTGCATTTGGTGAAGAATAAATTGGAATAGCTATGATATTCGCCATAGTGCTAGCAACGATAATTATTAAAAAACTGGTCAGGCAAAACAACCAAAACCTTGTACACTATCAACGGAGGAGAACAATTTCTATATTCGTTCCGCACCACTATTTAAGTGAACTGACAATTTAAGTTAGGGAAATTATATAGAATTGGACGTGGGGTTCTAAAAAGAATAAAACATTGACTTATCCAACAAGATAACAAGAATTTAAAATTATGAGGTCCATCCTTTTTCCATATCAAATTTTAAATATCATCTTATGCCTAAAAATTATTAAAAGTAATATGCCTAAAAATATATATGGGTAATTAATTTTTAACGAGTTAAGAGCAGCACATCTTGCATATTAAGTAAAGTTAGAGGAAGGAGTACAAGGGATTCCAAATGAACGAAATAAATGTCAAGAAAAAGGAAAAGTAAAAATGTTATAATAGAATAAATCCTTATTTTTATCATCATCACACACAAGGCTCATCTAGCTCGTGTAATTCTACCTTATTTCATTATCTCTCATTTGTATTTCAATGAATTGCTATTAATTTCCACCTTGTATCGTGAGTTGATGACTATGTTTTTTATTGTTCTTGATGGAAAATTCATTAGTAAAGCACAGACATTCCGTGCGGCTTTAACAAATAAAGGTAAAGGTGAGTTCGGTTAATACGCACTATCTAAATAAATATTATGTACGCAATGCAAATATAAAAGCTTCAGAAGCACTTCTAAATGTTTTTCGTGAAATAAGTAGCACAGTATGCGTCCTAACATTTTTAAACGAATTATCCATAAATTATTTACGCTTATTAAGAAAAATTTAACTGAATAAATGTATACACCAAAAAATCAGTGTTGAATCAATTTCCTAGAAAACCCTCTACAGCCAATTAGAAATTTAAATGGAAGTATACAATTTAATGACTCTCAGATAACGAATTACCTCAAAGCGTCTTAAATGCCTCAGTCATGATTATAAATGGTAAGAAAGAAATGCGAAGCAACACGATTGTGTCTACATCTTCAGATTCAAATACAATTCCAAAATTTACTTTCACCAAATCATAAATATTCCAGAGACTGAATTATTGAGATGATAACGTTTTGTCAAAGTTTGCCCGAAGCCCCAAAACACCCCTGCGGGTCTAAACGAGCTAAAAGGAAAAGGAAAGAACTCACTGCAAGCATGGCTCTCAAACTTTCCAGACTAGATCTTGTTTTAATTCCAACCAGAGGGAGCGAAACCGTCGGCGGCGGCGGCGGATGATTACTTTTTGCTCGCATCCTTCGCTCCCTCTTGTCTAGTGGGATTAAAAACGGATCAGGAGGATTCCGACATGTCAATCGCAGCTGAACGAATGTTTGAAGTCGCAGAATAACACGTTTCGTCGGGACGGGCGTTAGATCCAGAGGATTCGCAGGAGGAAGAATGAGAGAGAAAAGCCTGTGCAGAACAGAGCGTGAGAGGCGCCACGAGGGCGGCGGGTGGGAACAACAGGAAGGAGGCGAGAAGAACAGCTTGGGGAAAGATGGACATGCCGTAGGATTTCGGGAGACGCTTCAAGACGGGGCGGGGCTGCATGGGGTGCTGGGGGTGGACGCTGACAAACAGGACGGTTTTCCACCCCCTCATGGCGCGATGTTATTTCGCGGAGGTGGTGGCATTTTACAACGGGTATTCGTCACGAACTTGGATGCAGAAAGCAATACATACGCATTATTACATCTGTCGATTGGTACGGTGAACTGTGAAACCCTTTGCCTCTCTTATTTGAACGACGTACTCGGTCTCATTAACCATAAATGTTTATCGATGCAGTGGGAGTAGTTTATGTTACTTTCATGTCACTCCCTGTAAATCATTCGTTTCTAGCGTGTTTAAATTGATGACTTAGGAACACATAGGAACACATTTAGATACATATTGCATTATGGCAAAAAAACAAGAAATTACTCTTCAGTGATACGTCGCCCAATATAAGTATACCCTTAACACTTAAGTGGATCAATCTGTAATTTATGTGAATATGCCACAATTCTTAAATATTCGCTTGTCGTGGAAAAAAGAATTCCAAGAATATTTAGTTACGTGAAACAAAACCAATCAGAGTTGATCGTATTGATGTTCCGACAATATATAATGAGCGGTAACAATGAAACATTTAGGAGGCTGTAAGAAGGCATTCAGGGTGATCTCAGGGTGACGCAAGGATTTCTCGGCCCAACTTAACTGTGTACATTTCGTCATTTTACCACCCATATCCGTCTCTCTACAGTCACATCGGCCTTATAACAACAATCTTTTTCATTAAGGTGCAAATAAACATCTACTACCTTCAATTTTTCTCTTATGGACGAAACTAAAATGTCATTTTAAAAAACTTTCACAATAAAGTACCTACTCTTCTCGAGTAAATTTCGTTACGTCTTACATGTAACTGCACATCGAAAATAATTCCACTCCCGAAACTAGACTGAGAACTATGTTCTAACCATCTGTAGAGGGATTTCTAACAAAACCTGTCTGGGTGTACTCATCAATAGCAGAAAAAACGGAACGTCATATTGTATGTTGCTCACCTTGAAGACCGACCCCAACCTTTAAACCAGTCGAATTTTGTGATTTCGAAGTCAAATTCTATTTTTATATTTTTACAAGACCTGTTTAATTTGAACAATATTTGCTAGACATTTTAGGGAGTGCAAATCCTTGGTTTTTACGAGTATTTTTGTCCCAATTTTATCGAGAATCTCTAGCTTAATATTAGGCTTTACCTCAGGAGTGCAGAAATTTTTTTGTGCCCTTTTCTTTTTCCTCTCCTCATATCGCTTTTCCCGGGTTCCTTGGCTCATTCCTCCGCGCACCTCAGTGAATGACGCCCCACAATGACATGCCAATGTTTTCCGTATGCATATAGTTGTTTCGGGGATCCTCGCCAACTGAATGCTCCCGAGCCCCACCGCGATCCTACTACACCCCACCCCCTTCACCCTCATCACGCGCACCTCCCTACCACTCTTCTCTCCCCCACGCACCAACACTCTCTCGGATCCCCCCATCCTCAATATCCTCCCGACCACCCACTCTCCCCACCCCGAGTGACACGGTGCGTTCATCGCAGGGCCGACGTGTGCGTGTGCGAGCGCGTGCGCCGAGAGAGGGAGGAAGAGCACGCGGAGGGGGCGAGAGGGGTATGGTAGGCGGAGGAAGCGGCAGGAAGGAAGGAGGGGCGGGTCGGGAAATCCGCCTGGACCGGCGAAGGATATCTTCCTCCCTCCCGCCCTCGTCGGTCGGTCGGTCTTTTGGCTGCTCACTCGCCCAGTGTCGGCCGAGGCGAGCGGTTGTCTCCGCATCGAGCGCGCCGTCTCCTCCTTCCCAGTCTCCGCAGTAAACGTTCCCGCGCCGAAGGCGAGACAGACCCGACCCGCAAACTCCCGCGTAACCTGAGCGTCATCAGCCGATGCCGCTCGAGGTGAAGCCTGACGGGGCGTGACACACGAGAAGGACGTTTTCAGTGGCAAAACCTGTGGGACCGTGGCATTCGGGTGGGGAGAAAGTGATCGCTAACGTGTTTGTTGTGTTCATTGGTGTTCCCATCCTAGAGTTGCCCACTGGAGTCACTCCGCCAAGACCTCGCCCGACTCCTTTGAACGCTGAACCACAAAAGTAAGTAAAAGTAACAACTCGTGATCGACGTTCGTGACCAACGGTGAGATCCCACGCACGGGGCTCATTCGGTCGGCCAGGCCATCGACTTGGGGCCCGTGGTTTCGTAGCACAGACACGCAGGTGTATTATTTCGCGTTCCCCTTTCCTCGCGTGCGGGCAACCCTTTGTGAACTGAGAACCGGATTGTGATCCTCGCCGCTCCGGCCGCGCGATACGCCTCGCCGAGCAATTGGCAAAGTTTTCGCATCCCGAGGAGAGCGAAGCGTGCACGCCGGCGGCTAAGCGGAACCGCTCTCCTTAAAGAAAAAGGGGGAGTAGGAGAGAGGAGCAAGACACTCGAGGCACAACGCTGCGACGCTATTATTAAACGTCCGTTGTTTTTATTCACCGCGGGAACCTTCTGATATCGACCGAAACGCTGGTTTTCCCCATCATCTTAGACAAAAACCACCACCTTCTGTCATTTTTAAACCCTCGCTTCAAATAAAGAACGAGTAAGGGAGCAGAGAAAGAGAGGGGGTAATTTGTTACACTGGTTGAAAAACATCTCCCTTTATTTCCCGTTACAGGTCTTTGTTTAATTGGAACGGAGGCTAGGGGGCTTGAGGGAGGGGAGAAGGGAGGGAACCATTGGAGCAAGAGTGAAGTGGACGTGATTCACATTTCACGAGAGGGAGAGAGACACGTCAGGTGTGGGGCGCGCGTGATAACGGCGCCCGGTCGCCCCGAGGGGGTTGCCCGGCCGAGGACCCACCACGTGGCCGGCGGGCGCTAGCGACAGCGATCCCTCTCCCGCCGCACCCCACCTGGCGCCGCTTCGCACTCGGAGCGAAGCTTTTGTTGCCCCTCGGAGGATTGCGGCGAGAGTGGAGAGCAGGGACTCCATATAACAAAACACCGAAAAGATTCCGTGCTGCGACAGACGGGAGGCTGGGATATCGCTCGAGGACCATTCGGCAAAACCAATCCAGGTTTTAAACGAGGTTCCGCTGGAACAATGGGAGTGTAAACAGGGAACCTGAGAGGAGGATCCCCATCGCATCGGCTCCTCTCCTCCCCTCCCTCCACTTTGCAACCCCCTTCCCCCATCCATCCTGTTTACCCGCCGAGTGTTTGCGAGCGACGGGGTTTGTTTTGCGTGTCGCCGCCACCACTGGGGAAGGGATTTTGAAAGCCTGGCACCGCACTGTTAAATGTTCCGGGCCGGAGGAGGAGAGGACGCGGGGAGGATGAAAAGGGGGAAACGGTGGTGGCGGAAGGCAGAAAAAGACTGAAGCGTCGATCACATAATGGAGACGCGGACGCTCTGGGACCGGTGCAGGGAGAATGACTGAGCGGCGTCCCCAGCGGGCGCAAACACGTCGAAGGAAGGAGGCGTGAATATCGAAACGAACGGAAGGACACCCCAGTGCCCTCGGGAATGCTAGCTGCGAATGAGCAGGCCGCGCGGGGGAGTGTCCGTTGATACCCTAGTGTAGAACCGAGCTTCCGGAGCGACGCGGAGAGCAACAGAGAGACTCTCGCTCCCGGAGCCTCGCCGCTCGCCTGCCGGAGAGGCGCATCAGCCCCCGGGGTGAATGGTGTCCGGCGGTTCTTCGAGCGCCACCCCACCAGCGAGCCACTGCACCAGGGCCGTCGCTATGGCTCGCCTAGACTACGTGGACCTGTTGCTTCTGCTGCTACTTCTCTTCCTCACCCTCGGAGTGCGGCCCGCCATGGGCAGAGGTTAGTCCAAAAAAGATTCGTGAGACGCTGCGCGATGAGTTTCGTCCACCTTACGACTAACTCCGTTCACTCTCCTCAATCAGTCAAATGTCCACAATAATCCGCTGCCACACGTAATACGTTTATCACTGCATGAGTTCATCAGAGGACTGAACAGTTTGACGCACATGTCTACTAACTTGGAGTTTACAAATATTTTGAATAATCATAGGTTGAGAAAAGAAACAGTTGTATACATGTTATAATCTATGCCGTACTTATTGCCATTGCCATGCTTTTTTATGGCGATCAGGCGATCAATACCATTGGTCAAATCAAAATACGGCGTAAAAAGTAGTTTTTCCATCCAAAAATAACACCTCAAACGTTTAAATAATATGTAATGAAAAATTCCAGAACACTATGTGAGATGCCGCGGCAGTAACATTAAACAGAGTCATCCGCTAAGTGTGCATTACAATGCAACAATGACAGAGTGTCAAAATCATTCGCATTGACCGGGAATACTATACTTAATGAACATGAAAAGATACATTATAATTTCCAATTCTCTAATTGTAGTTTACAAATAAGCATTCCTATTGTGCGTTTAGCCTGATGAAATATTTTCTTCTCTTCTGTTTTTAATGCTTCACTGTCAAACGCTCATAAAGGAGAATCTTTCACTGAAAATTCAAAATCACAAATATGATTCATTTCAAACGGCTTACCGATACACGAGGGTAGAATTAATATGGAATTTACAACCGAAGGGAAGGGTAATTAATTTGTGGTGAGAGGCATGTGCCATTAACTCATCTCTGCTCACTATTATTCTCCATTTACTTCTGTCAATTAAGTTTCTGGGTGACAAAAAACAGTTTACGAATTTCAGATCTCACTCGACGGATCTTAATTGACGTTTCCAAATGTCGACTCAAAATTTCCCACAAAATGAGTTTCAATGTATCCTAAAATACAAGCGGAGGATCATGAGACCTACTGAATATCAATGACTTATTTCATTATTTTGATTTGGATCAATGAATCAACAACTGATTTGTAATATGCTGGTAAAATGTTACTGAATAAAATGTTATAAATGACATAGTAAAAGAATTTTTTCTATAGAAATACTAGGTCTTTTGGCACCAACTTTGCTGCTACACGACGGAAACCCAAATCATTAACCACAATGTCTTGGGCGGATCCATAGGCAATGTTCAAGTCCTCCGCTATTTCTCTGATGGTTAATTTGCGGTTATTGACCAACATTTCTTTTACTTTATCAATTTTTTCACCGACTTTCGATGTCGATGGTCTGCCACTGCGTTCATCATCTTCGATTGACTCACGACCACTTCTGAACCGCTCGTGCCACTGGTAAACGACCGTTTTTTTTAGAGAATCGTTGCCGAAACACTTTTCCAACATTTCCAACGTCCGTGCGCCACTAAATCCGTTTTTTACGCAAAATTTAATACAAGTTCGTTGTTGCAAATTTAAATCCATTTCTGCAATTGTAAAAAATCGCCAACACACACAGAGATAGATGTACTCTTGGCTACGTAACTTTTGCAAATGTCAAGTTATGACAGTAAGATTTAAAGGGAATGTCAACAACAGATGTACCAATTTAACAAAAAAAAACAGAACTCAAATCGGAACGATGGGAGCGCCACACGGTGGTTATTCCGGGAACTTTTTGTTCAAGGTAGTATATGTATATACATAAATGAAGTTCTGAAATAAGTAAAACTAGTTATTTAGGACGAAATTAATTTCTATTTGGGATAAAATAAACATAATTAGATTAAGAACACGTTTCATTGAAGTTAAGCTTTTCCTATAACGTTAAACTTTTGTACAGACCAAGATTTTTTAATACCTTCTTTATGCATTGGATCTATATCATGTATCATATCTGGTTTTGACTTTTTGGAAGAAATTCCATAAAAATCCATCAGTAGTACGCAAAATCATAGGATTTTCACTTTATTTTATAATCAGCTTTTTAAAATTTTGAAAAACTTCCATTAAAATCAATTTATGCGGCATATGCACTGAATACTCAGAAGAATATAATATTTTATCTAAGAAATAATGGATGATGTAATGTAAGTAATCAAAATAAATTTAAATATTTAAGGAAAAAGTACAGCATACTGTTCTTACAAAAAGAAAATCAGACTAATACAGTGATGCATTTATTTTAGAATAAGAAGTGCGTTATCCTCTCAATAGTTTTTTTCCACGCAATATACGATATAGGTGAAATACTATTCCCCACGCACGCACACAACCAATAAAAAAATCCCCTCGCAGCGAAAATTCGCATTCTTTTGGGGAATATAATTTCATCTCGTGATACATGAATTCCTGCGGGGACAATGCGTTGGGCAATATTTCCACGGCCTTTAGAAAATGAACCAATGTTTTCCCCTGCATCCCCGTCGACTCAATATCTTACCTTGTGCATAGATATGGATTTTCACCGATAGTGGAGGTAGGGATGACCTGACAATCCAGGAGTCGAAGGGTGAAAAAGGAAGAGGAGGCGAATGTCGGAGCATGCGTTTTTATTGGCGAAGGAACTCTTCTACCCCCGCTTTGCCGTCGTCCCTCTCCCCCACGCCCTCTTCGCTACTCTTCCCGTGAAAGAAGAAGAAAGGGACCCACCGTCTCCTCTCCCAAGCGCCCCACCTTTAATCTCCTGTCGGTCCCCTCCATCTCGTCCCCACCTAGCCAATCTCCATCTTCCACCTCCCCTCTGCTCTCGGCGGCATCCCACCTAAGCATCGCCCGACCGAACGAACTCCTCCTCCCCCCACATGAATCCCTCGCCCCCCCTCACAATCCTCACCACCCCCAACACCCCACCTTTCCCATCCTCCGCCCCCCCCCTCACACGTCCAACACCCCCTCTAAACCACCCACCCTCCATCCCTCAACAAACTCACGCACGAGCACATCTCCCCTTTCAATCATGTGAGTCCTCCCACTCAACCCTCAATCCTCCCCTCCGCCTCCCACTGGATTCCCGCCCCCTCCCGCAATTCCTCTTTCGAAAGGACTCCGTGGACCAGAAACGCACGCATCGAAAGCATCGATGCATCTCCGCCGAATTCCCGTCCAAACTCTCCCCTTTCTGTCGGCTCTTTGACTTCCTGCCCCTCGAATTCTCTCCCTCTCCTCCCTCCACCCAACCGCTCGTCCTCCTTCCTTCCCCCATCCCGACGGACGCTAAACTTTACATTTTGGGGAAATTTGAAAACGGTTCGGATTCCCCGCACGTAAAAACAAAAGCGTGCTTTGATTATGAAAAATTGTGAAGGATAGGGGGTGGGGGGTGGCATGGGAGTTAAAGAGTTGAAGTGGGAGTGGAGGGGAGGATGAGGGTGAATTTCGGCGCTACGAGGGACCGCGGTGGTCGGTGGGATGGAAACGCGTTGGGGGTGGGGTGGGAAGGGGGTGGGGTGAGGAGGAGCAAAAAGAGACAATGATGATCAATCCCTCGCCCGGAGGAGCGAGGGTCGAACTTCGGCCGGCTCAAGGGAGCAACAAAGCTGTAACAAAGAGAGGATGACGGCCGCCCGTTGGCCGCTTTTGTGGTCGGATATGAGGAAATGAGGCCGGATTGGGACCGAGAGAGCGGTTTCCAGTTTTGCGTCATTACGTGCTTTTCTTCTCCACCACCATAAAAGGCACGTTCTGTGAATAAAAGTGATTCCACCATTTGAGCCACACGAAATCAATTTTCCGAAACGATTACTTCCATGACCACCTTCGTTCCATGACGCAACAACATAGTTGAGTATTTCCTTAATTAATGATTTCGGAGTTAATTGGTAGCCAATCGTTTAAAGCACAATGCTTGCCAATGAGTAATAAGCAATGATATATTTAGGATATATAAAAGTCAATTTTCTAGCAGAAATTTTGTTCTCTACGCCTAACATGAATCTTCAGGTTAAGTACTAAATATTTAACAACCGAAAAAACTCGCCGAAACGTAAAAATTTTCCCATTATCACAACGACTATGAATAGCAATTCAATTTAAAGAAAAAACTGTTGGCTAAAAAATGTAAATGTATTTACAAGACTACTTTGCAAAATGTGGGACAATGAGAGGTGTATAATTTCATAAATATGGTAAATATCGTCTTGAATTTAATTACCTTTATTCCTTATGGTTATTTATCGTTATTTAAAATGTAAGATACTTATTTATCATATACGAATATTGATATACACACACAAAACCCAATGGATTTTATTTGAATTTTCTTCTCTTTATTTAACTAATTGTTTTTCAAATGGGGAAGCGGAAAAAAGTTTAACCAACAGTCAATCAATTAAGAAAGTCGGAATGATTTTCATACTTGTCAAACAACGTAACTGTAATATTCAGAAAAATTCGTTAGACCAAAAATCAATGAGATCATAAGTTTTTTTTCTGTAGAATATAAATTAATCATACAATGCCGCCAACAAATTAATTTAGTGAGGTAAAAAAGCGCACAATAGGATAATAACGTCGAATATGCTTTTTAAATTCACTTCGTAATCAACTTTAGCAAATTAACTCCAATCATTAAGAATGATAGAATAATGCTATTCCAAGAACAATTAGATTTCAAGACTAAATATTTTGACTTAAAACCGTGCCAAGTTTTTTAACAATAGCTTAGCATTATAAAAACGTATGAGTGATAAGAATGCCGCCACCAAAATACCGTATAAGGCGTTATTTTCTCGGGAAATACCTTGCTCTTTTAATTGCCTCTCCCTCCGACTCATGCCTCGACTCCAATGTAATTAAATTCTGAACAGTCCTTTTACCAGTGCGCATGTTAATCGAATCTTTCCAAGACCTCAACGCCTCCCTAACTATCGTACGGCTCCTTTAACCACTTTCCATTCTGGGTTTCTGTCTTGGCCTAAATTGCTTCACTTCCTTTCGATATCCTGTTGAACTTAATTCCCTCCTCATCTTCTCTCCGCTAATATACCTCATTACTAAATGCATTTCCTTATGTCGTCACTCTTTACCAATGGTGATAATTACTTCCTAGCTTCCTATAGGTATTCTGTGTTTGCAAGTAGATACGGAACAGTGAATCTAATAATATTCTCCAGTAGTTGAAAACAACCTTGTTCAAATTTTTTTAAAATAAATAAATATACGTAACTTCGGTTTTTATACAAAGTTTGGCCAATCAACCATTTTCTATTATTAACTCGGGTTATCATAATTGTCATAAATAAATTCGCTAGCTAGATT